>OY804597.1:55271717-55760124 GCA_963680895.1 Fragum sueziense | reverse complement strand
AACTAAAATCTACAAATAACTTAATATTAACGTATAATCTGAGAATTAAAAACGTAATGCAGTGCATTCGTTTCCGGTTTCCCTATAATATCCGGTTAAAAGCTGGTACCCTACAACCGAAAAGTCACACGTCAGGAATAATGGATATTTTCACCCTTGAAGTCAACTCAAGTCTTACAAGTACCTCGCAAATTAATTGCAGATCGAAAAACCACCTGTTGCGGCACAATTTTCCATTCCCGAATACGTGCAAATTGGAATATGTCGGGTTGGTCGGTTGTTGTTGTCGGGCACGTAGACGTCTATCCAATGTGTTTCAAGCATGCTCGATTAGATAAAGGAATGGGATGGCAATTCCATGGATCGAATCCAAATCTGTTTAAGATGCTGTTTTACAATTAAGACGCCAATTAATTTTACGTTGGCGTCATTGAACGTGTGTCCATTTCAATTTTTCTGTGTAAAAGTTACAAGATGTGGGTCAATCACGTGGTCAATATAACGTTGGTCAGTCAGTGTCGTAAAGCATGAAAATTTTGTCTCTAGATTACGTAAGATTCTCGTCAACTCCGTGACGCTCCCGTCACCATATGCGTCACGTGTTGGGACATTGCACTCGTGTTATCTCTCGTTCTAAAATAAAAAAAAAAACACGAATGATGCTGTCAACATGCGATGGCCGAAACCAACTTTGGTTGGTGGTGAGCACAGTACTCTAGTGCTGCTGGCTCTTGTATTGGTTCTGGTCCAAAGGTCAGTGTTGTCGTGTTTAAGTGTTAGCTGTCAACGGCCTACTGGCATTATGACCCATGATTATTTAATCCGTTTATCACAGACTGAATCCTAAGGTGTACCCCTGGCAGGTCTGTTAGACTCTGGAGTAATTTGGAAAAGTTAGAGTCCCAGAACGTAACGAGTTCTTGAGAATGAAACTGTCATCAGCCAAAGACGTCGTTTACTTACGTCACCTGTTACGCCGTTTCATAATTTTAACTGACCTGTGATACCTTTTGATGAAATCGACTGAATACACATTGCAAAATGTAAACTCTACCAGCGACGTCTATCTGACGTTCCCATACGTTATATTGACCGACGGCTTGCCAGCGCTGCAGATCTGTCAGCCATTAACGTTAAATTCTTTTTAATGAATTGATTATATACGCAAGCACCTATTTATATTCAATGAAGCAGCTCAGAGTATGCCTTCATGTGAAAAACAGCACGTAAAATTCACGTTAAGGTTGGTCGTTGACCCCTGTGTTAAAAATTGTCACGTTTTGGCATGACCACTGAATCTTGACTCGATATGGCAGCATTAAGTATGAGAGCGAATGTATGTAATGATAAAAAAATTAGGATATTATATCATAGTTTATCAAAGTTTCTAAAATAACCGTACAAATTTAATATCCTTCAATCCTTTTCTTCAGTATTATATACCTTTAGCGGGGGACATAACGCCGTATTAGTTGGTCAAAATATCGATTCTTTACAACAAAAACCTCGTAGCCGCTACTTGTTTGAAGCTGCAGTTATGATGTTTTCATTGAAAAGCGACGAAATGCTATTAAGACGGTTAAGAAACAAACTGGGCAACTATGTGATGTCATTTAAAATTGAACTAGGTTTTAAGGATCGATGAATTTAATTCCCGCCATCATAACCGGACGAATAGCAAATTTCAGGAGACACAGAAAGCATGGGAAAACCCACATAGTACCACTTACAGTTTTTTGTCCATTCTCCCCGCAGAGGGATGATTCATTGCTCTTCACATATCATCTCTGCAAGGAGCTATCCCGGCTAGAGTCCACGAATCGTGGCCTACCGAAGGATAACGTCTATAATTGCTGTTTAAATGTTTCCTTTCTTGTATAATACATTAGAGAAAGAAAATAGTATTGTGTTTGCATCGGACGTAATCTAAATCTAATTAAAATGTGCCTTTTTTTCAAACCTCCGTTTATTCCTATCGTTTCAAATATACTTTATCAACATCCTGTTTGTCATCTGCAACAGCTTTCTTATTGAAACAGTCTAAACTTAAACCGTTTTGGGAAATAAATATACCGGTAAATGGTAATATAGACTATTGTCGCCATAGTAACATACCAATATATCATTCAGTGTTCGATTACAAAGAGGGCTTACTGTCTTTCCATGCTCAGGGAAGTCATCCAAATCGAACGGTCCTTACCCTCGAAATTGAAAATATTCTATAACACGGTGGGGATTGTGCATGATGGGATGGATAACGACTACGGACAAATTTGCCTCGCTTCAGGTAAGAAATTGTGCAATAATTTTCTTATTTCTGCGTCAATTTTCAAGCAGTTTGTTGCATGTACCCCGTATTACTGAGCTCTTTCCTCAGATAATTATATGACTTGTTTGTATTATCTTTGTACTTTGTCCAAAAATTGATCCCAACCGATCAGAAAAACGACAAAAAATCCAGATCATTTTTCTAGTCGGTTGGGATCGATTTTTGAGAAAAGTACAAGGTGTTTCCCGATAAGTAATATATCTGAGAAAAGGGCTCAGTTAGACGGAGTACATGCAACAAACTGCATGAAAATTGACGCTAAAATAAGAAAGTTATTGCACAAATGCTTACCTGAAGCGTGGTTAATTTGGCCGTAGTCGTTACCATTTCGCTTTCTGGTCGGTTGGGACAATATTTTGAAAAAAGTACCACGAGTTATCTAATAAGTCATACATCCGATGAAAAAGCTCGATAAGGCGGGGTACATGCAACAAACCTTTTAAAAGTTGACGCACAAATAAGGAAGTTATTGAAAAAAATCTTACCAGAATCGAGATTATTTTGTCCGTATTCGTTATCCATCCCATCATGCACAATCCCCACTGTGTATAAGACGACTGTGTTTTTTACTATAGCCACATAGGTAATTAGTCTGGTTCCCTGTCGTACTATGTATTTTAGTACGTCAGGCACTCACTAAACATGGCCGCCTCCAGTGGTATCATTTAAAGGGGGACGAGCTAGGCTGTCGAAAATGCAAATGGCACAATACTTACAAACCAGAAATAACGTATGAAATTACCTACCTGAAGGGGTAGATCATTTATGTCCATTGGTACCACTCGTCGAGCTTTATTAAATATTAAAATCCATGTCAATTAATAACATGCTGGTCGTCCTTGTTTTTGTTTTGTAACGGCTACATATGCCCAACCTTCAAAAATCAATTACGTCAGAGATACGTCATCTGTGCTCAGCGAAATTTAACACACCGTACAACCGGCTGCGTAGAAAGTCAGCGATGACAGAATCGGCATCTGATGTCATGTGCATGGTAGGTCAAATGAATTTACTTTTATAAATAAACGAAAGGATCTTAGGTATTCTATAGTTGATAAATACGCGTATAAATGTTCAGTGCTTGTACAAAATAAACCTTTTCATGTATTCCTCGCAAATAAGGTCACAGTCATCGACACAGCCGGTTGTACGGCGTGTTAATAACGCGGAGGTGTGTCTCGTTGACCTTGACCTTGTCTTGTTTTGAAGTAAAAATAGAATGTGTAAACACGCTTGTAAAGGATTGATCTATAGCAAAGGAAAGATGTTTTTTTCGCCGAGATTGAGGTTTTTATACATTGCTAATTGTTTTTCCATGCACAAATATGAGTTCCCGAACAGTTCGGAAGCATAAAAACATAGAATGAGCCCCTTTAATTACAAAGATAAAGAGCAAAGTTCTTTAATTTTGTGAGCAGGGAAGGGTCATTAGAAGAGTAGATAGGTTTTGGTATATTTTTAATACTAGCAATAAAAGGTTTACATGACCTCAACGCTAACCCGAAATAATACGGTTTTAAATTATGTACATGAAAACTATATGAAGGCAATTTGGAAGCATTCTCACCAGTAGTCCGATTAGCTCAGTGGTAGAGCGTCTGACTTTGACTCCAGAGGTCCAGGGATCGAATCCCACGTTGGGCAAATGTTTTTCGTCTACTTTTTGTTTTAATACATTTTCTCAAACCAAACTATTCTAGAAATCACTAACATGCAATTAAAACATAATTGGTAAAATTGTTTTTATTACGTCTTTGAAATCTGTAGAACCATTTGGTATGAAAAATGTAAAAAGAAAAGGGGTGTGGCTAAAATATGTATCACTCTTGGGATTCGAACCAGGGACCTCTAGTACTCAAGGCAGACGCTCTAACCACTGAGCTAATCGGACTACTGATAAGAAATGGATCCAAATTGCGTTGATATACATGTAGTTTTCATGTACATGTATAATTCAAAACCGTTTTATTCGGGTTAGCGTTGCGGCCATGTAAAACTTTTATTGCTAGAGTTAAAAATATACCGAAACCTATCTACTCTTCTAATGACCCTTCCCTGCTCACAAAAATAAAAAAACTTTGTTCTTTACCTTTGGTAAAATATCAGCCCAGTGGGCGCATCCATGAATGATGTGTGCCTGACCCAATAACGCAGTATTAGGGGCAGGTAAGCCAGACTACATAGGTAATGACCAATCAAAATAAATCTTGAACATTTCTAGTCTGGTTCCCTGTCGTACTATGTATTTTAGTACGTCAGGCATTCAGTAAAAATGGCTGCCTCAAGTGGAGTGATTTTACTGCAAAGATAAAGAGCAAAGTCCGTTAATTTTGAGAGCAAAGATGTCACATTTATGAAATAGATCGTTTTCGTTATAACTTTAACACTAGCAGTAACAGTTTTAAACGACCATCACGCTAATCCGAAATAAAGCGGTTTTAAGTTATGAACTTGTAAACTATATTGTGACAATTTGGATTTAATTGGAATTATGTGTCTGATTAGCTCAGTGGTAGAGCGTCGGACTTGTGTTCCAGAGGTCCTGGGTTCTAATCCCACCATGGGTACATATTGTTTTAGTAATAGATCTATTTATTTTACATTTTCTCAAACTAAACTATTCTAGAAATCGCAAAGACGCAATAAAATAACAATTTGTAACAGTGTTTTATTGCGTCTTTGTAATCTCTAGAACCATTTGGTATAAAAATGTAAAAAAATATAGGGGAACAAAAAGATATGTCCGAACTGGGATTCGATCCTTGGACATCTAAAATGAAAGACGAACGCCCTACCACTGAGCTAATCAGACATTGGTAATGACTATACCCAAATTGTCACAATATAGTTTACATGTTCATAATTTAAAACCGCTTTATTTCGGATTAGCGTGTTGGTCGTGTAAAACTGTTACTGCTAGTGTTACAGTTATACCGAAAACTATCTACTCTTCTAATGACCCTTCTCTGCTCACAAAATTAAAAAAAATAATTGTTCTTTATCTTTGTAGTGAAATCACTCCAGTGGGCGTCGCCATTGTTGGAGTGTACCTGACCCAATAACGCAGTATTAGGGGCAGGTATACCAGACTAGAACATTTCGTGTTTGTATTTAGGAAGTGGCTAGAGATACGGGCCCGTATCTCTAGCCTATGGGGGCTAGAGATACGGACCCGTATCTCTAGCAAAACCCCCCATGTTTCACTAGAGATACGGGCCCGTATCCCTAGTGAAAACGAGGGGTTTTTGCTAGGGATACGGGTCAAACGACTTCCGGTCTAACTTACCGCGTCAATTATGAAAAATCGATAATATTGATCCTTTCCCAAACTGCGAAATTTAGACTACGTTTTGAAATTAGTTTCAGACGACACATTAACGATCTGGAACCATAATGGATTTCGGTTATTATCGCCAATGATCGGGTATTTACGGCACTCGGTTATTTCCGTGAAGCGCACTTCGGAAAGATTCGCTTTTGTTCTCACCTCGGTTTACTTTCTGGTAAATATTAATAAACATCGGCCGTGTAAGCTATTTAAAGTGTATTTTTCTGCATAGATAGAGATAATTCTCGTATTTCTCGTTGTTAGTAGCATGAAAAATGCTAAAATATTATCGTTTTGAACACTCTGTCGGTTAAACGTATATCAAACGTACATTCATCCATTAGAATCGGAAATACATGAAAAATACTTCTTCATGTTGTATTCTATAAATAGTAACAAAAATACAGCAAAATAGGGAACGATTTTATACAGTTAATAGTGACGTTACTTCGGACATACAATAGTAATTCGTTGGAGCTGTTATAAAATCTCGTAACTACGGCTTAAATCAGGCCGTAGTTAGCATATTTTATGACAACACTAACGGTTTATCAAAACACAACTTGAAACCCAGTCTATTGTTAAAACAAAATCCATAGCCATTCACATGAATTTCCCGTGGTTTGTTCAATTTCAACATTTCCTTTCATAGATAGTTTAATATTTTCAGTAATTTTGGGGTTATCAAGGCTTTAAACGGTAAATTTAGGCATCGGCAGTGGTGACGAACAGATTTACGTCAACTATTTTTGATCGTAAAGTTACGGGAAAAAATTAGGAAATTCTAATCTTAGCTGCGAACATATTTTGTAAAACGCACTTACGCAAAAAAAATTGAACTAATGTGCGTGATTTCGTTGATAAAACGTGGCCCAGATCACTGGTAGAAATAACAGAAAAATACTAAGAGAAATGAAGGAATAACTGTTTCAATAGACCAATAACTGTTATGAATTTACTGATTTGGTTATAAAAAGCAAAGCACTGATATAACCTTTTCTTAACAAGACCTGGTTTTGACGTCCATTGTAGAAATAATTTGAGAAAACATTGAGAGAAAAGAAGAGGTTGCTGATTATCATCAATGTGTTATCATCGACGTGTCCCTTTTCCCCAGTGTTTTCTGTTCTTTTGGACTGGTATACAGTTTTTTATGGGTGGGGGATGGGTTATATATGCACCAATACAATTGATTTATTCAAGATCTATACGAATAAATACTGAAGACCAGGATTTGATATAGTAGCAATATTGCGTCTTCTGCCTTGATTTTTTTTCGATTATAGTCCAGTCACACATGTTTACAAATCTTACAGTTATAAACAAAAGGTAATCCTTGTTAATTTTCAGTTCAACGTTGCATGCCTTGGTTCAAATCTTAAAGGTGTAAGGGACCTGCAAGATTCGAACCATCACATGCAAATTTAAAGTAGTTATGGCTTTGCTATTGCGTTTTTCACAAGGGTAAATTTGTAAATATGTGCCATAATATCGTTAATTAAAGGACTATAGGTATGTAAAGACCCAATCATCAAACATAAATGTTCATGTAAGATAAGCTTAATTTGATTGATAAAGGCGTTCTTATACTGTAGTACATGACACCAATTTCAACCCTCTTCCACCCCACGAATCTAATATCATGGCGGGGAATCACCTGACATAATATTTTCGATATTATCCAACAATTATGTCAAAAGATGACTGATTTGAAAAGAAGAATTTAAGCAGAGAAAGCGGGAACACTCTATGACTTTGTTGAATGGCAAGGATAATCTTTGAAAAATCAGCTGATATGAAAGTTAAAGACGACCAACCAAAACTTAATTTGATCGTCAATAACGTTTTTATCAGTTGATTTTTGGAAGAGTTACCACACATCTGATATCGGGCGTTTTACACTTTTTTCTGTTTCAAACCGATTTCAAATTGGTCAAGTATTAATAAAATTATTGACGATTTTCTGAAATTTAGTGTCACATGATTCCCCACCCATGTATATGATGTCCTGGTTTTGCTCACAATAATTTATGTAGTAACTACAGGGAAATGTGGCAATGAATATTTGATAAAATAAGTTCTTTATATAAGTTACTATAAAAAAAATAAGGTGTTGTTACATTTGACCTTACAATATTTGATTGAATTGAATGACCTATTTTGGATAATTTTGTCCTTGTTTTATGCACCCCTACTAAGTTTGAATTCATAAAAAAACAAATTGTAACGGTAACTTTTTCCCATTCTTGTTTTATTTGCACAAGTATAGATTAGAGATAATTTTGGTGTAGGTCTCATACCCTGCCAGTCAATATTACAAAAATTACAGATCAAAGAAAAATGTTCATTTTTCTTCAACATGGAAAAAATACAGTCGCAAAATCATAAACCTTATGTATAATCAAGTGTTTTTTTCTCAGTTTTGATTTTCACAGTTTTGTATTTAGCTTATTTATGTTACATACATGTCTGTTGTAGCATACAAGCTGAAAAATGTCAGATATTATCATCTTATGGAAAAAAATATGAGATTTACAGAGCTGGTGCTTCCCATTTTCCCGCCATTTTTTGTAAAAGGGGGTCAATAACTAAAAAAATATATAAAATTCCAATATATCGGTAAAAATTGTTTTAAGTTTCATTTTACCTCCGTTTTATATCATAGAAATAATATATAGCAATACTTTTTGTATTTTCAAAAGTGTCTATTATGGTTCCAGATCGTTAAATAGTCTTTAGGCATATGTCTCACTTACAAAATATTGCGGGGGAAATTGCTGAACTATTTCTTCTTGTTTGATAAAGGTTTAAAATAGAAATTATTTATTTCATAGATATCTTATCTCGTTATTCATACACTTTATGCCGTGTGTATTAACCCTTTTGTTTGTTAACCCATTACCAAACAATAAAATTTTGGAGTTGTCCAAATTCAAAGATGCTGCAGACGGCAATATGAATTGAATGGAATCTCGCATTCTTTTATCTTTCTGTGAAGAAAAAAATGTGGGAAATGAAGAAATTGCTTGTTACAAGCAGTTTCTTCATTTTCCACAATGTTTTTCAAAGTCATTATCTTGAAGGGATTTAAAAAGAGTCATCGTGTGGTAATGGGTTAATATCATTCTTGTTTGACAAGATACTGTAAATGTGAATAAGGCGGATCCAGGGGGCTTCGGGGGGGGGGGGGGGCACAAACGGCCGAATCTTTCACTTTTATGCAGAAATTCAGCCAAAATTGTGTGATACTAGGAAAATAAACTCGGGCTATGTGTACATTCGAATCCCCTGAGCCTCACAGAAACTCTGGATCCGCGGTAGTCAGAAATATGATTCAGTTGATCATATGCAGATTTAAGTCACGTCTTATTTCATACAGTAACATCTAAGACTGACCAGTTAGAGGTCATCTTCACTGACCCCGGGATTTCCGAAAATATCTATTTTCATCTGTCCAGTCAAAATTCTTGTTGTGTGTGGTTGAAACCTAGCGCGTGTAGATGCGTAGTTCTGCACTAAATTAACGTTTCCAGAATCAAATTGAAAGCGTTTTTATTGGTCAGAGGGAAAGGTCATTGAAAATGACCCCTTATGATTGGGTCTCAGATACTACTGAAAAGTTTAATCAGATTGCATGTATGTTTCTAATGTAATAAAGTTGTTTGATTGAATACATTTATGCTTTGCGTCTTTCTTAAACTTCTATAAATGGTCAAAAGTGCATGTATGGTGAAATTTATACATTTATGTTTACATGCAAGATTCTGTAAGTGAAAATTTATATTGCGAATAATTCAAAAACTGCGCTTTTGAAGCAGTCCGGATGACTGTACAGTTCATTAACTTTTTACACAGGCAATCGCTTGTTACATGATGTACATTTGACCATCATTTCCATGTTAACCCTTTCCCAAACAGCAAAATTTTAGGGTGGTTCTACTCAACAGCTTCTGAAAATAACAAAATGGGTGTTAATACAAGCAGAATTTGAGTATAATCTAGCTCAGAAAATATTGAGGCAAAAGGAGAAACTGTTGGTTATCAGCAGTTTCTTCTTTTGTCTCAATATTTTCCTAAGCCATTTCTATTAGGGACGTTAAAACCAGGTTTTGTTTGGGAAAGGGTTAAAAACAGCTAACTATTTCCCAAACAGTGTATTGTTCGTTCCAACTTAATTGCTTCTGGGGGTATTTCACCGCTGAAGACATTCGCACGAGGCTGAACTTTTTTATGAGTTGTCGTTAACATTCGATATGAAGGCCTATCCAGATTTATTCGAGCGACGTCCCAACGCCGACCGAATGATTACAACGTCGCCCTAATAATTCCGAAGTCGCGAGAATCTCATTAGGAGTTGACTCATGGTTGATATTGTGCATAATGGGATGGATAAATCTACGGACAAATTTGCCTCGCTTCAGGAAAGACATTTTACAGTTTCTTGCCAAACAAGAATAGCCCTTAGGCTAATATTAAAACAAACAAAAGGGTTGATAGGCCCTACACATGTCACATGTGTGAAACCATTGCCATTGATAAAGTTGCTAATAGTTAGCACTTTCTTGTCAAAAGATAATAAAAATAACTTGAGATAAATCTAATAGACTATTGATTTAATATAAAGTTTAAATTTTTATACATTCCTTTAACAGCAATTTCTTCATTCCTCCGACATTTCCCCTGTAATAGGCATATCGCCCGTAATTTCAAAATGTATATATAGTCTAAATTTCGCAGTTTGGGAAAGGATCAATATTATCGATTTTTCATAATTGACGCGATAAGTTAGCCCGTATGTAAGACCGGAAGTCGTTTGACCCGTATCCCTAGCGAAAACCCCTTGTTTTCACTAGAGATACGGGCCCGTATCTCTAGTGAAACATGGGGGGTTTTGCTAGAGATACGGGTCCGTATCTCTAGCCCCCATAGGCTAGAGATACGGGCCCGTATCTCTAGCCACTTCCTTGTATTTATGACCGTGAAATTTCCGATGAGTTTGGTTTTGGCTTGATCGGTGTCATAAATTCTGAGTTGTGTGCCTTTGAATCGATTCATCCGACGTTGTCGTTCTTGTAGCACCCAAACTATGAATACATGTATATTCACGAATAGAAACAAAAAGCGAAAGGCATACAAACTGTTTGTCGAAGTCTGCTCTCAGATGAGGCATGGTCAGAAATAGACATTCTGATGAATATGCCACTACATTTATTAACACTTAAATTTCTACTCATACTATCGTAGTTTAGGTGAGCAATAAAAGACCCCTTGTTTAAACTTGTGCCCAATGGGTTCTTGATAGTTTTTATTGAGAGACTTAAAGGGGCTCGTGCTAAATATTTCAGTGATCAGAACAATGTTTGGACAGTCAGAGTTTGCATCATTGCGTGGTACATTGCATTTTCTAGAGCAATCAAGAAGGGAATTTTAGAGCTTGTACCAAGTTTTCACTGCCTATAAAGGTTTGGGTTATGTAAAGTATACTACACTCACCCGAACTTCTAAACGGCCACCTAATTCTTTCACCTATAAATCAAAATCTCTGATGAACACTAATGTTGTTTTGGTTCTTTGTGAAATACATTCATTTTTGAAAAATATGACAAAGTTTCACGAAGCTGAGTTCGAAATTAATGAAATGGTGGGGTCTAGAAGTGCACTACCCCATAAATGAAAATTCGCATATCGCAACTTGATATCCTATGTGATCTTTGTGTGCATTTATCATGGCTAAGAATCCTATTCTCGTGGATAATATGCATTCTTGAAGATACTGTAGGGTATGGTACAGTGCGGAAATACCAGGTTTGCCGAGTCAGGTCTTCTAAATCATTTACTTTGGCAGTGCTCGTATCCGTCTGTTTAACACGTCGAAGACGTGAATCTTGATTAATCACGAAACGTATTTTGTGTCCAATCCATTTTCCGATAACATAGGGGATGTTTAGTACAGTTTAGGCTTCAAAATATGTTTCACAGTGCTAAGTCTTTGACATTTCGTTGACGATGCTACCTAGGGTCGCTTTTATTAAAGTGCCTCATAGCCATTTGTAGTGGATTGGGTGGCTAGGATAACCCAAAATTCGTCTATCGTTATTTGTACATGCATGAAATTATTTCTAAAAAATGCTCAATAAAGCTGTCCATCTTGTTGACGAATAGTAGTCCTTAAGTGTGGCCGTCGTCGTGTTTTATGAACACTTCCGGTACGCATGCACTCATCCTAAATTTGCTTATTTGTGAAAAAGCCGCAAATATCAGATTCGATCCATCGACAAATAATAAAAACGATATGTTTACCCCTGAAACAAAAGAAATCGAATGATTGCATTAAGATTTCGATAGAAAAGGAAATTATAAAATTGGCCTTTCTGACTGGAGCCCCAACATCAAACATTCTGAAGGTTATTTCTCGCGTTTTGATAATAAATCTTGTCATGTTAAATGTTTTTCTGACTGGGCTATCCATATGGATAAATTATCAAAACAGAATCGATATTTATCACGTAATTCAAAATACGCACGTGCAATTTTAACGTTTCGATCAAAATGATGTCACGTGCTTCTTTTTTGACGTGACACTACTGTTCATTGTTCGAAAAGATAGAATGTGACTTCGTTAAACACAAAAAGCAAACACACAATCCAAGTGAAACGATATGATTTATTTATCAAAAAAATAAAAGTGGCCGTTTAGAAGTTCGGGTGAGTGTATAATTAGAAAGTTAATTTAGAAACAGTCTTGATTTAGAAGGACAAAATGAATTTCATTTGAATTTTCGTTGGACAGATAGATCTATCATGCAGATTGACCAATCCGTATGATATTCATTTTTATTACCTAATAGCGTTCGTTTTTTTCGTTTAACAAATACGTCATCGTCATGCCTCACTGGTCTAAAAATAGATTGGGAATCCTCTATCGTACAAATATGCCTGTGAAACTTGCGAAGTTTTTTCTACGTTCAACTTGCTGAAGATGACGTTCTAAGAGCTGGATTGCCGTAATCATTTGTTGAGAAACATTATAATTCAGAGTTGAGAAGGTTGCTGCACTTTCGTGTACTTTTTAAGATAGGTAACTATGAAATAACCATTTGACAAGTAATGTTTACATATACGGTCCTACCTTAGCTTCGTCGTGTCGCTCGTGCTACTCGCTTACCCTTTCCAAAACGACAAAATGTCATGTTGGGCCAAATTGAAAAAAGTCTGCAGACGACAAAACGGATGTGAATACTTTTAGTGTTTTATGTCAGAGAAAATATCGAAGCAAAAGTAAAAAATGATCATCAATATCCAAAGAAGTTATTCAATCTCATTTTGTCTACTGTGCAGGTCTTTTTAATCTGATCGATCATCATTTTCTTCTTTTGCATCAATGTTTTCTCAAGAATTTTCTGTTAGGGACGACAAAACCGGTCTTGTTTGGGAAATGATTAATCTAGAAAAAAAAACTAGAATTTGTCGCTGAATGTAATTTGATACCCCCGCAGGCTTTCACTACAGGTACAACAGAGGGCAATAACTCACAAAATAAGCAAGGTAGAGTTACGCTCATTGTACGTTGCACTTCTCCTTGGTGAGATCTATCTACCCGCGAAGTTTTATGATCATAGCTACTTTACTTTCAGACTTTTCGATGTTTTTTCTGGTTAAGCTGCTAAGGAATCTCAAGAAAAAACGTTTGTCATTTCTGGTCTGTCTCCGTATCTGGAATCAATGTTGCATGTTGAATATGCGCAATGTTTCGTAGTTTTAGTTCCCGCCTGCATTATCTACGATCGACTAATATCTCGCTTGAAAATGATAATTTTTCGCTAACACTGTTACGAAAAAATTGTCCGATTCATGACCGATAAACAAAATATTAGACTGGTACCCGGCAAACGTTGTTGAGGGATTTCCCATCATAAATCTATTTTTAGCACAAATTGGCGCGAAAATTGTTCCTTATTGTAGGTTTGTCAACCTTACATGGATCCCTTCAAGAAATCTTTAACCTTTAATTGAACATGCCCTAGTTCTGAAATGACTATAGAATTTTGCTTCAGAAAAGTTTGATAAACGGCATCGTCTCATTCCCCTCTATATTTTCAAGTCTTTATCAGAATAATTTTCTAGTACAAGTAACAAGTACGTTCCTTCTATTTGGAATATGATCACTGTTTGTTGTCTGTGAAATGGTCGATACAAAGTCTTAAAAATGATAGAGCCTTTACTAAACAAGACCTTGTTTTGACGTCTCTAACAGAATAGCTTGTGGAAATATTGAGACAAAAGTGACAGAGTGCGCATGCGTGGGCCAAAAACATCTCTATCCAGGAGCTCTCGATATATTTTCCCCCTTGTCCACTTTCTTCGTCAGCTCCATCCATTCCAATAGTGCAGATTGGCTCATCACGGTAGGGGAATCATGGATGTATCATTATACTCAGTTCCAAAAGAAAGTGTGCACTTTTAGGTGGGAATGCTCCAGTTTCCTAAATTTTTCCTAACGATAGAATTTATTTATATTTTGTATGTTGAAATTACATGTTATTACCAATTGAAAAATAAAATAAAAATGGATGGTCACCGATCTTGTTTGAATTTATAGGCATTCGTATCACATACCCCTACATCGAAAAAATGCACAATTTCTTGTACTTGTCCAAGGTGACTAAAATGCTAATAAAATGCTGTATATTCATCGTTTAGTCCCGAAAACGGATTAAAAGTAACGTCTTACATTTAATAAGAACAAAAAACCCAAAATATATGCTATTATAAAAGCGTAAATGTATAAAACAGCATGCTCACGTGTTCGGTTAGATCAACGAAGCTGGGGTGTTTTATGCCAAAATTTGCATATTTTTGGAAATATTTTAAGTTCTACATATTAGAATTTGATAATACTCCCTCATTGTATTAAGCAACATGTCCTGGTAATAATTCAAAAAGAAAATGTATAGGTCAGCGCACTTATTAATAATATACAGGAATTTATATCAGCTACGCATGAATAGAATGACGTAAAACAGTGGAAACTGCATTAACACTTACGACTGTCTTGCTCTAAATAATCGGTTTCCAACTTGAGGAAATCAGTTTCGCATAATAAATACACTTTTACCGTCGAAAACGGTAAATTGTTATGATGTGTTATATTATTGAAAATATGGTAGCGAAACATATTGGTACGAAACATTTAATTTACTACAATAATGACCGAGTGTTCCGAAAAACTGGAGCATTCCCCCTTAAACCGACAGGAAACTTTGTACGACACATCAAGACTATTGACAAACGATATATTGATGAAGAAATAACACACCAGACACAAATTTTCGGCTTGGTTACGACTTTGCATTTTTAGCTCCAGTGGCCGAAGGCCAGCGAGGCTTATGTCATGGCCCTGTGTCCGTCGTGCGTCAGTCCGTCCGTGCGTCGGTCCGTGCGTGCGTCAACTTTTTCTTTAAGCATCTTCTTCTCCAAAACTGATAGACCAATTTCAACCAAAGTTCACTGGATTCTTCCTGCATGAACCTTTTCCAGATTCCTTCAAAGAATTAAATTCCGTGTAGAACTTGAATTTTGATTAAATTAAATTAATCAACTTTTCGAAAAATCTTTAAAAATCTTCTTCTCCAAAACTGCTGGACCAATTTCAACCAAACTTCACATCTTTCTTGCATGAATCTCTTCCAAGTTCCTTCCAAAAAGTTAATTTCCGAGTAGGACTTAAATTTTGATTATTATTTTCGAAAAACTCTTTAAAAATCTTCTTATCCAACACCACTCGACCAATTTCAACCAAACTTCACAGGAATCTTCCATGCGTGCATCTCTTCCAAATTTCTTTAAAAAAATAATTTCCATTTAGAACTGAAGTTTTAATAAAATTAATTAATTAAATTTTTAAAAAAATCTTTAAAAATCTTCTTCTCCAAAACTACTGGACCAATTTCAACCAAACTTCACAGTAAATTTCCTTGCGTAAATCTCTTCCAAATTCCTTACAATAATAATTTCCGTTTAAAACGGAAATTTTAATTAAATTAATTGAATTAAATATTCGAAAAATCTTTAAAAAATCTTCTTCTCCAAAACTACAATTTAAACCAAACTTCTCAGGAATCTTCCTTACACGAATCTCTTCCAAATTCTTTGAAAAAAAGTAATTTCCGTTGAAACTGAAATTTTATATAAATTAATAAAATAAAATTTTCTCCAAAACACCTTATTGGATTTCATTGTTAAGTAGCCTGAATGTTCAATGTACAGTTCTTAGACATAAGATTTTTGAAAAAATTCGATTGGATGAAAAACATGGCCGCTGTGAGCTGGGCTTATTTTGCTATATGAAACATCGTGTAATTTTAAGAAAATTGTAAAAACATTTCATCGAAACCTCCATTGTATTCCTTGAAGAAATTTGAAGTCTAAAGTCTAAAAGCCAGTGAAGCGATACAGGGCCACCATGGCCCTCTTGCCCTCTTTTCACCTATATTAAGGTGGGGTACCCGGAATAGAGATTTACGTGCTAACTGCATTTTTCGAGTGAACAGATGTTGTAATCATTCTACAGCCAAAAGTTGGGAAATGCTCCTCTTTTTAAATCTATTGATTTCATATAGATCCGATACCGTCGATTGTTTAGAACATCCACGAAAAATTGTAACATGATATGAGTATAAAAATGACAATATTATGGTTAAATTTTACCTTAACCGGCAATTCAACTGCTCTGAATTTGTGGTGGATTGTGGGGTTGCCATATGTCTGTCAAGATTTTAATGTCGCCAGATTTCACCAAAGAAATAAAAATAAGGGTCATCATTAGCATCAGCATTGCAGGAAAAGAAGAAAATGCTATTTTGTCTATATTTAAAGGTTTTCTATGCTATAAGGTGTATATTGTCTGAGTTACAGAGAAGCATTGATATTGTTGTCTGCAACACCTTTCAATTTAGGCTTGTTTAAAATATTGTTATCTGGGAAAGGCGTAGAAAAAAGATATAAACTCATCTGAAATCATATCATTAGAACTTTTTGTGAGCTGGGACCATACGTGCGGGGAGCAAATGTGACAGCCTAAGTGTGGGCGTCAGTGTCACATCTTCACTTATAAAACTTCAACCTGTATCTCAGGCACTATAAAAGGTACAGCCTTGATATTTCATATACTGAACCTCGGAAATAACGCACCACTTAAGTTTTTCACTATTGTCCACCCAAATTAACCCGGGACAACTTATTTTTCGTGCACAAAGTCCGTTAGTTGAGCGTCTTAACGAAACATTGCCGAAGTGGGGTCATTACATATGCAGATGTCCCGGGTTAATCTTGCTGCACAATACAACTTTTAATTATGTTACTTTTTTCAATCTATACAACCACAACCAAAATAGCTATTATTTCATTCGTTTCTGGTCAAAAAATTATTTCGCTACCTGAAAGCAATCAAGCGTGATGAACGCGCAAACGTGACTACCCTCTAAAGTGAAAGTCACAAAATCAGAACTGCGTGAGACCACTTTTCTGGACTATACAGTCTGTGCTTCGTCGACGTGTGGAACTTATCACATTTGGGATTCTGGCCTTTGGCATGACTCTCCACTCTGCCTGTAGCACTTTACTTTAACCTGTGTACCTGTTTTGAGCTGCAGTTGGGAACTTTTGCACCCCCTTCCCGGGCAGTCCAGCAGTGTACCAGTTTGTTGGAAACATTCTCTAAGCGGGTCAATAGCCTTGTGATGAAATCCCAACATGAGTACAATAGCCCGTGACGTCATCACTGCCTGCAACATCCCAATAGCACGATTACGTTCGTCAGTGGAAGGTATCGGCACTGTTTAGAGCATCAAAAACTTCCGACCGATGAAATGTTTGGGTGTTTTCTTTCTTTCACCGACTACATGTACCCTATAAACCGATAAGCTGGTTTGTGCACGAGGTCAATACTGCGGCACGTGCAGAAAACCAGTTTACCAAGTTTGGATGGCTAGCGTCACGGATGAATGGGTTTTGTGCTTAAGAGTGTGCTGTGTGCATACCTTTTGTCCGGCGGATACCGAATGATATTGTGTCAACAAAATGAATGATTATGTTGAAAAAATATAAATCAAGAAAAAGTGGTGCGTTATTTCTGAGGTTCAGTATACATTGACACTTCCTGCCAATATCTTTCATTTGAAACCATAACCTTTGACCTAGTGACCTTGACCTTGTAGTTTGACGTACTTCAACCTGGCCTTTATTTTGACCTTTGATCTTGCACTCATTTTTTGCGACAAGCTCTGGTATATACGAGCTTCGTTGTCTTGGGACAACTCTTTTAGTTAACCACGCATTCTGCAATTGTTTGGCTCACTGAAGGCCGAAAATATAGCTAGTACTACTCTATCGGTCGGAAGAGAATTCTTCACTACGGTGGGGATTGTGCATAATGGGATGGATAACGAATATGGAGTATACGGACAAATTTTGCCTCGCTTCAGGTAAGAAATTGTGCAATAATTTTCTTATTTCTGCTCCAATTTTCAAGCGGTTTGTTGCATGTACCACGCATTAGTGAGCTCTTTCCTCGGATATATGACTTGTTTGTAAAATCTTTGTACTTTGTCCAAAAATTGATCCCAACCGACCAGAAAAACGACAAAAAATTCAGGCCCCTTTTCTAGTCGGTTGGGATCGATTTTTGAGAAAAGTACAAGGAGTTACCCGATAAGTAATACATCTGAGGAAAGGGCTCAGTAAGACGGAGTACATGCAACAAACCGCATGAAAATTGACGCAGAAATAAGAAAGTTATTGCACAAATTCTTACATGAAGCGTGGATAATTTGGCCGTAATCGTTACCATTTCGCTTTCTGGTCGGTTGGGACAATATTTTGGAAAAAGTATCATGAGTTGTCTAATATGTCATACATCCAATGAACGATGAAAGAGCTCGATAAGGCGGGGTACATGCAGCAAACCGCTTGAAAATTGATAAAGAAATA
The DNA here is from genome assembly GCA_963680895.1 of Fragum sueziense. Classification (NCBI taxonomy): domain Eukaryota; kingdom Metazoa; phylum Mollusca; class Bivalvia; order Cardiida; family Cardiidae; genus Fragum; species Fragum sueziense. The sequence goes on along the minus strand of OY804597.1, from coordinate 55,741,480 downwards.
ACAGAGTTATTGCAAAATGTCTTACCTGAAGCGAGGCGAGTTGGCATCAAGTTTTGTGCAAAAAATAGACTGAGTTTACCGTTATGTTTTGATAAACCGTCGGTGTTGTTATAACATCTCGTAACTACGGTTTGATTCAAGCCGTAGTTACGAAATTTTATAACAACACCAACGAAATACTATTCATTTGTCAGAAATTACGTCACGGTTTACTTGATAAAATCGTTCCCTATTGTCGGTAGTCGTTATCCATCCCATCATGCACAATCCCCACCGTGTTCACAGCCAATGGGCAAAGTCAGATGAAACTTAATAATACATGATATGAGTTTCTTATGACAGTATGCGAAACACTTGTATGCCCCCTTATCGAAAGAGCGGAGGTGTATTGCTTTACTCGTATTAATCTTCTGTCCGTCTTTCTGTCTGTCATTCCAAAACTTAAAATTGGCATTTTCTCCTCAAGTAGGCCTATCAGACATACAAAGCCCAAACTTGTTATGTACCCTTCTTCCAATTATATATATTTGCTTCATGCAACATGACCTTCCTCAAGGTAATCCCTTAACCGTTATCAACCATAAACGTGCAACTTAAGATGAAACCGCTGTCTGTCCGAAACTTAACATGAAAACTTAACATTGTCCTTTGAGGGGGCAATTGTGTTTAGCAAATAAGAGAAACCAAACACTGAGCAAAGGCTAGTACCCTGTCAAGTGTTGTCAATATCTATATCATTTCTAACCTTTCCCAAACAAGACTTGATGTTGATGCCCATTGCAAAAAAGTTAAGAAAACTTTTAGCCAAGAGAAGAAAATGCTAATAATCAGGGTAAACAAAGAATTTTACGCGACAATGGCATTTATCGGGCGACATCGGAATCATTTTGCGACCAAAAGTGTGGATTTATTTTCTTTTCGTAACTTATCGATAAGATCGGATACCATCGTCATAGGGTTCTAACATCGCATGAATCTCAAAATGACCACATTATGGGTTTTCTAACTGAACCGCCATGTTAACTGCTGTAAACTTGTGATATTCATTTTTAATGTTTTCTATACTATAAGGTGTAAATTTACTATACTTCCTGAGCTACAGGGTAGCATTGATTTTGTAGTCTGCAACACATTTCAGGTTAGACTTGTCTTAAAGCAAGGAGTTGCTAGAAGTAAAATATTGTTGTCTGGAAAAGGGAAAAAAACATTGACTCGCCTGGACTCATATTGATAGAATTTGGATTGAACACCGCATTCAACAATCTTTATTATCTTTATTTGGTTGGAATTTGGCTCACTACAAAAATAGACCCAATATTGCAAAACGAAATGATAAATATTTGGTGCGAAATTAGAAGGGTACGAATCATGAACATTTGTAGCGGAAATCAAATTGAATCGGGTGCAGATCGAGATCTCCCTGTTTTAACTTTGTAAATAAAATAATTATGATAGAATAAGTAGAAAATATCGAACATAACTTTTCTCTCTTCCTTATCTGTTATATTTTTATTTATTTTGTCTACATAACGACAGCGAAATAAGGCTGATAGTACGACGTTTCTGATTGAATAAAATGAATTCGAACGGAATATACGCGTGCGCGCATAAATATACGGCGCTTGCGTAAAATTTACGCGTGCACGTATAAAATTTATGCATGCACAAGTAAAATTCACGCGTCGACGCGCAAATTTACGCGTCAACGAGTAAAATTTAAGGGCGCACACGTTCGTAAGACTTTTGACCCATTTGGTATGTCGTAGTATTCCGTCCGATCGCCAGCGACTAGTCAATGAGAGTTTACTGACTTTTTCAAAACACACAAAAACCCTATTGATCGGTTGATTCTATATTGAAGTAAAAAAAGATTTGCGACCTGCCGCCGATCTTTTTTGTCGATGGAGGCAATCGGAGATCGACTGCATATCGACGACTAGTCTCCGAAATTATCTTTGATTCCACTAAAATCCGTCTTCCATTTGAACTATAGTAGAAAAAGGAGATAAATTGGTAAGCAATCTACAATTTCTCTTCTTTTTCTGTGATATTTCAACGATGAATTTATTTGTAGAACTATTACGGGATTATGTTATCTTAATCGACTCGAAGGTTATCATTTGAAAGGGCCGGACCAGATTTTCACACTGAGTCAAGCAGTAATGGGAGTTAACCCAATCGATGTTGACAAAACGAGCTACATCTTTTAAGCTCATCTGAACAATACACGGCAACACCGTTTGAGACTATTTTAGTCCTACATTTTGAAATACCCCTAGTGCGCGGAGCAAACAAACCTTCACCTTTGATTTAAGTAACAATTCATGAATACAATATGCAAGCACGGTTTCGTCGTGCGCGAGTTTTAGGTCGGTTTTTGCGGAGTAAACATACCTTCACCTTCGATTTGTTACTATTTTAGTAACAATAATCTCAAACCGTGTTTCCGTGTATGGGAGCTTTTATGACCACTTGCATCGTTTGCCGGCGTATACTTATAATAAGAAAAGATATTACTATTTTCTCTCAAATTTCTTCATAATATACTTTTTCCAAAGACAAAGTCTGGATTTAATGTCGCCAGTAAAGGAGGCTCACCAAAACATAGAGACAAAAGAAGAAAATGCTGATAATCAGCATTTTCTTATTTTATCCAGACATTTTCTTTAATTCATCAATGTACATTTTGTGGTATTCAGCAGCTTTCAAATAGGAAAAATAATTATGCCATGTGAGCTCTCAATTGCCAATCATTATAATGCTCCAGTTGAGTTCGAGTGCTAGTGGTGCGGAGCATAAAACGATGTAATATAATCCGTTGAGAATAGCTTAGAACCAGTTCAGGATGCGTTTACACACAGACTGGTCAACATCCAAACTATTCTCTAATGGCAGAGACAGAAGCACGTATCCTAATGGTATTTCAAATGTCTGCTTTGGAAATACGCATCTAAAATCATACAAATGCCCAATTTCAGATTCAAGTTTAGTTATATTTAGCAGAACTATCCCTTTCTGAGCAAATAAATTGTAACATGAAAGGAAAGCTCCTTTTAAACATTGTTTTTTTATTCATTAAATAAATAACACATATAATCGTTACTGGTTTAACCCTTTCCAAAACAAATCCTGGTTTTGACGTCCTTAATAGAAACTACTTGGGGAAAAATTGAGACAAAAGAAGGAAATGTTGGTAACCGGCATGTTCTCCTTTTGCATATTTTTTCTGAGCTATGATGTGCACAAATAACAGGTGCATTACCTTCTATTTTGTCTTCTGCAGTTTTTTAATAGACCACCCCGGAATTTCATCGTTTGGGAAAGGGTTTAAAACGGACGATGCGTTCAATGCGTGTTTGAGATATAGAACTTAAATCTTCGTTTACTGACATTAGCAAAGCCTTAGTCACCATGAACATATGTAAAGCGTCCTGGTATTGAATGTCATCTGAATGGATTGCTGAGGAATGCCACTCAATAATGAAATTCTCTCCAAGTAAAAATATATAGAACAACCATGGGAGGGTGAGCTAAGTCAAAATGGGGGTCATATCTGAAAGCTCGTTGACAGCGCATGGGAGTGGCAGAGAACAGTCCTGAGCTGAAGACAGTTCTGACTGATAAAACACCACTGTGGCACATCAGGCGCTTCGCCTGTTGTGAGTTCAATGTCTCTTTGTAATCTAATCCTATGTGAATTCCAGTAAGTATGGACCAGTTCCAGTTGCATCACTGTAAAAAACCACATTCGCATATGATGCTAATTCAAAAAGACCCATTTTCTCAAGGTCCGTAAATGCATTTCTCCATTTCAACGTAAAAGTAGTTCTCTTTAGAAAGCTCCAGAATGTTTCGATGCGTTGATTTCCTGTAGAGAGATTCGCTATGACGCAAGGACCGCCCTGCACCACATCTGTATAGTTGCAACGTAAAAGCAACTGTATAGATCTTTAACAACATTTTAGGTACCTGTATCACACCTGATCACTTTAGGAACTTGGCCCTGCTCCAACAACATATCGAAATACAATTTTGAGATTGAATATGAGTTTTTATTAGATCTTAATACTGTCAGCCATAGCAACATTCTAGATTTGATCCGCCATTTACGTACATACGTCCGCCCAATGTCCATTCCTCAACGTCATTCCCTCCGAATCATATACATGTAGTTTAAGAAAACGTCGAACTATGGCCTGAGTAGCCCTAATTCCCAGATCAACATTCAGCAGTGGCCATATGACTCTATAGCCTGCATTGGTTAATCCTGACTCATGGAGTTTTCTTATTTTATGTAATATGGCATCAACAAGTGCCTCGTTTGATTTTCTTCGTAGTCCTAGGGAACGTTTAATCCGTCTGTAACGAGACTGGCTTATGTCATGACCATCACGCAGTATCAAAAACGCTGTAATTTCTCTCTTGGAGTACATTTGTTGGTGATAATATTCAATGAGATCCACGAGGTTTCCATCGTTATCACGTATTGTCGGAATACTGATCTGAAAGTACAAAAACGGTAATGTTATATCACTCACATTTTGCAACATGAGTTAAAGAGACATACCATTCCCTTTTCATTTTTAAAAGTATGGTTTGATGCCTAGTTTGGTTATTCTAATGCGTTTAATGGTATCAGTTTTTATGAAATTGTTGCTGATAAGTCAAACCACGCTTTTAAAGTTGAGACGGAAATGACAAATTCCATTTACATGTGAACTGTGGTTTACCAAAATTAATTTAATTTTAAGAAATGAAACATATTCCTAGTAAATGGCGCAATACTTTAGCTTGAAAGTTTCAGAATTTTCACAAGAAAATAGCTATGCTCTTTCATAAAAATAAAAGTAAAATTGATGAGAAATTATTAATGGGATGTCTCTTTAAAGTATACAACTCAACATTAAAAACACCACTTTCTCGCTATATAAAATACTTCAAATTACACACACTTGTAAATACACTTCACATTAGTTGATTCACCATGCCGGATTGCAAGATTGTGCTTCAAGAAGAAAATTATTTACTCTATATTCATATGCAAGGGAGGTAATTTTGAACATTTTTGTCAAATATTTCCTTAAGAATGAATTAATTCAAAACTCTAAACCGTTAAAAATGCGTATGCTTGTATTTGGAATGGAAATGTATCACAGTTTAGGAATTACTGGCACTTTTCAAATTTCACCTGGCTCTTTGGTGCTTATGATGGGTTGCATACCTTAAAGTCAAAATGAGCGTGAAAAAGACCCATCGGTGATCATCACGTGATTAAGATATATTTTATGACATTTGTCAACAAACACTCTCGGTAAGAATGCATTTTCCGCAAGTTTTCATTTAGATACTTTATTTCAAATATTTAATAACCCACAGGTACTTCCCCAAATCATTTGTATGAGTTTGTAGTAATTTATAGAGGAGATGGAGATGGAGATGAGATGGTGAAGGAGGAGGAGGAGGTGAAGAAGGAGAAGGAGGAGGAAGAGGAGGTGAAGAAGGAGGAGGAGAAAAAGGAGGAGGAAGAGGTGAAGGAGGAGATGAAGGAGAAGGAGGAGGAGCTGAAGAAGAAGAAGAGGAAGGTGAAGGAGGAGGTGAAGGAGGAGAAAGCGGATGAGGTGAAGGAGGAGGAGCTGTTGAAGAAGAAGGAGGAGCAGGAGGAGGTGGAGGTGGTGAAGGAGGAGGAGGTGAACAAGGAGGAGGAGGAGGTGAAGGAGGAGGAGGAGGTGAAGGAGGAGGAGGAGGTGTAGGAGGAGGTGAAGAAGAAGAAGGAAGAGGTGAAGGAGAAGGAGGGGGAGGAGGAGGTGAAAAAGAAGAAGGAGGAGGAAGAGGAGGAGCTGGAGAAGGAGGAGGTGAAGAAGGAGGAGGTGAAGAAGGAGGAGGTGTAGAAGCATGTGAAGAAGAAGGAGGAGGTGAAGGAAAAGAAGGAGGAGGAGAATGTGAAGGAAGAAGAGCTGAAGAAGAAGGAGAAGGGGGAAGAGGAGGTGAAAAAGAAGAAGACGGAGAAGGAAGAGGAGGAGGTGAAGAAGGAGGAGAAGGAGTTGAAGAAGAAGGAGGAGAAGAGGAAGGATCAGGAGAAGGTAAAGAAGGAGGAGGAGGAGGAAGAGGAGGAGGAGCTGAAGAAAGAGAATGTGGAGGAGGAGGAGGAGGAGAAGCTGAAGAAAAAGAAGTAGGAGGAGGAGGAGCTGAAGAAGAAGAATGAGGAGGAGGTGAAGAAGAAGGAGGATGGGGAGTTGAAGAGGAAGAAGGAGGAGGAAGAGGAGGTTAAGAGGAAAAAGGAGGAGGATGATGTGAAGAAGGAGGATGAGTAGGAGCTGAAGAAGATTGATAAGGAGGAGGAGGTGAAGAAGTAGTAGTAGGAGGAGAAGGTGAAGAGGAAGGATGAGGAGGAGGAGGTGAAGGAGGAGGAGGAGGAGGAGGTGAAGAGGAAGAAGAAGAAGGAGGAGGAGGAGGAGCTGAATAAGGAGGAGGAGGAGGTGAAGGAGAAGAAGGAGGAGGAGCAGAATGTGAAGGAAGAAGAACTGAAGAAGAAAGGAAGGGGGAGGAGGAGGTGAAAAAAAAGAAGAAGGAGAAGGAAGAGGAGGAGGTGAAGGAGGAGGAGCTGAAGAAGAAGGAGGAGGATCAGAACAATGCAAAGGAAGAAGAGCTGAAAAAGAAAGAGGAGGGGGAGGAGGAGGTAAAAAAAAATAAGAAGGAGGAGGAAGAGGAGGAGGTGAAGAAGGAGGAGCTGGAGAAGAAGAAGGAGGAGCAGGAGGAGGAGGAGGAGAAGGAGGAGGTGAAGAAGGAGGAGGAGGAGTAGGAGCAGAATGTGAAGGAAGAAGAGCTGAAGAAGAAGGAGAAGGAAGAGGAGGAGGTAAAGAAGAAGGAGGAGGAGGTGAAGGAGAGGGAGGATGAAGAGGTGAAGAAGAAGGAGGAGAAGGTGATTAAGAAGAAGAAGAAGAAGAAGGAGGAGGATGTGAAGAGGAAGAAGGAAGAGGAGGAGGAGGATGTGAAGAAGGAGGAGGAGCTGAAGAATGATGAGGGGGAGGTGAAGAAGAAGGAGGAGGTGAAAAAGAAAGAGGGGGAGAAGAAGAAGAAGGAACAGGAGGAAGAGGAGGACAAGAAGAAGGAGGAGGAGCTGAAGAAGAAGGAGGAGGAGGTGAAGAAGAAGGAGCAGGGGGGGGAGAAGAAGAAGGAGGAGGAGGAAGAGGAAGAAGAAGAAAGAGGAGGAGGAAGAAGAGGAGGAGGAGGAGGAGAAGAAGAAGAAGAAGAAGAAGAAGAAGAAGAAGAAGAAGAAGAAGAAGGAGGAGCTGAAGAAGAAGGAGGACAAGGAGGAGGAGGAGGAGGATAAGGTGATAAAGACGGAGGAGGAGGGGGAGAAGGAGCAGGAGGAGAAGGTGAAGAAGAAGAAGAAGAAGGAGGAGAAGAAGATGAAGAATGAGGGAGAAGAGGAGGTGAAGGAGGAGGAGGAGGAGACGGAGCAGATGAAGGATGTGGGAGAGAAGGAGGTGAAGGAAGTGATGGAGGAAGAGAAGGAGGATGTGGAGAAGGAGAAGGAGGAAGAGGAGGTGAAGGAGGAGGAGGAGAAGGAGGAGGAGCAGATGAAGGATCAGGGAGAGAAGGAGGTGAAGGAGGAGATGGAGGAAGAGGAGGAGGATGTGGAGAAGGAGAAGGAGGAAGAGGAGGTGAAGGAGGAGGTGTAGGAGGTGAAGGAGGAGGTGAAGGAGGAGGAGGTGGTGGAGGAGGAGGAAGAAGAGGAGAAGGAGGAGGAAGAGGAGGTGAAGGAGGAGGTGACGGAGGTGGTGGTGAAGAAGGAGGAGGAGCTGAAGAAGAAGAAGATGATGAAGGAGGAGGAGTAGGATGTGAAGGAGGAGATGAAGGAGGAGAAAGAGGAGGACAACGAGGAGGTGAAGGAGAAGGAGGAGGAGCTGAAGATAAAGAAGGAGGAGCAGAAGGAGGAGGTGAAGAAGGAGGAGGAGAAGAAGAAGGAGGAGGAGGTGAAGGAGGGGGAGGTGGTGAAGAAGAAGGAGGAGGAGGAGGAGGAGGAGGAGGAGAAGGAGGATGAGAAGGAGGATGAGAAGGAGGATGAGAAGGAGAAGAAGGAGAAGAAGGTGAAGGAAGAGGAGGAGGAGGAGGAGAAGGAGGAGGAGGAGGAGGAGGAGGAGGAGGAGGAGGAGGAGAAGCTAAGAAGAAGAAGAAGAAGGAGCTGAAGAAGAAGGAGGACAAGGAGGAGGAGGAGGAGGATAAGGTGATAAAGACGGAGGAGGAGGAGGAGAAGGAGCAGGAGGAGAAGAAGAAGAAGAAGAAGAAGAAGAAGAAGAAGAAGGAGGAGCTGAAGAAGAAGGAGGACAAGGAGGAGGAGGAGGAGGATAAGGTGATAAAGACGGAGGAGGAGGAGGAGAAGGAGCAGGAGGAAAAGGTGAAGAAGAAGAAGAAGAAGAAGAAGAAGAAGAAGAAGAAGAAGATGAAGATGAAGAATGAGGGAGAAGAGGAGGTGAAGGAGGAGGAGGAGGAGAAGGAGCAGATGAAGGATCAGGGAGAGAAGGAGGTGAAGGAAGAGATGGAGGAAGAGGAGGAGGATGTGGAGAAGGAGAAGGAGGAAGAGGAGGTGAAGGAGGAGGTGTAGGAGGTGAAGGAGGAGGTGAAGGAGGAGGAGGTGGTGGAGGAGGAGAAGAAGGAGGAGGAGGAAGAGGAGGAGAAGGAGGAGGAAGAGGAGGTGAAGGAGGAGGTGACGGAGGTGGAGGAGGTGGTGGTGAAGAAGGAGGAGGAGCTGAGGAAGAAGAAGATGATGAAGGAGGAGGAGGAGGATGTGAAGGAGGAGATGAAGGAGGAGAAAGAGGAGGAGGAGGACAACGAGGAGGAGGTGAAGGAGGAGGTGAAGGAGAAGGAGGAGGAGCTGAAGAAGAAGAAGGAGGAGCAGAAGGAGGAGGTGAAGGAGGTGAAGAAGGAGGAGAAGAAGAAGAAGGAGGAGGAGGTGAAGGAGGAGGAGGTGGTGAAGATGAAGGAGGAGGAGGTGAAGGAGAAGTAGAATGTGAAGGAAGAAGAGCTGAAGAAGAAGGAGGAGGGGGATGAGGAGGTGGAAAAGAAGAAGAAGGAGGAGGAGGAAGAGGAGGTGAAGGAGGAGGAGCTTAAGAAGAAGGAGGAGGAGAAGAAGAAGAAGAAGGAGGAGGAGGAGGAGGAGGAGGAGGAGGAGGAGGAGGTGAAGCAGAAGGGAGAGGTGAAGAAGAAGGAGGAGGGGGATGAGGAGGTGGAAAAGAAGAAGAAGGAGGAGGAGGAAGAGGAGGTGAAGGAGGAGGAGCTTAAGAAGAAGGAGGAGGAGAAGGAGGAGGAGAAGGAGGAGGAGGAGGAGGAGGAGGTGAAGCAGAAGGGAGAGGTGAAGAAGAAGGAGGAGAAGAAGAAGAAGGAGCAGGAGGAGGAGAAGAAGGAACAGGAGGAAGAGGAGGAGATGAAGAAGGAGGAGGAGCTGAAGAAGAAGGAGGAGGAGCTGAAGAAGAAGGAGCAGGGGGAGGAGAAGAAGAAGAAGGAGGAGGAAGAGGAAGAAGAAGAAAGAGGAGGAGGAAGAAGAGGAAGAAGAGGAGGAGGAGGAGGAGGAGGAGGAGGAGGAGGAGGAGGAGGAGGAGGAGGAGGAGGAGGAGGAGGAGGAGGAGGAGGAGGAGGAGGAGGAGGAGGAGAAGGAGGATGAGAAGGAGGATGAGAAGGAGGATGAGAAGGAGAAGAAGGAGGAGAAGAAGGAGGAGGAGGAGGAGGAGGAGGAGGAGGAGGAGGAGGAGGAGGAGGAGGAGGAGGAGGAGGAGGAGGAGGAGGAAGAGGAGGAGGAGGAGGAGGAGGAGGAGGAGGAGGAGGAGGAGGAGGAGGAGGAGGAGGAGGAGGAGGAGGAGGAGGAGGAGGAGGAGGAGGAGGAGAGTTTTTGCGGACGCTTACGCCGACGCTGACATCCGAGGGTATGACAATAGCTCTTCCGATGCTTTCGTCCCGGGCGAGCTAAAATAAAAACTGAACAAAAAAGTACGTGAAAAAATACACAAAGTTAACAAACTACTAACCATTATACCGCTTGTTCCTGGGCCTGGATCCATACAAAGTGTTTCCATTTTGTTTCTTCCATTCGCTTCATCGAGCTTTCCAAAAAGAGCGGGAATGCCCCGTTATAATCAAATATCCGTATTTTTCACAGTCAATATATCTAAATACATTAAAACCTGCAGTTATACAGAATAAATTTATATAACTGTATCAATTTTGAGGAGAAATAATTATCATTATATAGATTCATTATATCTTGTTACTTATATGTTTAACATAAATATATTATGCAGTATTTTGCCATTTAAGTTTAGATCTAAATATAAAACATGAAAAAATACAGTTTATATAAATTAACTATTTCCATTTTTATGAAAAATGGATCAGTTAAATTGTTAGGATTACACAAAAACCAACCAATTATATATTTTGATAAAATATAAAGCAGCAAATAATGTATACTTATATAAATGTCTATATATATAACTTGATCAATTTTAGTATTTATATTTCTTATAACTCCATGTATTTTTAGAGTTATATAAAATATATAAGGGGGTCAGTTTAAACTTCCGTACTTATAATACTTTGTTTCATTTTTTTTAATTGCATAAAATGACGGTAACATTTTACATTGAAAATTAAAATTGTTGAATATAATCATAATTATAATTTATTTTCTATGTAAACTAAACTAAAGGAAACAATTATATTAAACATATTTCAAAATCAAAATGTTTTATTTTTCTCAAAATATTTTGTTGTGATGATTTGTGTAATGCATAAGATGATGAAAACATTTCATATTGAAATAAATAAATTATTAAAAAATAATGATAGATTTCCGACGTAAGAATAAAATTATTTATAGTACCATTTTATACCATGTCTGTCTTAGCGCAGTGGTAAGACGCGGGATTTCCAATCAGAAGAACCGAGTTCGATACGCCGAAAAGACGAATGTTTTTTTTTCTTCACCCAACAAATTGTTTAATTTTTATTTGCTTTCATACATAAAGCATTATACGCTTTCTTTTTATTTTCATACAATGTTTCATTGATATTTTATCAAACACACGAGATAAATGCACGAAAAAAGTAAATGTGCATACTTCTTTTCTGGTTATTTTTTTATTATGTTTAATCAATCGAATGAAAATATTATATTTTTCTCATAATATTTTGTTTGCATAAGATGATGGTAATATTTCACGTTTCACATTAAAGAATTAAATAATTGAAAATAATTATCGATTTCCCATTTTAAAATAAAATCATTTGTAGTACTATTTGATACTATGTCTGTGATAGCGCAGTGGTAAGACGCGGGACTCCCAATCGGAAGAACCGAGTTCGATACGCTGACAAGACGGATGTTTTTCATCCAACAAATTATTTTATTTTTTATTAGTAAATAAAGCCTTAAACACATTCTTTCTTAATTTTGTTCTTGTTAATACAGTGTTTCATTGATATTTTTAGCATTATAAGATAAATGCATCCTCACACAAAAGTTTTTAAGTAATTGTAAATAATAAATGTTTTTCCACTTTACCTTTAAATTATTAAATGTACCGTTTTATGCTATGTCTATGATAACGCGGTGGAAAGGCTCGTGACTTCCAATCAGAAGAACCGAGTTCGATACGCTGACAAGACGAATATTTTTTTTCGTCTAATATTTTTCATTTACTATTAGGTTTCGTAAAATAGGTCTAAAATGCTTTATTTTCATTCTAACACGTTTTTACTGTTATTTCATTTTTACTAGAATCGTAGAACCTTTGAATCACTTTTAGGTATCCGTAATTTCGGACAAACAATTGTATTCAGCGCTAAGAGCCTGAATTTTCGCGATGTAGCGCTTTATAAATGTCCATTATTATTTCGTCAGTATAATTCTAAAATCTTGCGACCACAACTTGAGTTAAGCTGCAGTCATGAAGTTTCATCATGACAACGATGATTTATCAACATCATAATTATTATACAAGGTAATACCAGTCTATTTTAGCACGAAAATCATCCCCCATTAGGTTTACCCGTATAACTGTCTAGATTTAGCATTATCTTGTAGGTAAAGCTTACGTATTATCGATAACGTTTAATGTATTCCACTCATCATTGGATGCAAATCGCTTTGTGTATCATCTGTGGCAACGAAAATTGACGATGGTATCCGAAAATTACAATCCGGATACCCTCGTCATTTTCCATTGCCACGGATGACAGTCGAAGTTGTACGAAGTGCTTGGTATCTACTGATGAATGGAATATCTTGATAAGAAATACCAGTAGATTTTAACATTTGTTAACGTTTGGACGTGCGTCCAAACCACGTCATAAATACGCTGCACGTGTCACCATTTACGGACGTGCTCTGGCAGTGTTGAGGACGCAGAGTTGTTACTGTGACCGCTATCACGAGGTTTGACCCTATTCGTGCGCCATATAGGTCATAATAAATAACCTGACAGAGCCTCTCTAGCTAATAGCTAGAAATGCTTTGCCAGGTCATTTATTGAGACCTATACATAGTTGACACTTTTTTGTTGTTTAATAACATGAATACATATCAGTATTGTTTTACTTTCGTTTTGTTGATTATGATACTTATCAAAAATGTGAAACTTTATAAAGACGTTGTGATATTGTTGAATGTTATGTGAAGCATATGTGAATCATTCTATGAGTATCAATATGCTGCTTTATTGAAATAAAATGTTGATTTGTGATCTTGAATTTGTGATTTGTTTTAAATTTGTCCTCGTCCATTCTGCAGTTGTTAGCACGCCAGATATTTTGACTCCTAGGCCCCAGTTTCATCAAAACATTTAAGACGTGTGGGACTTACTAATGTCCCACGAAACGCTTTTAAAAATCAACAATCGCGTAAATTAGGGCTTCATAAGTTGGCAATACGCGATTCCTGCCTTAGACATGTCGTAAGACATCGGTAATTACGAAAAAACGTCTTTAAAATGGTTTGATGAAACAGGGGCCTGGATCATAATCGGTCGTGGTTAGCATCCTGTTCGACATTTACATGTATCTTCAAAGAATGGCTTTATAATTATAAATCTAAAAGGATGTTATAAGCCACACTCGGATAGCTCAGTCGGCAACGTCAAAGAATATCAATCCACGGATCTTAGGTTCGAATCCCGGCTCCGCCAATATTCTTTCTAACATTTTATCAAAAGTCATTTGTCCCTCGCCAATGGATGTGAATCATCTATGTGACAAAGCAGTTTGAGGCTCGGAACGGATTGTATGGTATTATTGTTTAGAGAAATTCCAGAAACCCATGGTTATGTACTCCAGTCGCCGTGTCGTATAGAAAATGCTCGGGAAAACATTGAGACAAATCGGAAAATGCTGATCAATAATCAGCATTTTCTTCTTTTGCCTCAATATGTTCTGAACCCATTTTGACACCTGCAGCAGCTTTAAACTATGACCACCATATGAATTCGTCGTTTTGGGAAAAGGTTGAAACCGAATCAATCAATCGGATGCTGATACAGAACAGGCGAATCAATGATTTGGTTCACCAGCCGGGAGGATGTGGTTGAAATAATGTTGGAATGGTGCTTAGGTAGTCCACCCTAATTAGATTCCCACAACTTCGGAATTGTTCGCAGGAAGTCGTGAATATTCGGCGATGGAACGTTCCATCGCCGAATTTTTACGACGTAGCTCGAAAAGATTCGAACGCGCAGCGAATGTTTTAACGACGTTGCACAAAAAAAAATTGACGTCGTGTGAATTTCATTAGGGGTAAATGCCTTAAATGCCAATTTATAAATACTTTCCCAATTAATACCGTTGTTTTGACGATCCTAAAGAAATGGCTCAGCATAACTTTGAGGCCAAACTTGTTATTGTATCTACTTCAACATTATTTTTGATGTCTGCAGCAGCCTTGAAATTGGGCAACCCTCATTTTTTAAACAAATATAAAAATTCCTGGTGAAGTTTTGCAACAAATCGCTTAAGATGCAAACCCGCCAAGTTTGGTATAACCTGGCCAAATTTTTGTGGCAAAGCAAAAAGTCACGACCATATTTTAAAAAGGGTTAATCCTAAACCATTCCCACCAAGTTAGGCGTTAATTTGCCCAACTGTTTTAAAGAAAAGACTTGTAAAGAAATTGTGAGCGGACGGACAGACAAAAAGACAAACAATCGAATGAACATACGGACGACGGGCGGTGAGTTACGGCACTAGCCCATGTTGAGCGTTTCGTACTCAGGTGAGGTGAAAAGAAAGTTGTCTGCATGGTGACATACAAAATTAACATTGTTGTTAGTTAGGAAAAGGTAAATATGCTGAGTCAAAAAAGAAAGTGTGCACAGAGAATAACTGGAATTTCTATCGTAATTTTGAATATTGATGTTATGATTTTGGTATCAAATTAAAGATAATTCAATTGTCTATATGTAAGTGTCTTTTTAAATTGTGTACAATGGAATTTTACTTGTGTTTTCTTAAGATGTTTGAGATAGGGGTCAATTTCGAAATTCACAGAACTTGCTGACGAACGTGCAGAGATTGAATAATGCCAATTTCTTGTGATTTCTGCTTCAATTTCTATTGTGACATATCTTCAATGAATGACGGCAAACATCTGTGGTCTCACTGTTCGAACATAACGTTTCATTTTATCGTTTGGAATTCTATTGCGTTCATATTGCAAGACGTATTCCACGTCCTGCAAATTCTTTAACTGGCCGCTTATTTTTTCGAAACTCAGGGGGAAGAGATGTTCGGCCCTACACCACACTCATGACTAATTTTCACGCGTCCCGTGCCGATGACGATGTGCCTAATGCAGGCGTAACGTTAGATTTAGGCATTATGATAATGTGATGAACATATGGTCTCCAATCTCTTATGAGCCGTCTATCTGCCTTTTTCGATTTGTTGTGTTGCTCACACATGTTGGCTTTACTGAATTGCCATAGTTGGTGTAGTTTTGAAACGTTGAAGTAAGGGCGTCAACGTCATGCAACGGTCTTGTCTAGTCATTGCTGCATTCGGGATATCAGACTAAAGCCTATCAAAATGTATCCTTTGTTTTGGAAACATGATTGCAAACGCCTTATTTAAGAACGGTGTCATTTAGACATAAACGACACATTTTACGCCGGTTCAAGAGACTAGCAAAACTTACGTCTGAAATCTGTCGTGTTTACTAAGACGTATCATCTTTGGCTATTCAGCAATTTGAAATTTTTTGTTTGATTTAGCTTTTATACACTTTGAATGCAGATTTGAGACAATAAACTTTATCATGAAACGTTTGTTTTGATAACCAAGTGCAAAAAGGTGCTATCAGCGTTTAGCGATTTGCCAGACAATTAAATCATCCAAAGTTGTTTCCCGTGTCAATAGACACGAGAAAGTCGATAGCTTAATTCCGTGTAGAAGTTTGGTGGAGTTAATCTCAGCCGTTATGTAGATATATTAAGTATATTAAGTAAAAGTATGCACACTTTCTTTTTTGACTCAGTATATACTAAATAAAACTCCCCTGCTTATATGACTATGCAATAAATCGCACAACAACTCACCTGAGACCCATAACTTTGAGAGGGTGTCGATAATCTAATTTACAGAATGATTGACATGGAATCTCCATATTTCTTCACTATCAAATTATCAAATTAATGTTAAAGTCATATAAATGTTCTTCGAAATAATAATGAAAGTTGCAATTACATTGTCTAGAATGTCACAAAAAGATGAATAGTAAAGCATCTTATCGATGTGAGCAATCGGTGGCTCCTATTTCGTCGTGTGTTTGTACTGGTACGAGAAATACCTGAAAAATGGTGACATGCAACGGACGATTGCGAGGAGGTCAGTTTTTAAGTAGGTGGCACCTGGTTATCATAAGTGCGTTTTTTTTTAGCTCACCTGAGCACGAAGTGCTCGGAGTGAGCTATTGTGATCGGTCAATGTCCGTCGTCCGTCTGTCTGTCCGTCTGTCCGTCCGTCCGTCTGTCCGTCTGTCCGTCCGTCCACAATTACAAAAAAATCTTCTCCTCCCAAACCAATAGGTCTAGATTCTTGAAAATTTGTATGTAGCATTGTCTTAATGCCCTCTACCAACATACTGGTACTTCAAATTGTTGTGCTTAAAGAAAAATTGGCCCTATGTTGTTGGGTTTAAGGTTTCACACAGAAAAACAGTTTTTTCAAAGACTATTTGGCCTAGAGTCTTGAAATTTTGTATGTAGCATTGTCTCAATGCCCTCTACCAACATACTGGTACTTCAAATTGTTGTGCTTAAAGAAAAATTGGCCCTATGTTGTTGGGTTTAAGGTTTCACACAGAAACACAGTTTTCTCAAAGACTATTTGGCCTAGAGTCTTGAAATTTTGTCTGAATTTACATCTCATAAACCTCTAACAGAATACTTAAAATCATTACATTGCAAGGAAAGAAGCCCTAGGTTGAGGATTCTGGAATTTACAAGTGAGGAATTGTTTTGACCAGGTAGATTTTATCACATCATATCCTTAAGTCTATAATCAGATTATGCAGATCATAATATCTGATAAAGAATGCATGGAGCTGTTAGAGGCACTTATATGTTTGTGTACTTAAGAGATCAAATAAATACTTTAACCCTTTCCTGAAAAGACCTTGTTTTGAGGTCCCTATTAGAAAAGGCTTGGGAAATTAATGAGTCAAATGAAGAAAATGCTGATTCTCTTTTTACCTCAATATTTTATATGCTAGTTTATTGTAAATGAATCCTATTCGTACTGCTGTCAATTTTGTATTATGAACTTTGAAATTGGAACAGTCTATTTCCTTTCTGTATGGGAAAGCATTATGCCCTTTCTCTACAATAAACAGGTTTGCCTCACCGACAGAAAAGGCTTGTACAAATTGTTATGGTAAAAGAAGAAAATGTTGATAACTTGATTTCTCATTTTGCCTAATCATTTTCTTTGCAGTTTTATACATGAATGCAGTCTTTATCAACACCTGTTTTATCATCTACGGCAGCTTTTAATTATGTCTGCACTCATCTTATGTTTTTTGGAAAAGGTTTAATCATAACCAAATCCTTACTGTTCAATGAATATTTCCCCTATACTGTTGGTTCCATATAAATGATAGAGGGCAATGTTTGACAATCTTTTCAAGTTGTTAAGGCCTGAAGATAACTTTTTTGCCTTGTTTAATAACTATTAAAATTATTCCTATGCTGTAGGCTCTTGCATTTTGTACAGAAAAAAGTGCATAGAGGTTGTGTATTGTTTTGTTAAACAGAAAAGTTCAAGTTATCATTATGCTTTGAAAATAAGCTCTACCATGAGTTATTCTAGATTTGAAAAAGCAGGAACAGGTTTAGAATTGTCTTAGAATTTCCAAACCTTAAGTTCTATAGTTTCTAAATATTATAGCCCAATGACCTCTTTCCAAATGCTTCGATTTGTCTATGTGAAATGGAAATTCAGCAATATGTTGTGGGTTTTCTGATTTTAAATACAGATACAGTGAAAAATCTTTGACAATCTTTTCCCAAATTTTGCTTTGAAATTTAGTGTGTACCATTGTCATGTGACTCCTTTTCAAAATCCTCCGAGAATTAAAAGGTTTGCTAAAAAGTATGTCTCATGGCTCTCTCAGGTGAGCGATATAGGACAATCTTGGTCCTCTTGTTTTCATATGAAATCATGATGGGAAGGAGTTAAAGGGCCCCATTCCAGGTTTTTATGCTTCCGAACTGTTCGGGAACTCATATTTTGTGCATGGAAAAAAACATTGCAATGCATAAAAACCTCAAACACGGCGAATAACCACATTTCCTTTGCTAAAGATCAATCCTTTACAAGCCTTCTTACACATTCTATTTTTACTTCAAAACGAGACAAGGTCAAGGTCAACGAGACACACCCCCGCGGTATTAACACACCGTACAACCGGCTGTGTCGATGAATGTGACCTTATTTGCGAGGGATACGTGGAAATGTGTATTTTGTACAAACACTGAACATTTATACCCGTATCTATCAACTGTAGAATACCAAAGATCCTTTCGTTAATTTATAAAAGTAAATTCATTTGACCTACCATGCACATGACATCAGATGCCGAATCTGTCTTCGCAAACTTTCGACGCAGTCGGTTATACGGTGTGTTGAATCTCGCTGAGCACAGATGACGTACCTCTGACGTAATAGATTTTTGAAGGTTGGGCATAAATAGCCGTTACAAAACAAAAACAAGGACAATAAAAACGGGCTGCACGTTATTAATTGACTTGGATTTTAAAGGGCGACGGTAACAGATGGTCTAATTGCAAAAAAATGAAATTTTTTGAAAAAATATGCAAAACTTTTGTGTTGATCACCTCGGGATGGTTAATAATATGCGATTCAGACAGAGAATGAGCCGAAATTACAAGACAGATAGCTGAATTTAGGGAGAATCCAAACCTAAATTCAATCCCGTCTCAGATGGGGTTAGAATTATTTTTAAATTGTTGCGCATGCGCATACAGCGCGGACCATGATTCAAACGAGATTCATATTTTAATTTCAATATGACGTCATCATGTATGTTGTGACGTCATTTAAGAAAGTCGCATGTCCTACTGTTTTGACCTACTTTCGACATCGCTTCATGAATTTGGTATCAAATTGCGAAAAAATGAGTCGTTGCTTCAATAGTTTCTCGTAATCATTTAATCAGGTCATATAAAGCTTAAAAAGTGTACATTTCGTTTGTATTTGGCAATTTTGGGGTCCAAATCTGGGAAAAAGTAGCTTTAAGGGGGAATGCTCCAGTTTTTTCGGAACACTCGGTCATTACTGTAGTAAATTAAATGTTTCTCACCAATATGTTTCGCTACCATATTTGTAATAATATAGCAGATCATTACAATTTACCATTTCCGACGGTAAAAGTGTATTTATTATGCAAAACTGATTTCCTCAAGAAGGAAATCGATTATTTAGAGCAAGACAGTCGTAAGTGTGTATGCAGATTCCACTGTTTTGAGTCATTTTATTCGTGTGTAGCTGATAAAAATTGCTGTAATTCACTAATAAGTGCGCTGACCTATATATTTTCTTTTTGAATTATTACCAGGACATGTTGCTTCATACAATGAGGGAGTTTTATCGAATTCTATTATGTAGAACTTGAAATATTCCCCAAAATATGCAAATTTTGACATAAAACACTCCAGTTTTGTTGATCTAACCGAGCACGTGAGCATGCTGTTTTATAAATTTACGCATTTATAATAGCACATATTTTGGGTTTTCTGTTCTTATAAAATGTAAGACATTACTTTAAATCCGTTTTCGGGACTAAACGATGTATATACAGCATTTTATTAGCATTTTAGGGACCCTGGACAGGTGCAAGAAATAGTGCATTTTTTCTATGTAGGGGTATGTGATACGAATGCCTATAAAATTCAAACAAGATCGCTGACCATCAATTTTTATTTTATTTTTCAATTGGTAATAACATGTAATTTCAACATAAAAAATATAAATAAATTCTATTATTGGGAAAAAATTTAGGAAACTGGAGCATTCCCCCTTAATACTTAATAAAGCTTGAGGAGTGCTAACAATGGACGTAAGTGATCTACCCCTTCAGGTTGGTAATTTCATACGTTATTTCTGGTTTGTAATTATTGTGCCATTTGCATTTTCGACAGCCTAGCTTGCCCCCCTTTAAGTAATGTCAATTGGGTAGACTAGCGATCGAATGTCCGGCTAAATTAGAGGGAGAGTGTCCATATAGAGTTCCGGGAGTTGTGGAGTCGTTAGAAACACTTCCAAATCACGTCGGAACTATCCGTGTTATGGCGACACTACAGAACTACGCCATCAAGGTCAATGAACCTTTTATTTTTCAGGCAAGTTTCTGTCAGCCTGTCATGATATAAAATAAACATCGTGATATTTCTAGACAATATTGTATTACAACGAAAATCCGGATTTCGATTTGGAGTTTTTTCTGATGTCACGCAAATATCATTTTCTTATACACATATTTATCCTAGCATATCAGTCCACATTTACAGAGAATAGTTGTTTTTAAGATATGCGAGTATATTATGCAGAGAAAACACAAGATGATTTATTCATCATCTTTTCTGTTTGAATCAATACAGTAACTTAGGATCAACCCAAAGTGACGAGGAGAAATTCGATGTAAAAAAAGTTTCTGAAGAACGGTTCGAAAAGTAAAACTATCCAAAAACACGTTCCATATCACTTTATGGTGCCTTCATTACAATTTAATCCTGCATATTTACTCAGAAAAGACGCCGTTTAAACAGTCAATGAGTCTATTTTCGACAAGTATAAGATGAAAAAAGTACATTTAATTTGGCACTTTTTAAATTATCTTGGTATGCCGTGTGAAGTTCTTCGAATAGGAATATTAAACTGACGGGCAAAAAAACGCACCAATTAATTTTTTCATTAATTTCCTCGTTCCTATTATGTATAGTTTGACCGAACGTTTACGCGAAAATAAAAAAACAGCGCTCTTCTGTTCAGCAAGATGTCCGTTTCCGGTAGATAGTCATGAGTTTGACGTCTATTGCGTGTATGTTTTTCACGTGATGAAATCGATGGCATTTTACGCAGTAATATGTGTTAGTTGATAAACAATCACGTTTTCACCGAAATTTTTCGAATGAAAAGTCCCCATCTAAGAATACAAAGGCTGAATTCTGAAGAAAGAGCTCATAATTTAGCCATTTCCAAATCGCCAGACGTTTTAACGTCATACGATCGACGATTAGGCGTCTTTAAAAAGAAGGTGCTAGAGTTACACGAACGCTTTCCGATCAACCATGTCTAGGTATATATCGCGTAACGTTAGTGGCTGTACAACAAGAAGAATTTCATTTTAACTTCATAGATCTATTTGTTTCAGGGTTGTGACGTTGGAATCGACATCATGTTTAGTAGTCGATAACTCTGGTTGCCAATAAGTCGTTTTGCAGTAACTACTGTTGGTTCAAGTAAAGCTGGAATCAGACGCCGAGTTCTGAAAAGAATGTACCTACATTGGATATTTCCGAATGTGTGGAATACAAAAACAAGTCGCAAGACGTTCTGACGTCTTCGTTCCACGATAAGGGCGTATTGGTCAATAAGTTTAAGTTATGTGAACGATTGCCGATCGATCATGTTCAGGTAGGCTTGGTGTAACCCAGAGAACTTCTCACGTTAACGTCCTGTGTGTTTTAGTCGTTGGAATCAACGTCATGTTTAGTAGTCAGTAGCTATTTAAGCCGTTTTACCGTAACTGATATCGCCGTAAGTTGGAAACAAATCTAATGGTTTGAAATGTGAATTCCGTGACCGGTCTATTTAAATTTGTTATTTTTCTAAACTGAAACGGTCTGACAGTTTATTTACGATCTTTTTTCATTAATAGATATTCAAATTTTCCGATAGAAATAAGTTTTTGTAATCTTAAATCAGCTAAGCTGAAAAATCGGACATAAAATATTAATGGGCTTTTTTTGCCTGTCTGTATATTTTTGGCGAAACTTGCCAGTAGATGTACCTATTTCTCGTGGAATCAATAACCAAAGCAAACCCAAACTATTTCAAGTAACAATGATTTGGAATAATTGATTTCTCATGTCAAGTAAAATTTCATTAAAACGTGCATGTAAGAACTCACATTAAATGAAAGTGGGTCAATTTATGTATATGTAGCTCCTATTCAACCCAATTAAGTTACCACTGTTAGCACGCAACAAGATCTTTAAAATTTTATTTAAAAGACGAACACTACCTGTTTTATCACCGTGTGTTGCTCAATTATGTATGTTCTGTCGTTCAAGTCTGTTTGAAGTGCGTTTTCTCCTTTATTTATGAGATGGGTTAACTTGCAAAATCGATTCATTCAAATACAATTGACAGTGTCTCAAGACAAAGTCTACACTATTTTGACTTTCTAAAATACTTTGTCAACCACACCAACGATATAGTTTCCACTAATTCAAAGGGCAAATGGCAACTTTGTTCTCCCGTTTTAGCTTTCCTTAGTTGGAACGCCAGTCAGTCTATACAAAAGTTCGTGTTTCCTTTGGATTTAAAACTAGACTATTGAATGACGTTATCAATTAAATCTAGTTATATTGATCATTGGCAGTTCAAAATACGTTTCGTTGATTTTGTCACACCCTCAGCCGTTGTTTTAATTGACCCCTTTAAATTATCGTTTTGGTCCGTACCTATGAGTCGCTTCCGGTGGCAAACAATGGGTTTATTGGAAATTAACATTGTATACACACAGACACGGTTCCAATTTGTTACTTAAATAGCAACAAATCAGCCGGTTTCTTTATGCCGGATCGAGGCTCTGACCCAATTCCGAGCAAACCAACCCACATGCCATGGCAACGAACGGTGATTAGCCATAATTTTCATCAAAGGACGACTTCCGATGGCTGTTGTTTGTGGGGGTCTTAGTGGAAATGAGCTAACACTAAAGCCCCTTTCACATGTAACAACAACGCAGGAGCCGATTGTTTACTTAAATGAAAAAAAGAGCGTAATTTTGTATGTCTTACTGCATATTCAAGAGAAATTCATTGCATGATAATGGAGTGAATGGAAATGTTAATGTGTTGCTGTAGTATTTAGACACTGTACTCGATCAAAAGAAAGTGCTCACAGTACTAGGTAAATCATTCATTTTGAGAAATTGTTCAAATAGCTTAGATCTTTAGCCATTTCATGGAACGTTTGAATTCTCTGACTAGCTGTAAATCTTTTATTTAATGTATAAAACGTGATGTATATGCCGAGAAACCTCGACAAAGTGTATGTATATTCCTTGTATAGTTCCCAGAACCAGACAATAAAGTCTATATAAATGAGATCTAGAAGCAATATATAGGTTTATATTAGGACATTATCTACATTTCTAGACACTTTCGTATAAAAACGCCAAAAGTGTGTCTCTGGAACATTCAAGACGATGATTATATACATGTAGATCTACCATGTAATGCATTTAACGTTTGCTTTATATACTAAGTATCGGAGGTATACGAAAAAAAAAACCCACAAGGACAAAACCCCACACCCAAAATTTTGCACAGTGGACAAAACCCCACACCATGCATTTTGTACAGTGGACAAAACCCCACACCACTCATTTTGCACAGTGGACAAAACCCCACACCATCCATTTTACACAGTGGACAAAACCCCACACTAAGTTTATGTAGACAAGGACTTTGAGTGTAAACCTGAGTTAACTTTGACAAAATGTTCAGATAATTGTAAGAAAAGGTGCAGTTTTGGAACTAGACATGTACCCTCTTTCAGCCAATCTCAAACCAGTGGCTACTTATGAAAGCTCTGATAAAACGTTGATGCATTTTCTCCTTTTTCCAAAGGTTTTCTATGCTGTAAGATATAGATTTCTTTATTTTCAATCCAATTAACATTTATTTTGTCATCTTGCACCAGATGCTTTATCCAATTCTGAATTACATTGTCATTTCAGAAATGTGAAATCTTTTATCAATTTTGATTGGATGACAAAACTTTTGGGTGAGGAAATCAGCCTTTTCTCATTTTGCAATGTTTGCAAAACCCCTTTTTTATTATTTTGATAGTCAGACATTAATTTGGTAAATTAATTGATTAGGCAAACAGCTACAAACAATGGTTGGACTGTTGCCTTTGATCTTTTTTTACGTTTGCCATTGTCATTAAGGACAACTAGTATTCATTTATCATTTATAAGATGAAACAAACTGTCAATAATTGTAAGACAAACTGCCAATGCATATCATTAGAATTTTCTTTAATTGGTTAATTCAAGAGTATTATAACACAAAAGAGAATGGTATTGACCTGTTCAACTATTACTTTTCCAGAAAAATATGAAAAAGATGAAGTTGATGTTAATTCTATTCCAAACAAAATGTGGTTGTGGTGTCTCTAGAAGAAAACACTGAGAAAACATTGTAAAGAAAAGAAGAAATAAAGAAGAATCATTAATTTCCCTTTCCCCCAATATTTTGACAGTAATCGCTTTGTAGTCAAGTGTGATAGCTTATAAATCGGAACAATTCAAAATTCTGTTGTTTAAGTTTTCAAAATGTACAATGTTCAGCCTATCAAAATTCAGAAGATTTGTAGAACATTTATATAGACATAAATCTGTTTGAGCTTGACATTGCAGTTTTCTAATATTGGTAAGAACTACAAGGTATATATTTTCAACGTTGAATCAGAAAAAAAACATTTACCACTTTATTTTCAGTCTGATACAATGAATACATAGATCTACATATAATATTATTGCTAATTCACAAATCAAACAGACAAATTTGTCATATTATCTCTCTTTAGCACAAGACAGACATAATTGCAGACATTTAAAAGTGTGGGGTTTTGTCCACAGTAAAAAATGAATGGTGTGGGGTTTTGTCCACTGTGAAAAATGAGGGGTGTGGGGTTTTGTCCACTGTGCAAAATGCATGGTGTGGGGTTTTGTCCACAGTACAAAATTTTGGGTGTGGGGTTTTGTCCTTGTGGGTTTTTTTCCTACAATCAGTATCGGATTGTTATCATGGATATCATAGTCATAAAATCTGTCAGATTTTTTTCGTCAAATTGTCTCCAATACGATTCTTCTTTCAAAGTCCATAATATGACAGAGAACTTTGGAAAAATCATTGGGGAAAACAAAGAAAGTGACCAACATTTTTCTTCTTCGACTTTATTAGTTGAATAAAGGTCATTCAACCGCCTAAAATCTCCATGGATCACAACAGGGCACCTATTAACAAAGTACATAGCACTACATAATGAAATCTTGTACATGTTAGAATAGCCTTGGAGTCAGCGTGTCTCCGAGTCGTACTAACAAGTGTGGCATTTAATGTTGTCTTCCTTTTTTTCGGAATAACAATGGCTTTTTTTTCAGAATAGAGTGAGATATACATAGATTGACTCGATAATTCGTTTACTTTTCTCATTTTCGGAGAATCCAAATTCATGCTTGTAAATTCTTTAATGAAATCAGTTTTTTAAACGAAACCCGTTATCTTTGAATATTGATCATAAACTTTAGACAAAAATCAATTAGGGAAAATCGAGCAGATTTCTCACAACATTCACAACGTTTACTGGATGAAATTTGGTTGTTGTCCTATACACAAATTGTCTCGGCAATCTGCCTTGATAAGCGTAATTTGTTCCTTTGGTGAATCGAGCGAACGTAATGGTCCTGACGTCGTGACGTTATACGTAAATGACCGTTATTCGAACGATCGTCAGTTGTTCCGATAGCTCTAAGAAGTTACCACATGCGAGATATTGTCGATGGATGTGCACCAAATTTAGCAGCAGATCTCCAATTCTTTAACTTCATAATTGATGCCGAACGATTTTTCCTCATCTTCATCATCTTCAAATTTCTGGTGTGAAAAACTGAATTTCGTATTGTTTGGAAAGGGACCTGTCACCAATTAAAGGCGATTGCCAGCATTATGTCCATGAAACTTTGTCACCCTGTCGTCGTCGTCAATATGTCGTCGTCTCTCTATCGTCGTCGTCAATCGTCGTCGTCACTCTTTCGTCGTCGTTGTTATTGCTATCACTCATCGTCATCGTTGTCACTAAGTCGTCGTCATTGTTATTTAGTAGTCGTCCTTGTCACTCTGTCGGCGTTATCTTCACTCTGTTGATGTCGTCGTCGTTATCATTCTGTCGTTACCGTTGATATTCTGTCACCATCATTGTCGTCGTCACTCTTTCGTCGTCGTTGCAACTCTATCGTCGGCGAGGTTGACACTCTGTAGTCGTAATAGTTGTCACTCTGTCGAACTACTCGTAATCGTCATTTTCACTATCACTATGTCGTAGTCGCCGTTTTCGTTGTCACTCTGTCAAGTTAACCGTCGTTGTCACTCTGCCACTCTTTCTTCGTTATTATCATTTTGTCGTAGTCTTGGTCACTTTATTGTTGTCGTCGTTGTCATTCTGTCTTAGTCGTTGTCACTTTTTCGTATATGTCACTTTATCATAGTCGTAGTCGCCGTCGTCGTTTTTGTTGTCGCTGCGTGGTCGCTTTTTCGTAGCCGTCGTTGTCACTTTGTCGAAGTCACTTTCGTCGTTGTCATTTGGCCGTAGTCACTGTCGTCGTTGTCGCTTTGCCGTAGTCACTGTCGTCGTAGTTACTGTCGTCGTTGTCGGTTTGCCGTAGTCACTGTCGTCGTAGTCACTGTCGTCGTTGTCGCTTTGCCGTAGTCACTGTCGTCGTAGTCACTGTCGTCGTTGTCGGTTTGCCGTAGTCACTGTCGTCGTAGTCACTGTCGTCGTAGTCACTGTCGTCGTAGTCACTGTCGTCGTTGTCACTTGGCCGTAGTCACTGTCGCCGTAGTCACTATCGTCGTTGTCGGTTTGCCGTAGTCACTGTCGTCGTAGTCACTGTCATCGTAGTCACTGTCGTCGTTGTCACTTGGCCGTAGTCACTGTCGTCGTAGTCACTTGGCCGTAGTCACTTGACCGTAGTCACTGTCGTCGTAGTCACAGTCGTTGTTGTCACTGTGCCGTTGTCATTGTCGTCGTAGTCACTTTGACGTAGAAAATGTCGTCGTAGTCACAGTCTTGTCATTTTTGTCTGTCTGCCTATCTCGGGTGGAGCAACCTCCCTGGCTCGAACTCACGACCGCAAGGTTATGAGTCCTACCCGCTCACCACTGAGCCACCGAGACAGACACTATGTTCAATTTCAGAAATAAATTTAAACTCTTTTAATCTAAACAAATATAAATAATTATTCTTACTGACTGAATAAAATCTAATCAGATCCAGCCTGGACTCGAACTCACGACCTCCTGGTCATGAGCCAAGCGTGCTCACCACTGAGCTATCGAGGCAGATGACAAAGACTCTTTTAGGAATAAATTTATTTTCTATGTAAACTAAACAAAGGGTTCTGGTTGATCAATCAAATTAAAATATTATATTTGTTCTTATAATATGCTGAGTCAAAAAAGAAAGTGTGCACAGAGAATAACTGGAATTTCTATCGTAATTTTGAATATTGATATTATAATATTGGCATCAAATTAAAGATAATTCAATTGCCTATATGTAGGTGTCTTTTTAAATTGTGTGAAATGGAATTTTACTTGTGTTTTCTTAAGATGTTTGAGATAGGGGTCAATTTCGAAATTCACAGAACTTGCTGACGAACGTGAGGAGATTAAATAATGCCAATTTCTTGGGATTTCTGCTTCCATTTCTATTGTGACATGTCTTCAATGAATGACGACAAACATCTGTGGTCTCACTGTTCGAACATAACGTTTTATTTTATTGTTTGGAATTCTGTTGCGTTCATATTGCAAGACGTATTCCACGTCCTGCAAATTCTTTAACTGGCCCCTTAATTTTGCGAAAATCAGACGGAAGAGATGTTCGGCCCTACACCGCCCTCATGACTAATTTTCACGCGTCCCGTGCCGATGACGATGTGCCTAATGCAGGCGCAGCGTAAGATTTAGGCATTAAAGATAACGTGATAAACATATGGTCTCCAATCTCTTATGAGCCGTCTTATTGCCTTGGTCGATTTTCAGTGTTGCTTACACATGTTTGCTTTACTGAATCGTCATAATTGGTGTAGTTTTGAAACGTTGACGTAAGGGCGTCAACGTCATGTAACGGTCTTGTCTAGTCATTGCTGCATTCGGGATATCAGACCAAAGCATATCAAAAATGTATCCTTTGTTTTGGAAACATGATTGCAAACGCCTAATTTAAGAACGATGTCATTTAGACGAAAACGACACATTTTACGCCGGTTCTTCTTCTTCTTCTTCTTCTTCTTCTTCTTCTTCTTCTTCTTCTTCTTCTTCTTCTTCTTCTTCTTCTTCTTCTTCTTCTTCTTCTTCTTCTTCTTCTTCTTCTTCTTCTTCTTCTTCTTCAGACGTTCCTTTGAACGTATTTATTTTACATCGATTAGGAAGCAAGTTTTTTCAACTCATTTTAATCCCTCTCGGTTCAAGAGACTAGCAAAACTTACGTCTGAAATCTGTCGTGTTTATTAAGACGTATCATCTTTGGCTGTTCAGCAATTTTAAATTTTATGTTTGATTTAGCTTTTATACACTCTGAATGCAGGTTTTAGACAATAAACTTTATCATGAAACGTTTGTTTTGATAACCACGTGCAAAAAGGTGCTATCAGCGTTTGGCGATTTGCCAGACAATTTAATGATCCAAAGTTGCTTCCCGTGCCAATAGACATGAGAAAGTTGATAGCCTAACTTCGTGTAGAAGTTTGGTGGAGTTAATCGCAGCCGTTACGTAGATATATTGAGTAGAAGTATGCACACTTTCTTTTTTGACTCAGTATATTTTGTTTCATTTTTTTAATTGCATAAAATGACGGTAACAGTTTACATTGAAAATTAAAATTGTTGAAAATAATCATAATAATAATTTATTTTCTATGTAAACTAAACTAAAGGAAACAATTATATCAAACATATTTCAAAATCAAAATGTTTTATTTTTCTCAAAATATTTTGTTGTGATGATTTGTGTATTGCATAAGATGATGAAAACATTTCACCATTGAAATAAATAAATTATTAAAAAATAATGATAGATTTCCGTCTTAAGAATAAAATTATTTATAGTACCATTTTATACTATGTCTGCCAAAGCGCAGTGGTAAGACACGGGACTTCCATTCAGAAGAACCGAGTTCGATACGCCGAAAAGACGATTTTTTTCTTCACCCAACAAATTGTTTAATTTTTATTTGCTTTCATACATAAAGCATTATACGCTTTCTTTTTATTTTCATACAATGTTTCATTGATATTTTATCAAACACACGAGATAAATGCACGAAAAAAGTAAATGTGCATACTTCTTTTCTGGTTATTTTTTGATTATGTTTAATCAATCAAATGAAAATATTATATTTTTTCTCATAATATTTTGTTTTTAATTGCATAAGATGATGGTAATATTTCACGTTTCACATTAAAGAATTAAATAATTGAAAATAATTATCGATTTCCCATTTTAAGATAAAATTAGTTTTAGTACCATGTCATACTATGTCTGCCATAGCGCAATGGTAAGACACCGGACTTCCAATCAGAAGAACCGAGTTCGATACTCTGACAAGACGAATCCAACAAATTATTTTATTTTTTATTAGTAAATAAAGCCTTATACACATTCTTTCTTAATTTTGTTCTTGTTAATACAGTGTTTCATTGATATGTTTAGCATTATAAGATAAATGCATCCTCACACAAAAGTTTTTAAGTAATTGTAAATAATAAATGTTTTTCCACTTTACCTTTAAATTATTAAATGTACCGTTTTATGCTATGTCTATGATAACGCGGTGGAAAGGCTCGTGACTTCCAATCAGAAGAACCGAGTTAGATACGCTGACAAGACGAATATTTATTTTCGTCTAACATTTTTCATTTACTTTTAGGTTTCGTAAATTAGGTCTAAAATGCTTTATTTTTATTCTAACACGTTTTTACTGTTATTTCATTTTTACTAGAATCGTAGAACCTTTGATTCACTTTTAGGTATCCGTAATTTCGGACAAACAATTGTATTCTGCGCTAAGAGCCTGAATTTTCGCGATGTACCGCTTTATAAATGTCCATTATTATTTCGTCAGTATAATTCTAAAATCTTGCGACCATAACTTGAGTTAAGCTGCAGTCATGAAGTTTCATCATGACAACGACGATTTATCAACATCATAATTATTATACAAGGTAATACCAGTCTATTTTAGCACGAAAATCATCCCCCATTAGGTTTACCCGTATAATTGTCTAGATTTAGCATTATCTTGTAGGCAAAGCTTACGTATTACCGATAACATTTAATGTATTCCACTCATCATTGGATGCAAATCGCTTTGTGTGTCATCTGTGGCAACGCAAATTGACGATGGTATCCGAAATTTACAATCCGGATACCCTCGTCATTTTCTGTTGCCTCGGATGACGGTCGAAGTTGTACATGTATTTGGTATCTACTGATGTATGGGACATCTTAATAAGAAATACCAGTAGATTTTAATATTTGAATGCCATGCCTATCGATAAAGGCCCAGTCACAAAAAAAACTCCGCGTCCAAACCACGTCATAAATACGCTGCACGTGTCACCATTTACGGACGTGCTCTGGCAGTGTTGTGGACGCAGAGTTGTTCCTGTGATCGCTATCACGAGGTTTGACCCTATTCGTGCGCCATATAGGTCATAATAAATAACCTGACAGAGCATCTCTTGCTAATAGCTAGAGATGCTTTGCCAGGTCATTTATTGAGACCTATACATAGTTGACACTTTTTCGTTGTTTAATAACATGAATACATATCAGTATTGTTTTACTTTCGTTTTGTTGATTATGATACTTATCAAAAATGTGAAACTTTATAAAGACGTTGTGATATTGTTGAATGTTATGTGAAGCATATGTGAATCATTCTATGAGTATCAATATGCTGCTTTATTGAAATAAAATGTTGATTTGTGATTTTGAATTTGTGATTTGTTTTGAGAAAAAATATCCCCGGCCATCCTTGGATTGGTATCACGTCAGATAATTTGGGACCCAGGTTCGATCACCGGTCCTGGTTAGCATCATGTCTAACATCTGTCGTCCAAGAATTGGTTGATAATTATAAACATACGTGGAGGCCTGATGGATGCTCGGATGTAACATACTCTGACGTTACCGGCTGAGCTATCAAGGCTTGGTTCATAAAATTGTTAACGTCGGAGTATTTCAATACACGGCTCACAGGCTCGAACCCTGGCTCGGTGTCCACAATATCTTCTCTGACATTTGACAAAAGTCATTTGCCCCTTGCAAATGGATTTGAATCATCTGTGTGAGAAAGCAGCTGGAGGCTCGGAATGGATTATGTGGTAATATTGGTTAGAAAAATTCTAGAAACCCATGGTTATGTGCTCAAGCCGCCGTGGCATCTGAATGAGATTTGAATAGAAAAGGCTTGGGAAAACGTTGAGACAAAATAGAAAAATGTTGATCAATAATCAGTATTTTCTTCTTTGACTCAATATGTTCTGAGCTATATTCTACACATTTTTTACTTCATTGGGGCCCATTTTGACAAATGCCACCATATAATTTTATCGTTTGGGAAAGGGTTAAAACCGAATCAACGAATCGAATGTTGATATGGTACAGGCGAATCCATAACCACGTTTTAGAAAGGGTATACCAAAATCATTCCTACCAAGTTAGGTGCTATTTTGCCCAACGGTTAAGGGAAATATCTTTAAATACTTTATGAACAGACAGACAGACAAACAAACATAAATCGGATGGACATGCGGACGACGGGCGGTGAGTTACCACACAAGCTCATATTGTTTTATGATTATACCATATTGTGTAATCCTCATGGGTCAATGACCTTCTGGATATTAGCTAATAAACTAATATGTTCTATTTTCTATGTTCATATTGAGCATTTCGTACTCAGGTGAGGTGAAAAGACAGTTGTCCGCATTTTGAAAATAAACATATTTTGTTGTCCTGCAATTTTGACACACACAATTAATTTTGTTGTTTAGGAAAACGTAAATATTCCAAAAAAAACCCTCCTACTTACATGACAGTGCAATAAATAGCACAGCAATTCACCTGAGACCCATAACTTTGAAAATGTGTCAGATAATCTAATTTATAGAATGATTGACATGGAATCCCCATATGTCTTCACAATCAAATTATCAAATGTTGTAGTCATATAAATTTTCCTTGAAAATAATGAAAGTTGTATTTACATTGTCTAGAATGTCATGAAAATATGAATTGTAAATGTCTACTCGAGGTGAGTACTCGGTGACTCCTATTTCGTCGTGTATTTGTACTTATGCGAGAAATTTCTGATACATACAACCGACGATGGCGAGGAGGTCAGTCTTTAAGTTTGGGTAGGTGACACCTGGTTATCATATGTGGCGTTTCTTTTCTTTTTTTTTTTTTTTTTTTTTTTTTTTTTTTACATGAAATCATGAGGGAGAGTAGTGTAATGGCGTTTGGTCGTCCGGCTAACTCAGAGGTAGAGCGTCCATCTTGTGTACCGTGAGTTGTTGGGTCGTTAGAAACACTGACTGGCTTAAATTGGAAATATTCTAGTTAAGACGACACTACAGAACAACGCCATCAGGTTAGTGAACCTTTTATTTGTCAGGCAAGTTCCAGTCAGTGTGTCCTGATAGAATTAACACCGTGATATTGCCAGACGCTATTGTATTACAACAAAAAATCCAGATTTCAATTAGGAGTTTTTTCTGACGCCAGACAAATATCATTTTCTTATACACATATCTATCTTTGCATACCATTCCACGTTTATAGAGAATAGTTGTTTACTACGAGTAAATCATGCAGAGAAAACGCAAAGGGATAAAAACACAAGACATTAATTCATCATCTTTTTCTGTTTGAATCATTACAGTAAGTTAGGATCAACCCAAAGTGACCAGGAAAAATTCGATGTATTCAAAGTTTCAGAAGAACGGCTCGAAAAGTAAAACTATCCAAAATCACGTTCCATATCACTTTATGATGCCTTCATTACAATATAATTCTGGATATTTATTCAGAAAAGACACCTTTTAAACAGTAGCTGAGTCTACTTTCGACAAGTATAAAATGAAAAAAGTACATTTAATTTGGCACTTTTTAAGCTATCTTGGTATGTCGTGTGAAGTTCTTCGAATAGTAATATTAAACTGGCGGGCAAAAAAACGCACCAATTAAATTTGTCATTAATTTCCTCGTTCGTATTATGTATACTTTGACCGAACGTTTGCGAAAAAAAAACAGCGCGCTTCTGTTCAGCAAGATGTCCGTTTCCGGTAGATGGTCATGATTTTGACGTCTATTGCGTGTATGTTTTCCGCGTGATGAAATCGATGGCATTTTACGCAGTAATATGTGTAAGTTGATAAACCATCACGTTTTCACAGAAATTTTTCGAGTGAAAAGTCCCCATTTAAGAATACAAAGACTGAATTCTCATTATTTAGCCATTTCCGAATGTGCGGAATGCAAAAACAAATCGCCAGACGATTTAACGCCATACGATCGGCGATTAGGCCTCTTAAAGAACGTGCTAGAGTTACACGAACGCTTTACGATCAACCATGTCTAGGTAGAACTCGCGTAGTGGATGTACAACAAGAAGATTTTCACTTTAACTTCATATTTGTTTCAGGGTTGTGATGTTGGAATCGACATCATGTTTAGTCGTCGGTAACTCTGGTTGCCAATAAGTCGTTTTGCAGTAACTGCTGTTGGTTCAAATAAAGCTGGAATCAGACGCCGAGTTCTGAAAAGAATGTACCTACATTAGATATTTCCGAATGTGTGGGATACAAAAGAATGACGTTCTGACGCATTCGTTCCAGGATAAGGGCGTATTGATTAATAAGTTTAAGTTATGTGAACGATTGCCGATCGATCATGTTCAAGTAGGTCTGGTGTAACGCCTGTAGCCCAGATAACTTCTCACGTTAACGTCCTGTGTGTTTTAGTCGTTGGAATCAACGTCATGTTTAGTAGTCAGTAGCTATTTAAGCCGTTTTACCGTAACTGATATCGCCGTAAGTTGGAAACAAATCTAATGGTTTGAAATGTGAATTCCGTGACCGGTCTATTTAAATTTGTTATTTTTCTAAACTGAAACGGTCTGACAATTTATTTACGATCTTTTTTCATTAATAGATATTCAAATTTTCCGATAGAAATAAGTTTTTGTAATCTTAAATCAGCTATGCTGAAAAATCGGACATAAAATATGAATGGGCTTTTGCCTGTCTGTATATTTTTGGCGAAACTTTCCAGTAGATGTACCTATTTCTCGTGGAATCAACAACCAAAGCAAACTCAAACTATTTCAAGTAACAATGATTTGGAATAATTGATTTCTCATGTCAAGTGAAATTTCATTAAAACGTGCATGTAAGAACTCACATTAAATGAAAGTGGGTCAATTTCTGTATATTATGTAGATCCTATTCAACCCAATTAAGTTACCACTGTTAGCACGCAATAAGATCTTTACAGACGTTATTGGTAGCCCAGCCCTGAGCTGGGCTACCTTTGTAACGGTTTTAAAATATTAACGTGCAGAGTTAGGGAGCGATTATTGTACAAATTGTTCGACATATTTGTTGAAGCTGGTTAAATTGTACGTTGATAATGATTGTTACATTAGCAACATGTTTGTTTTATATGCTTCCACCATTTACGAGGAAATACAATGCATAAAACTTGCATTTGTATACTATTTTAATTTCCCCCAGATACGAATTACTAACCGCTTAATCATGTGACCGGATTGGTCCATAGAAATACCGAAACACACGAAGAACGATAACACATCATGTTAACTATTGTTGTTTATGCTTAATAACAGCAAGAAGAGAATTTTGTATGAAGTGTTGAATAAATAACGGTAATATATATTCGCTATGAACCGGTCCATTTTAAAATCGATACTGTAAATGTGTTTTGGTATTTACTAATCTGTTTCGTTATTTCTATGGACCAACTCAGGGGCGATAACCAATCTAATCTGATAAATACTACTATACGAGGGCTGTTAATAAAGTATCCGGAATGGGTTCATAAGTTTTTAATTTATGTACTAATTGTAGTGATGTTTTCAACACTTGTACTTTGCAGAATTATGCTTTTGATCCTGAAACAAAAACAAGGTTGTTTGCGATAAGGCGCGTTCGGCAATCGCTATGGCAACGTAGGGTCACGATGAGCAGGGCAATTTAGTTCTTAGACATATACGACGTCAGGAAAGTCTGTCTTACACATCTTATATTTACATCTGTTTGATATATTTACTACTGCATTATACCCACTTTTCCCATCTATGCTACTATTTGTCAAAGAAGGATCTGAACTGTACTTGGAGATTTTTATGGATAGTTTCTCGGAAACAATTGGCAGGTCTGGAACGTTTTCGCCGACGTCGTGTTGGGACGTCCATATCTTTTAAGGTCAGCATCTTCATGTATAGAATCGTTTAAAAATGTGTTATGCCACTCATAAATGATTGGTTTCATCATAGAAACATTGTCGTAAGTGTTCATTATCATGGCGATTATGTATTATATAGATTTACCAATCAACATGCAAAACATTTTTGAATACCACTGCTCAAGCGCCTTATTTGCTATCAGAAAGGCAATATATTCACTCACAGTTGTTTACGGAATTAACGACATAATTGTGTTAGTCGATGATGCTACATTTACCAAGAAAATGACAGGCTAAAAGATAACGAGCATTTTGGACAACTTTTGATGTGAGAAATACATAATATGATCACTTTAAATGCGATTGATAAGTCACATTTTTAACAATTATCTAAAGTTGCCCCGCTCAACGTGACCCTGTGTTTCTATAGCGACTGTAGAATGCGCGTTAATGCAAACAGACTGTTTTTAGTTGCAAAATGAAATGCACATTTCTTCAAAGTATTTGTGTTGAAATTTTCATCTCAATTGGCGAAAAACTTACAAAGTTATGAGACTATTCCGGATACTTTATTAACAGCCCTCGTATTTTAATTTTGTTTTAGTATTATTTGACACAAGTGCCGCTGTGGTCTAATGGATAGAGTGCTAGGCTTACCTAAGCCTGAACACTTTTGTTCCATTGGTTCGAGACCCACTCACGCTAGATTATTTTTTTTCTTTCTTTTTTTTGTATATTTTTAAATCAACAAGACGGTTTTCATGAATTCTTCAAATACGCTTTACATTTTTATTGGCAGCCGAGCCATGAGCTATGAGATATACCCGTGTATAGTTTGTTAGGCGACCATTGTACAAAATGTTCCACCTATTTGTTGAAAATGGTTGAAATGTATGTCGATAAGGGTTATTAAATTAAAAGCATATTTTTTTTATTTTTTTTTTTGACATGTTAAGACATTCACGAGGAAATATACTGCGTAACATATGAATTTGTTTATTGTTTCATATCCTTCAATTTCGATAGGGACAAATCCAAATTGTGTAAATAGATTAAACTTTTATAAGCTTTACCATATGTTATAGATTGAGTGGTACAGTGGTTACGACACCGGACTATGAGTTCATTATAGCTTATGTGTCGTGGGTTCAAATCTCGCTAGCGCTCGAATTTTTTTCATATTTTTTTTACATAATTATTTTTTCCATTTGTTTTCGTTCAGCTGCTGAACATGAGCAATTCATTGAGCATTCAAAGCATGATTGTTTCTGTAAACTTTAATTTTGTATTTTATCGAATGCTACATGGTATGATTATTTTATACTCATGTCAGTGAATGTAAGCCCTTTAACAATTTTTCTAAACAAACTTTGGATTTTAAGCTTCATAAAGGAAAAGGCTTGGACAACACAGAGGCAAAAGAAAAAATGCTGGTAACCAGGGGCCCGTATTATCAACGATCTTGCGACCACGATTTTGTGTAAACTGTGTAACAAAACATCTGATTGCACGCGAAATCAGATTGGGCAAATCAGGTTTGCTGTTTCAAGTAATTACGCAAAAACAAATCGTACGATCGTTGATAATACGGACCCCTGCATTTTTTTCTGTTTGCCAAAATATTCCCAAGGTATGTTGAACATCTTTATTAATTCAAATTAACTTAAATTTTGCTTTTTGGGAAATGATTATATCAGTTTAAACCAGAATACTTCAAAGGGTCACGCGACAAGATAAAACGCGGAATGACGCCTTTACAATCGCGGTAGCGACATGGAAACTGCTTTTGGTCGAGCTTGAAATTCTTTTTTTTTTTTTTTTCAAAATATTTGCTGCATTTACAAGTATTTGATATTGACGTTAGATAAATCACACCCTATTACCGGCTATCATTCGGGCCGTTGCAAACCTCGTGCAGTATCATCGATAAATGGCGGGTGTACTGGGTAGGTCATACTTTCCCCATGTTTGTTTCGTGTTATTACGC
The DNA here is from genome assembly GCA_963680895.1 of Fragum sueziense. Lineage (NCBI taxonomy): Eukaryota > Metazoa > Mollusca > Bivalvia > Cardiida > Cardiidae > Fragum > Fragum sueziense. The sequence goes on along the minus strand of OY804597.1, from coordinate 55,704,420 downwards.
TTCTCAGCTTTATTTTGTAGTGTACTAGGCTGACCATATATTTGAGTACCTACATGTCAAATATAAACCCAAAGATTTCTCTATCAACAAAATTATTCAACAATAAAGACATAACTTCACATATTTTTTTGTAAAATCTACCTTTCCATGCAAATTCTAGAAAACCACTAAAGTGAATGTTAGAAATTTTATTACAAAATGGAAATCTAGTATATTATCTAACAACTACTCGTTTGAGAAGACGATCAACTATTCCGTTATATCGTTATAGTCAAACAAAAATTGGTGAGGTACAAATTTATACTATCACGAACAGATCATACGGCTTCAATATACTGTTCGTGATAGCCAAATTGGCATCAGTATTTAATTCTTAATTAATTCAATTCAAACAGTTTTCTCAATTTACATAGTGTAAGAAAATTGATTGACTTTTCTAATAGTTATATTAATTCTAACGATCACCTTATCATTTCCTCATTATATTGACTGAAAGTTGGATTTTACATAAAAATATGTGAAGTAACGACTATGTTGTTGAATAATTTTGTTGTTTGAGGTATATTTGGGATAATATTTGACATGTAGGTACTCAAATATATGTCCAGCATAGTGCACTACAAAATATAGCTGAGAAGCGCAATAACACGAAACAAAAATGGAAAAAGTATGACCTACCCAGTACACCCGCCATTTATCGATGATGCTGCACGAGGTTTGCAACGGTCCGAGTAAAGCCGGTAATAGGGTGTGTAAATGTGAATTCATATTACGACCACCAAGTAATAACAATCTCCATTTCGGCGCCATCAGCTCCATTTCTCCGATAAAGCTTAAATAAGTCTCATTGTGAACTTTAGGAAAAAATGACTCGATTGACCATAAGGTTGACACTATTAGCAAGCAAATAGTCAAACATGGATCCTCATCGGCTAGTGCATACGCACCGTCTCCAACCATGATTGGATCTCAAAGCTTCTTCACAACATGTAGTAGATTCAAACTGACAGAATGTCGTTTAGTATTTTTTTTCATGTTTTAAAATCATTTGCCACGCCAATTTGTTTTGCCACCGGGTACATCAAGAATATAACCGATGTAAAATATAAAGATATAAAATATATAGTAGACAATGTATAAAAAGCAGTGTTTATGGATGACCTATACTTATTTACTTCGTCTTGCTCAAGCTTTGGTTACAGAATGTACCATGTCCAAAACAAGATAGATCTCGTTTTGACACCCCTTATAAGTGAAATAAGGGAGATAATAATAGTGAGAAAATAATTATGTGGGATCTGAGAAATCCAGATATATTCAGAAATGTTTTATTTTCTACTGATATTTGTATACTATGATATACACGTGGATTGTTTTTGTCGTGTACATTGAAATTGAAACTGTCGGATTCTTGCCACTTGCTAAATGATTTAGTCCACAAATTTAGTCAAACGAACAAACATTATTACCACTGCCAATCTGATCTGAACCTATCAAGGTCTCAACGTTTGTAATAGCATACTGGTACGCCAAATCGAGTGCATAAAGCAAGGCCATATATCACGACTAAACATTTGTACAGAAACTTAATTTTAAAGATTTCTTTTACCCATTCTAGACATATAGTTCTTATTCGATCTGACCTAAAAATCGGTAATTAGTGCCTGTTCCCATCATTTTCAAGTAGACACCATGCAGAAACTTTTTAAATTGATGCTGGCCAAAAGATTCTGGGCTACTTTGGATGCTATGCATCAAAGATTTGTCTTGTTTAAAAGATGAACACTACCTGTTTTATCACCGCGTGTTGCTCAATTATGTATGTTCTGTCGTTCAAGTCTGTTTGAAGTGCGCTTTCTCCTTTAATTATGAGATGGGTTTAGTTGCAAAATCGATTCTTGCAAATACTATTGACAGTGTCTCAAGACAAAGTCTACACTATTTTGACTTTTTAAAATACTTTGTCAACCACACCAACGATATAGTTTCCACTAATTTAAAGGGCAAATGGCAACTTTGTTCTCCCGTTTTAGCTTTCCTTAGTTGGAACGCCAGCCAGTCTATACAAAAGTGCGTGTTTCCTTTGGATTTAACACTAGACTATTGAATGACGTTATCAATTTAATCTAGTTATATTGATCATTGGCAGTTTAAAATACGTTTCGTTGATTTTGTCACACCCTCAGCCGTTGTTTTAATTGACCCCTTTAAATTATCGTTTTGGTCCGTACCTATGAGTCGCTTCCGGTGGCAAACAATAGGTTTATTGGATATTAACATTGTATACACACAGACATGGTTCCAATTTGTTACTTAAATAGCAACAAATCAGCCGGTTTCTTTATGCCAGATAGAGGTTCTGACCCAATTCCGAGCAAACCATCCCATATGCAATGGCAACGAACAGTGATTGGCCGTAATTGTCATCAAAGGACGACTTCCGATGGCTGTTGTTTGTGGGGATCTTAGTGAAAATAAGCTAATACTAAAAACCCCTTTCACATGTAACAACAACGCAGGAGTCGATGTTTTACTTCAATGCAAAACAGAGCGTAACTTTGTATGTCTTACTGCATATGCAAGAGGGATTCAATCCATGATAATGGAGTAAATGGAAAGGTTAATGTGTTGCTATAATATTTTGACACTGCACGCGCTCAACAGAAAGTGTTCACAGTACTACGTAAATCATTCGTTTCGAGAATTAGCTTAGATCAAAAGAAAGTGTTCATAGTTCTAGGTAAATCATTCATTTTGAGAAATTATTCAAATAGCTTAGATCTTTCGCCATTTCATGGAACGGTTTAATTCTCTGACTAGCTGTAAATCTTTTAATTAATGTATAAAACGTGATGTATATGTCTAGAAACCTCGACAAAGTGTATGTATATTCCTTGTATATTTTCGAGAACCAGACAATAAAGTCTATATAAATGAGATCTAGAAGCAATATATAGGTTTATTTTAGGACATTATCTACATTACTAGACACTTTCGTATAAAAACGTCACGCGTGTGTCTCTGGAACATTCAAGACGATGATAATATAGATCTACCATGTAATGCAATTAACGTTTGCTTTTCTATATCGGATAGTCATCATGGATATCATAGTCATAAAAATCTGTCAGATTTTTTTCGTCAAATTGTGTCCAATACAATTCTTCTTTCAAAGTCCATAATATAAAGGAGAACTTTGGAAAAATCATTGGGGAAAACAAAGAAAGTGACCAGCACTTTTCTTCTTCGACTTTATGTATAGGTAAGAGGCGCTACCTACTTAGCTACATCATGTTCATAATTTGCTCTTATTTCATATACCGAGGTGTTGAGAAAATGTGACACAGAACATGTCGTTTACAAAACAAAAGCACTCGTCATCTGTCATTGTCCTTTTGGAACTATTTTTTAAAGTCTGGATTTACCCTTTTCACCAATTGACTGTTAACATAAATATCTAAAACGAATTTAACAATAGAAGAAACACATTTAAAATATTAAACGGCTGTCTTTTAGAACAAGTACATAAAACTAATATCAGAGGCCTTAAGCAGGATTACAGTTTGCGAGAAAATGACTTGGTCGGCCTTAAGAATTCAACCTAAAAATGATATGTCTAGGAAAGGGTAAACTGAAAGGAATAACTCTCAATTGTTTACACATTAATGGGGTTAACATAAACAATTCCGATACAATAGTCTGAATTATCAAATCAAATCTGTCAACTAGACCTCTCAAAAAATAAGAAGCGGGCATTATGAACTTTTGAAAAGTATCCCAATAAGAGGCAAAATGTCGCTAATAGTAGAATAAAGGTCATTCAACCGCCTAAAATCTCCATGAATCACAACAGGGCACCTATTAACAAAGTACATAGCACTACATAATGAATTCCTGTACAAGTTCGAATAGCCTTAGAGTCAGCGTGTCTCCGAGTCGTACTAAACAAGTGTGGCATTTAATGTTGTCTTCCTTTTTTTCGGAATAACAATGGCTTTTTTTTCAGAATAGAGTGAGATATACATAGATTGACTCGATAATTCGTTTACTTTTCTCATTTTCGGAGAATCCAAATTCATGCTTGTAAAATCTTTAATGAAATCAGTTTTTTAAACGAAACCCGTTATCTTTGAATATTGATCATAAACTTTAGACAAAAATCAATTAGTTAAAATCGAGCAGATTTCTCACAACATTCACAATGTTTACTGGGTGGAATTTGGTTGTTGTCCTATACACAAATTGTCTCGGCAATCTGCCTTGATAAGCGGAATTTCGTTGGTGGGGAGTCAAAACCTCGTAACTACAGCTTGAATAAGCTGTAGATACGAGGTTTTGACTCCCCGCCGACGATTTGTTCCTTTGGTGAATCGAGCGAACGTAATGGTCCTGACGTCGTGACGTTATACGTGGAAGACCGTTATTCGAACGATCGTCAGTTGTTCCGATAGTTCTCAGAAGTTACCACATGCTATATATTGTCAATGGATGTGCACCAATTTTAGCAGCAGATGTTCCATTTCGTACCATAACAATTGATGCCGAATGTTGTCTTTGAATCGTGATACGGGGGATTCAAACCAAACGAAAAATATTGCCCTTTGCCAAGCCTGCGTTTATCTACACAACTTAGAAGAGTTTTAAAACTGTTAGGTATGAACTTTTGAAGATTTGCACATTGAAAACGTGTATTTTTCGACATTATCTTTCACGTTCTACCGTAAACACAAACAACTATGTCAAGATAGAGCTACCAAAACTACAAGTAAATATTTGGATTAAAAAACATAAAATAATTAAGTTTGTGACCAAAAGTAGCTGCTGTGAATTTTCTTTCCTCTAGAATATTATTGACAAATGCAATTTTTTCTCTCAACATGTTTTTTAAAATTCATCATCTTCCAATTTGACATTGTAAGTGAACTTCTAGTATAAAAAACTGAATTTCTGAATCTCTGTCGTCGTCATCACTCTGTCGCCGTCGTGGTTATTGCTATCATTCTGTCGTCATGGTTGTCACTAAGGCGTCGTCATTGTTACGAAGTAGTCGTCCTTGTCACTCTGTCGTCGTTATCTTCACTCTGTTGTTGTTGTCGTTGTTATCATTCGTTGTTGTCATTACCGTTGATATTCTGTCTTCATTATTGTAACTCTGTAGTCGTCACTCTTTCGTCGTCGTGATCACTTTGTTGGTGTCGTTGTCACTCTGTAGTAGTTTCCGTCGCAGTCACTTTTGTCGTAGGCGTCGTTGTCACTTTTGTCGTCATTGTCACTTTAGCGCGGTCGGCGTTGTCACACTCTGTTGTCGGTGTCGTTCACTTTGTCTTGGTTGTTGTCACTCTGTCGTGGCCGCCGTTGTCACTCTGTCGTGATCGTTTTGTCACTTTCTCGTGGTTGTCGCTGTCCCCCCGTCGTAGCTGTCGTTATCACTCTGTCGTGGTCGTCGTTGGTACGCTGTCGTAGGCGTCGTGTCCCTCCGTCGTAGCTGTCGTTGTCACTCTGTCGTGGTCGTCGTTGATACGCTGTCGTGGTTGTCGTCGTCACTTTGTCGTGGTAGTCGTTGTCACTTTGTCGTGGTCGTTGTTGTCACTTTGTCGTGGTCGTCGTTGTTACTCTGTCGTGGTCGTCGTTGTCACTCTGTTGTGGTCGTCGTTGTCACTCTGTCGTAGCTGTCGTTGTCACTTTGTCGTGGTTGTCGCTGTCACTTTGTCGTGGTTGTCTTTATCACCCCGTCGTAGCTGTCGTTGTCACTCTGTCATGGTCGTCGTTGGTACGCTGTCGTAGCTGTCGTTGTCACGCTGTCGTGGCCGTCGTTGTCACTCTGTCGTGGTCGTCACTCTGTCGTGGTTGTCGTTGTTACTACGTCGTAGCTGTCGTTGTCACTTGGTCGTGGTCGCCGTTGTCATTGTGTCGTATTTGTCGTTTTCACCCAGTTCTCGTTAGTAAGTGTCATTGTCATTGTCATTTTGTCTGTCTGTCTATCTCGGGTGGAGCAACCTCCAAGGCTCGAACTCACGACCGCTAGGTTATGAATCCTACCCGTTCACCACTGAACCACCGAGACAGACACTATATTCAATTTTGGAAATAAATTTAAACTCTTTCAATCTAAACAAATACAAATAATTATACCTACAGAATGAACAAAATCTATTCAGACCCAGGCAGGATTCGAACTCACGACCTCCTGGTTATGAGCCAAGCGCGCTCACCACTGAGCTATCGAGGCAGATGAAAAGGACACTTTCAGAAATGAATTTATTCTCTATGTAAAATGAACAATTATGTTTAATAAATCAAATTAAAATATCATATTTTTTCTCATAATATTTTGTTTTATTAATGCTTTATTAATTGCATAAAATGATAATGACCTTTCACATTAAAAAAATAAATTATTGAAAATGATTATAATTATGATTTATTTGCTATGTAAAATAAACTAAATGAAACAATTATATTAAACCTATTCAATTGAAATGTTTTATTTCTTTTTTCAAAATATTTTGATTTAATGATACTTTATCAAGTGCAAAAAATTAAAAAATCAAATTATTGAAAATAATTTTCGATTTCCCATTTTAGAATGAAATTATTTATAGCACCTTATTATACCATGTCTGTCATAGCGCAGTGGTAAGACGCGGGACTTCCAACCGGAAGAATCGAGTTCGATACGCCGAAAAGTCAAATATTTTGTTTTTACCTCCAACACATTGTTTTATACTGAGAGGCAAAAGAAAGTATACAGTTTTCGTTTATCAATATCTCTCTAAATTTTCGACTATTATCGACTATAAAACTTGTAAAATTAATTTCTACCCATTAACCAATAATACGATGTAGATAATTTTCACATGAAATTGCTCGACTATCCATACTCTTACTACATGCCGATTTAGCCAACTTTGCACGTGTGACTTAGTGGAGCACCAACCATTGCTTTTCATCCGTATTTGATTTCTTCATTCGTTATCACAACAAATAACAACGTAAAATTTTCTCTAACATATGACACAATTCTCGGTGGCTGGTAGAAATCGATCAGTGTTCCACTTTTTGGTATTGGGGCCCATTTTTCTATGACACAGTTTACTATGAAAGAAACGTGACACTATAAATCCTTAATCAGGTAGCTAGGAACATTCTGTGCAAAATTAATCAAAATCCGTCAATAAATTTAGAAGAAGTTATGTCGGATAAGTTGTTTACATCAAGTCACCGTTTGTCATGACGCACCGTAAGATGGAAAAGCACTGACAATTTACACATGTGACTGGGCACTTTTCGTGATAATTCTATCCAAATCCGTTCAGAAATGCAGGGGTTGTGCCAATGTGAACATTTGCATTAATTAATTAAGTCCCCCTTTTCAATGGCGCTGTGCGATACGAAAATACCTTTGCAACGGAAGGAAGGACAGACAGACAAATAGGTGGAGAAGGTTTTATCAATAAACTATCACATTCGGTGGCGTTTTAAATCGCATGTAGTCTATAAATCGTTTTCTCCGAAAAAGTGAAAGAACTAGGGTGTATACTTTTTTTTGCCTCTCAGTATATTTTCAATAGCTCTTATAAATAAGGCATTATACGCTTTATTTATTTTTATAATACAATCATTAAAATTTCATCAACCACACAAGATTAATGCAGCATCACACGGAAGTTGTTTAAGCAGTTGTAAATATACTAACGGAAAAAAGTAACTGTGCATACTTCTTTTCTTATTATTTTTTTTAAAAGGTGACATATTAACAAAAAATATGTCTCGCATGTGGCCTTAAGATTCGCCCGTTAACAAAATATCGAATGCCACCAACTGCACGGATTAACACACTATACGTTTGAGTGTTTTTGCACTGAGTTATTCATAAGTGAGGATGAAATTTGTTTTTATGGTGCGACTGTTACAAAGTTTAACGTTCTTTTGATGAGAAAATCATGAAAATTTGTTAAAAACTGAACAGAAAGCAATGTGATACGTTTATCAAAAGATGAACGTTCATGCATGATTTAGTAATTAGCCCTCTAATGCCTAAGAAAGGGGTCTCCGAGCGTTTTGGTGTGCACAGAAACGTCATATAGACACTTTGGGGACGATTTCAACAATTTAGAAACACCCGCAACTTACTACATTCGAAACGTCGACGCATGACGTCATTCCGACAATTCAATTATAATCGGAACAACCACCGGTGAAATCGATTGTTAGTGGCAAAAGTTACGGCTAGGTTGAGTCCAGAATTGAGTTCTGTCAGCAGAACGACATCTTCGCTAGCCAAAGTTGAACCTACCTACGTTTGTATTCACCCTAGGCGAATTGAGTCCGATTTTATTGAAATCGCGAAACGCAGCCGAGCGGTTGCCCTGCTGGTTGTTATGGAGTAGCAACCAATCAAACGTCACAGTCTAAACGCATTTGACGTTATTTCGTCCAATATTGATCACGTCATTAACGCGCGTTCTCTTTCGCGTTCTACGCCATATGGACTAGGTAGAAATTAGCTACACTTTTGTCGAGTTGTCGCAAGTATAATTGTTCATCGAATAAAAGCAGAAAATTGTTGTCTATTGCAGTGAAATTCTTATAAAAACATTCATCTTCACAATGCCTTTAAGTGTTTCATTGAAATTTTATCGACTACACGAGATAAAATACATCATTGGACGAAACCTGCTTATGCAGTTGTAGATATACTAAAGGAAAAAAGAAACGCAACAAAGAATAAATTTGAAAATGCGTTTTGTTTTTGTCTTTCTCAAAATCATCCTCCTTCGAGTACTTTTTATACGCCCGTCGAAGACGGGACGTATTATGGGATCACCCGTGATGTCCGGCGTCCGGGCGTCCGGGCGTCCGGGTGTCCGGGCGTTTGGCGTCCGGCGGCGTCCACTTCTTTGTCCGGAGCATAACTCTGTCATCTTAAGTCCGATTGACTTTAAACTTTGCAGTTATATTCTTCTCATCATTATGGAGTGCAGTGCACAAGAACCATAACTCTACATAGCTTATTTTTGAGTTATTGACCTTTGTTGTTTTTCATACTTGAATCTTGTCCGGAGTATGTCTCTAAAAGTATAATAGCTAGGATCATGAAACTTCATGGGTGTATAGATCTCACCAAGGGGGGGTGCAGTGCACAAGAACCATAACTCTACCTGGCTTATTTTTTGAGTTATTGCCCTTTGTTGTTTTTCATACTGGAATCTTGTCCGGAAAATATCTCTAAAAGTATAATAGCTAGGATCATGAAACTTCATGGGTGTATAGATCTCACCAAGGGGGAGTGCAGTGCACAAGAACCATAACTCTACCTGGCTTATTTTTTGAATTATTGCCCTTTGTTGTTTTTCATACTTGAATCTTGTCCGGAGTGTATCTCTAAAAGTATAATAGCTAGGATCATGAAACTTCGTAAGTGTATAGATCTCACTAAGGGGAAATGCAGTGCACAAGAACCATAACTCAACCTGGCCTATTTTTTTAGTTATTGCCCTTTGTTGTTTTTCATACTTGAATCTTGTCCGGAGTATATCTCTAAAAGTATAATAGCTAGGATCATGAAACGAAACTTCATGGGGGTATAGATCTCACCAAGGGGGAGTGCAGTGCACAAGAACCATAACTCTACCTGGCTCATTTTTTGAATGATTGCCCTTTTTTTGTTTTTCATACTTGAATCTTGTCCGGAGTGTATCTCTAAAAGTATAATAGCTAGGATCATGAAACTTCAAGGGGTATAGATCTCAATAAGGGGGGGTGCAGTGCACAAGAACCATAACTCTACCTAGCTTATTCTTTGAGTTATTGCCCTTTGTTGTTTTTCATACTTGAATCTTGTCCGGAGTATATCTCTAAAAGTATAATAGCTACGATCATGAAACTTCATGGGGGTATAGATCTCATCAAAGGAGAGTGCAGTGCAAAAGAACCATACTTTTACCTGGCCTTTTTATAGTTATTGCCCTTTGTTATTTTTCATACTTCATTTTTGTCCAGGGCATATCTCGAAAAGTATAATAGCTAAGACCGTGAAACTTTTACCAACCTGCTCCCCCTGTCGACATAAAGCAGTGTTACGGGCGTATCTTGTGACAGTTTGACACCTTGTTTTCAGTGCAAAGTAAAATTCATCATTTGACTTTCTAGTGTTAAAATTTCATCAAGGCCATCAAGTTGTAAGTGCCATAAACATGCGTTTATATTAAAGCGGTTTGGTGTCGACGTTAAATCGTTCTTGCATACAATCCAATTTGACGTTAACAATTCCTGGCTGAAATTTGATTGCTGTAATGTCCATGAATAGCACCGTCAGTTTTTGTCGATAAAAGAATTTGTTTCCGTAGGTAAAATAAAAGAACGTTATGGAACTGACGTCTTGACGTTCTAGATAGACGTTGACGACCACTTTTCGAGAGACCGTCAGTTGTTCCGTTCGTTCTAAGACATTATCTAAAGCAATATTTTGTCAACCGATGTACACCAAAGTCAACAGCAATTGCGGGTTGAGATGTTCCATTTTTAAACATCACAATTGCCGGACAACGTCTTTGAATAAGTCGCAAAGTGATATGAGGGATTTTTAAAAGCCAAACGAAAGTCGACGTGCACCTACACAAATCAAAAGAGATTGGTGTAAAGTTTGGGTATTCAAAGGTTTGCTCGTGAGAAACGTGTAAACGTCTATTTTGACGATATCTCACATGTAAGACCGATTCTAATGTAAACACAAAGATCAATATCAAGATACAGTTCCCTGTATTAATCAGTAACAACTTTGACTCAATAACATAAAAGAATTAAGAGAAATAACAAAAAAATAGTTGTTGCCTTTCTTCTTTCCTCTAGTATATTAAAGTTTTTCCATTTTACAATAAAATTATCTACAGCACCATTTACACCATGTCTTTGATTGCCCTGTGCAGTGGTAAGACGCGAGACTTCCAAAAACGGAAGAACCGAGTTCGATACGCTGATTAGACGGATATGATTTGTTATCTATTTTCACTTCCAACAAATCATTTCAATTTTTAGTACGTACATGTATTGCTGTCTGTTTAGGGTAGCAAATATTGTGGAAAATGAAGAAATTACTTGTGACAAGCAAATATTTTCTTATTTCTTTTGAAGTGTTTAAACCTATAAGTTAAGTAACCGCATCATTGTTTTCTTTTTCGTGATGCTGGCTGCTGCATTTGAATTCAAAATGTATTTGAAATGTAATACATTACATCTTAATAAAGACTTTGACTCGCGTTTCTTTTCGATAAACCCAGTCAAGCCATTTTTGCATTTTTTCCAATTTGAGGGGTGTTGGCAAAATATTTGATGTAAAAAAATTAATGGTATAGTATCTCTTAGCTAGAAAACATTAATGGGAAAGGATGCGATGCATTGCTACACATCAGCAATATTTTCCTTCCGTCTCTTTGTGTACCACAGCCTGTTTTTCATTGAGCTGTCAAAACAAGGCGGTGTTTGTGAAAAGGTCATAACGAGTCATTCATCTTTCATTTTACCACATCCATCGAACAAAATTTTAATGAAAGAATGTTCTGAAAAATGATAGGCTGTTCTTATATCCTTTCCTACAAAGCAAAGCGTCATCACCACTGAACTTGCTTACAATTCTTATCACAAGATTCGGGAAATTTCTATCTGCACAAGTACTTCGAGCAGGCAATTTTACAGTAGGCTACTTACATTACGTGTATTGATGTCTAAATTGACAACCTTCAGAAGAGATAAGAGGCATACGCCTTTATCTGAATGTCGAATGATCTTGGTTACATGTCTAGCAGTTGCACAAACAATCTGCTATGAGAGTTTGTGGTACACGTGTACATGTCGTCGCTTTTTAAATTGCATAACTGCGCCTTAAAGGGACATTTCATTCCAATTTCAATATTTAAAAGTATGTCTTGATGCCAAGATTGGTTATTCTAATGAGTATAAATACTATTAGTTTTTTTTAAGTTGTTGCCAATAAGCGAGAAGCACGCATTTAAAGTTGAGGCATAATCGATAAATTGCATATAAATCCGAACTGTTGTCCACAACAATTTGTTCAATTTTAACACAAAAATATAAATTTCTCGTAAACTGCGCAATATTTTGGCTTGAAATTTTCAGAATTTTCATTAGGAAATATGCTCTTTCAGATGAAAATAAAAGTAAAATTTTTGACAAAAAATTCTGAAATGTCACTTTAAACAAGCTTGTCTTAAGCTGCAGTTACGAGTTTTTGATAGAAAGAGACTGTGTACATGTACATGTAATCTGTTATATCTAAATGTCATTACTTCAATAATTTTATATCAAAGACTATAGAACGACATGGTGTCATTGTGATCCTTTAATGTCCGGGCGTCCTGTGGGGATACTTGTTCATTATTTTCCGAGAACGGTTCATTAGCTTACACCCTCATAATGATTCATAATTGAAAATATCGTCGCTTTTCTGCAAAAACCTCGTATCTGCAGCTTGTTTTAAGCTGCAGATACGAGGTTTTTGAAGACAAGCAGTGATATGATAGGGTCATATATCGTTAACCCATAACCAAACGGCAAAATTTTGAATGGCCCCAAATTCAATAATGTTGCAGACGACAATTTCAAATTAGATAAAAGTGTGAAAAACTTTGTGGGGAATTGTCGCAAGCAATTTCTTCATTTTCCACTGTGTTTTTACAGCCCTTTAACTTGTGGGTCGTCAAAAAGCGGAAATATGTGGGAATGGGTTAATCCGTTTACAAACAAGTCATGAATTCGACGCCAGAAAAAGTAAAAGCTCTTGAGAAAAGTGTTCATTTGCGTTAAAGACGAAAATGATGAATTGGAACAGTGTTAACTATTGCAGTTGAGAAAAGGATTAAAAATGTTGAGCATTTCCATATAAGGCAAAAATATTTATCCGTCAAAATTGGAAAGCTTTATTTGGCGGCAAAATCGGAGTCACCGACATAATTATGAGTCTCTGGCGATTCCTTAGAAAATCAAGATATAGGGTGTCTCAAAAGTAAGGTGCGTGTTTCCTATGTCATACAACCCGATAAGGCGCTAATTCTTTAATCCATTCCAACTTAAGTTTAATGAAGCTTTTGAAGCCTTTGTGAGAAAAATAGCAGGAGATCATTGTGGACAATAAAAGGTGCTTGTTACAAGCACCTTTTTTCCATAAAACACAACGTCTTATATACAGAAAGTAAAAAAAAAACCCTTTATATATCTCTATTTCATTCGCTTGAAATTGCAACGTTTTTCAGTACTTATATGTTTACTTCTTCAAAACACATGTAAAGCAAGGATCGTTTGGGAAAAAATTAAGAAAAGTGTAGACGAATTTCGTTGCATGTCAACAAAAACGTAGTAGCCTTACTACAGCTTTTATCTTTTATTCTTTTATTTATTTTTTGAAAAGCGCCGATATTTTTTCTGCTGATGCCGAGTCCATTTTCTTGTTGTATGTACAACGTACGTCAGAATTGAATTAACGAATTTAATAAAAAGAGAATGAAACCCTACTATCTTCAGTAGGAGATTTATTTGTAAGACGTGTTAAATACAGGGATGTTCAGCCTGTTAAGGCAGATCCATAATTTCTGTTAAAGGGGCGTTTTCATAGCAACACAATTTGTGAACCACTGTGGATCCGCCACTGAGACTAGGATTAGTTTGGAAAGGGCGGTGGGGATTATTGGGTATGGATTAAGAGTTGTTCTAGACACATTTATTCAGGGAATTACTGTCATTGAATTGGTTGGCCCTAAGAAGGGCCGTTTGGTTTGTGACCCTAAATAGGGTTATTTCTTGGTGACGCACTTGAAGAAACAGGGCTTAATGATGTCCTCCCTGTTTCCTAGTGCAGCGATGTTTCCATCAGCGAGTCTGTATAGCTTCATGCCATCTCGGAGATATTTGGCGACATTCAGCGAGATGATGACGTCATAGCCTCTCAGTTGAGTCTTCGATGTAGCGAAGGGTATGTACCAGTCAGTCTTCAGGCCCTCGTGTTGTATATGTTGTTGGTAGAGTTCTCGTGTTGTTCCATAACAACAGTACCCTATAGTAGAGGGTTCTGTTACAGGAAAACAAACACATGTGTGTCGTGATAGATCAGCCATCGTTATGAGATATGTATCAACAGCAATATGACAACTCTTTAAATAACCCCTTTCTTCTAATAACTGTTTGTTTTCAACGCATTTTGACACTGGCTACTCAACAAAGGCAGGTTTTGTATTAACCCTTTCCTGAACGGCGAAATTTTAGGGTGATCCACTTCAAAAACTGCAAGAAATAACAAAATGTAAATTGGTAAAGATAGAATTTGAGTACAATATGGCATAGAAAATATTGAGACAAAAGGAGAAACTGCTGGTTATCAGCAGTTTTTTCTTTTGTTTCAATGTTTTCCCAAGCCTTTTCTGTTAGGGACGTCAAAACCAGGTCTTGTTTGGGAAAGGGTTAATCAAAGGTATTTATTCGCCTTTGATCAATTTGTGTCAATTTGGATACCAGAAAAATAAAAGCACGGTCGATTGTATTTTCATTTTTCATTCGATTATCAGTAAAACCCTGAGTAATGGCAAAAATTATACACTGCATTCATTGATTACGAAAAATGTTACGATAAAATTAACAGAACTATTCTATGGCAAAGATTGATAGAACAAGGCGTCAGTTCAAAAATGACAAACGCTTTGAGAGCTATGTATGGAAAAGTACGTCCAGTAGTAAAACATAACGGCAATTTTTCAAATGTCATTGATATAAACCTCGGTTTGAAACAAGGGGACCCGACGTCATCTTTGTTGTTCGTCATGTACGCAAATGACGTCATCAATAATATAAACTCAGACTTAGAAGATATTTTTACAGTCAATGATCTAAAACTATTTTTACTTCTATTCGCAGACGATCAAGCTCTTTTTTCAGAATCGCCTGAAACATTACAGTCGATGCTAAACGATGTTGAAGCCTATTGTGAACAAAAAATGTTAAAGATAAATGTAGAAAAAAACAAAAATTATGATTTTTGAAAAGAGTAGACGTCAGACTTTGTACGATTTTTACTTATATAATATGAAATTAGAAGTAGTTTCTTCGTTCAAATATCTTGGACTGCTATTATTTAAAAATGGTAAATGGTCACAATGTCAGAAGAATATAGCAGAAAAAGTCAAAAAGTCACTTTACAATCTATTTTCAATATTAAGTAAATTTGAGTTTACTACTTCAGAAAAATGCAAACTGTTTGATTCACTTGTTTTACCGGTACTAGGTTATGCTTCTGAATTATGGTCATATGAAAAGGGAAATGAAATAGAACTAATACACACCAAATTCTGTAGAAAAATTCTCTGTGTCCGTCGTTCAACTAATACAGATGCTCTGTACGGAGAACTAGGAATACTAATAACAACCAGAATTACAACGGATTAAATTGGGCATATCATGTTAAAACATTGTTAGAATCTTTAGGATTTAGAAATTACTGGTTAAATCAAAATGTAAATCGCATGACATATAAATCAATTCAACAACGGATATATGATCAATATTATCAAAGCTGGTATAGTAATATCAATAATTCACAAAGATTGACAACATACTCATTATTTAAACATGATTTCGCATGTGAAAAATACCTAAACATTTCATTAGACAAAAAGTATGAGATAGCTCTCTGTAAATTAAGAACATCATCACATGACCTAGAAATTGAAAGCGGTCGGCACAGAAATATCGAAAGAAATCAACGAATTTGCAGATTATGCCAAACTAATACCATCGAAAATGAGTACCATTTTATATTAATTTGTCAAGCATATCGCGACCTAAGAACCAAATACATCAAACCATATTATCATAACTGGCCAACCGTTCAAAAATTCTCGAAACTCTTAAGTTCTAAGAATAATAAAGAATTAATTAATTTGGGTAAATTTATCTATCATGCAAATATTATACGAAAAAACTATTATTGATGTATCTCAATGCTTTATTTCTAGATTCTTGCCAATGTGTTTATGTTTTTGTTCGATCAACTTATTTTGTTAATCATATGTATGTTCATTCTGTTTCAATTATATGTCTTCCAATTTCCCATTATCTATATTGTAAAAAAGTACTTTGTACTTATTACTTGAATAAACTATTGAATTGATCGCCACGATCAATTAATTTGCCGACATAATCACCGTATTTGATTGGTTTATTTGCATTAAAGAAAAAAAAATATTCACAAAAAAGTGTGAAAATTAATGTCATTAACCATTTCCCAAACGACAAAGTTGCACGGTAGTCCGATTTGAAAACTGCTGCAGACGACAAATTCAATTTTGTTAAAGATAGAATTCTTTCTTGATATGGCAAAGAAAATATTGACACAATGTCTTCTAAAGTAGATCTCATAAAAAGGTACATTCCATAGATATTTTCGCATAAATTTTATCTGAAAGAACATTATATTCTTATGAAAAATCTGAACATTTTAAATCAAAGTATTGCACCGTTTACTAGGAATATATTTTTTTCTTAAAATTAAACTAATTTTGATAAACCACAGTTCAGATGTAAATAGATTTTGTCCTTTTCCAGCCAATTTAAAAAAATGATTACACTTAAACGCATTAGAATAGCACATATTGGCATCAAGACGATTTTCAGATTGTAGGAAAAAACCCACAAGGACAAAACCCCACTCCCTAAATTTAGTACAGTGGACAGAACCCCACACCATACATTTTGCTGGCGACACAGAGGGGAATACATGTATAGTCTTTTTCCTTTCTTTTTCTTTCAAAAAATAAATTGATCGTGTCTACGCCATGCATGTTAGTATACCGTACATCATATGTAATGCGAATTTGGTGCATTTCTGAACTATCATGAGATGTATTTGACTAAACAATTCGCGGCTGCAATAGCAAAACCTCGTAACTAAAGCATGATTAAAGCTGCAGTTACAAGGTTTTGCAATAACAATGATGATTTGTAAATGTCATAATTAATATTTCTCGTTTTTTTTTTTAAACAAAAACTTCGTAACTGCAGCTTAATACTAGCTGCAGTTACGATGATTTTGTTAAAAAGCGACAATTTGTCCGGGTAAATTTTCCTGTGACTGGATGATCAGACTACGTTGAAGGTGGAATTAATAGAAAACTGTTAGCAAAATGGTCTTAGAAGTGGAAGATTTAATGGTTCTCGATTTCATGCATAAATAGAAACCATTAATATCAACCTTTAACAAGAACTCTCAGACTGGTTTTGACGGTCCCTAACGAGACATTGTCAGAACAAAAAATCAAATGCACTTTTCAGTTACAAATTATTAATGTCTAATCATCATTATTTTTTTCTCCTTCAAAACTATGTATATAACTCGATTCGATTATTTTTACTTTATTGTCTGTCGGTCATAGTGAGTTAGGCAAGCAGATGATCATGTACTATACTCAGTTCCAAAAGAAAGTGTGCACTTTTGCGTTTTACCTTTACCTTAATTATCACAAAGTTAATGGCAATTTAGGGAGTAAAAGTCATATCATACTTTAGATTAGACCTTAAAGAACATTTGCATCAAAACAGAGGTCGATATAATTGCTCATATTACATACACAGAGTCAGATCATTATGGTGTTGATAGTGCTGAGTTTTGCACTCCTTACAGCTTTTCCTGCGGATAGAGTTACAAGCTTATATGCCGTTGTAGGGTTTGGCCAGGCCTTAAAAGCCATTTCGACGTTAAAGCTTGAGCTTTATGGTAGACGTTACGTGTACGTCAACGTAAGTAATCGCTACGTTAGTAGTCTAGTGAATTGCCGTCAAACGGTGCAAAAACGTTCTAAAGCGAATTTGTTTGCCTTTAGAATGCCATACAAATGATTAATTGCTATTAGAACATAAATACCGTACAAATTCAAATTTTCGGAAGGTTTTTGTTTTCACCAGGTTCGGTCTTGCTCACCAACGTTAGTTGTAATTCGTTTCACGTTAATGCACTATGTACACATGTAATGAACATGTGATTTTATGCTACATCATGCCAAAATGAGTGCAGGGAGTGTAATTTCTGGTCGATAACTCATCCAGCACGTGAGGCATACTTTAAACACTAAAAATGCAAAATCGCAATCAAGCCGAAAATTCGTGCCTGCTATGTGATTTTTTCATCAATATATCGTTTGTCAATAGTCTTGGGATGTGACGTACAAAATTTCCTTGTGGTAGACGGTATACTTTTCGAGATATTAAAAATTTAAAAGTGCATACTTTCTTTTGGAACTGAGTATATGTAAAGATATATTCTATCAATCCCGGAAACCTCGCCCTTGGTTAACATGACTTGACCATTTTCCGAACAAGACAAGGAATTAACCTGTCAGAAAGGATAAATGAGCAGAAAACAATAAAGGAAAGAAGAAAATACTTACGAGAAGCATTTCCTTTAACATTTTATGTGCTTTATTTCGCAGAATCCTATCATAGTTATCATCTACTTTGTCGTCGGCTGTAGTTTTTTAAACTAGAACCGACTAAGTATTTGGCAATTTTGGAAAATATTAATTTTAGAAATCTCCCGCATTCTTAAGATATTCCACCCACTACCCACTATTAGATACCTTAAATTTCGTGCAACTTCAACATTGTCCTGGAAATTGACGTTGTTTGCCGGGTATTTTTCTGTGTTATAATGTCTTATCAAACATACGATTTATTGTCTTTCAAATATATCTTTAATTGTTTACTGTTTTCGGAAAAGAATTGCGAAGGTATTCCGTCCACCGTTAAATACATGTACCAAACACTTCCTGCAACTTTGGGTAACCGAAATTGACGAGAGTAACTGGATTTTGAAATTCGAGCACAATAGTCACTTTCCGTTACCATGGATGATGCCCGGAGTTTCGAAAATCCTGCAATTTTCAAAATCCATTTTGTCGTGTGCTGTACGTGTTCAGATATAAAATTTTGTCGTGTAGGGAAAAAGGTATGTAGTTCTTTGTATTCTTTGATCTAGATTATTGAAAATGTCCTCATTATAGCTTAAGACAAGCTTCAGTTACGAGGTCTATGAAGGAAATCGACGACATATTTATTAGAGCCAGGATCTAGAGAAGGGACACTAAAAGCGATTGAGACTACTATTTTTCTAGACTAAATAGTGCCTAATTTACTTGCCAAGATCCATACTGATGTCCTATTGTTGTTATGGGCACATGGGTCCATGAAGAAGGTATTAGAATACAATTTGTAGTACAATAATGACTCAGACTATTTGTAAATCTATGCGCAGGCTGATCTGGACAGTGTTGTTCTCAAACGCAATAACGGTCATTTTTAATCCGAGTCTTCTCTGATGAAAATTCGCTATTTGATATTTGGATGTCGCTATTCGTAAATAGCGATAATTTTCCTCAGAGAAGACTCTGATAAGGTCCCTTTTTGCTGGCCTACTTATTTTTAAAACATGTCTGTCGCATGAGTAAATACATCTCCACTTTACAAAAAATGCATTTTTAGGAAGCAGGTCGTAAAAATCGGCGTGAATGAATAGATAAATAAGAAACACTTTAATCACCATTGTCATAAATGACGTTAGTTGTATACCACGCGCGTTAGAAAAATAAAGAAAGAAATAACATTAGTATACGTAAACAATGTTGGTGAAAACCTATCAGTTAGGAAGTAGGGACCATGTTGATCAGGATACAACGTTTCTCCATGCATGGCTAGTGGATGAGAGGAGAAACCCTAAAACATTAACCCTATCCCAAACGACAAAAACTAGGACTGTTCTAAAATTGAAAGCTGCTACCATAAAACAAAATCGATGGTAATTATAATGAGATTTACACACTATATAGCACAGACAATAATTGATGATCAGCCACTTCTTCTTTTACCTCAATGTTTTCTCATGCCAATTCTATTAGATATGTAGAGGCGTTATATTTGGGAATGGGAAAAACACTGATAGATTTAATGTTGTGATGCAGATTACAAGCATTTCAGCAGATAAGATGTTTCCACAATAAAAAGTCCATGATATCAGGTCTATTTTGACCGGAAACTACACCCATATGTTACTTGACTATACCCTTCCCAAACAAGACATAAGTTTGCACAATTCAAACAAGACAGAAGAGAAAAGTATTGGAAGGCATAATAAAGTGTAACTACGTATATCATTACATCAAGTAACACTTATTTTGTCTCCTGCAATTCATTTTAATTTTGATCTGTCTTAAATTATGTCCATTCGAAAAGGGTCAATTGTCTGCGATCTCCCAGAGTATGTCATTACTTGTCAAGCAAGCAAAAATGAGAAACCAATTGTTTGTCGCAGTTTATATTCAAAAAACTCGCCATTACAGCTTTAAATAAACAAGCTGTATTTATGATTATTTTAACCAAAAAAACGATGATTTAATCGTGGTGAGCTAGTTTTTGAACAATCGACAGCTATTATGTCTATGAAAATTAAACGGCAATGCTACAATCATTTTAAATAATTTTTGTATGAATAATTAACAGCAAATGAGCGGCACTTCTATACTGAGCAAAAAAAAGTTTAGCACGTTTTTTAACATTTTATTTTTTCAGTTTATGATAATTAAATGAACATTACTTTGTGCTGTTCAGTTGTCCCGATCGACAACCAGTAGGCATACAGTGCATGTGTAGAGTGAACATTCAGTGTATTGGACAAAGCCCAGATAAGCAAAAGTCACGTGCGGCACGTGTGCAGTGACATCGATAATGTCTAGCTTGTCCAAAAAACACACGATTACACAGATCTGTTAGCAGAATCAATTTAACTGTTACAAGTTCTTCGAAATTGATTATGGGAAGACGAGAAATGATGACGTAAGTTCGACGTCAGAGAGCTCTTGGCATGCTCCAAGCATGTATGTCTGTTAGAGATGTTGCTTTGCATTTCAATCGTCTCCAATTGACAATTACGCGCACACGGCACTTGGTTTATGCAACTTTAGCCACCAACGACCGCCCTAAACCTTGTAGACCGTGTAAAACGACGTTCAGGGAGGATCGTTTCACAGCGACGTCTTGACGACGTTTCGAATTCCTGTCTAGTAAAAATTTAGTGCTACTCCTCAAGGACGTCACAGGGTATACCGTTAGTGACCAGACTGTCCGGAACAGGCTCCACACAACTTGCATCAGGGTCCTCCGAACTTACGCCAATGACGTTAAGCATCGATAGGCAAGGCGTCAGTGGGTATTGACACATCGATATTGATTCAGGAGACATTGGACTGATGTCCAGACGAATCTCATTTTACGTGTCATTAACTGACGGCAGGATTTGTGCTTGGAGAAGATGCGTAAGGCTTAATACCAATAACGTCATCATTGAGACTGTTACGTCGAGTGCAGCGTCATTTTTAGGCAGGAATAGATGAAAACAGTTAAACAGGCCTCATTTCAGTTAATGGCAACCAAACAGTGCAAGGGCACTGCAATGAAATTATCCAACCGGTCACAGGACCGTCTTACAACGACACAACGTTGTGATATTTCAATAAGATAATCACCACCCACTTACTCCAAGGAACATACAGAATGATCTACGCCTGAACTGCTTAAGCACCAGCAAAAGAACACACAAAGAACATTGTTGGACGTCATGATAGAGAAAGTAATGACGTCTGTAACGTCAATAGCAATGAGCGTCATCAGCAGTATGAATGGGCAAAATTCCTTTCTGTGTGGTCAGGAAGCTTCTCTACAACATGGGAAGACATTGAATGGCGGTCCTAGCTGTTTATGCTGGACATTCGCGTCATTGAATATTGCTTGACTTTCGATATCTGGCCCCTGTGCACTTTTACGTAAGATACCTAATTAACGCTTAAGAATTTTGAAACAAAATTTTCCAGAAGCGCCAGAAAATTGAATTTTCAAACATATTAGAGTTTTATTTTTATGGATCTTGTAATAGTTTTTGACTAGGAAAGGACATTTTCCAAGTGTGCTAAACTTTTCGTGCACAGTATATTTTTAAAAATTGATTGATTGAGTGGAGAGTTACGTCCCCTTCAACAGATACTATCATAATAAGGTAATTTGAACCTCGGTATAACGGACGAGAATTGACCTGGCAGAGCTTTCCATTCGATTAGCATGGGCTGCTCTGCCAGGTCATTTCTCGTGAGGTATAATAATCATTTTCAAAACAAGACGTGGTTTAAAAGGTATAAAATTTGCTGTCTGGTAAAGGATTAATACACTTTTATATACCATTTCTACATACTTTCAATATATATTTTAAATTTAGATTTTCTAAGACTCACAGGACCCGTTTATTGCATGACATGTTTAATTCAGGAAGCCAACTCTAGTCAGTGTTTTTGTAAAACTATAATAAATAGCAAGAGTAGTCGCGAGGGACCCATAATCTAATTTACAAAATGATGGACAAAGAAACCTCATATTTCTCCAAAATCTAATTATCAAATGTTTTAGTTATTTTACCGGTCATTTTTTAGATATAAAATGATATATTTCTCTTATGTATGAATATGATGCATTCAGAAGTCCGTTGAAAAAGGATATGCTTACTTCACAGAAGCTTAAATTATGTCAATTTCTGAAGATGGAGACTCTATTCAACTCAATTAAGTTACCGCTGTTAGCACGCAATAAGATCTTTATATATCGACGTTGTAAAATGCAAAACCTAGTATCTCACTTTTGTAAAATTTTAAAAGGGAAGGAAAAAGGCGTAATAATTTTTCCCAAACTGAAAAGTTTTACTTTAAATTTAGATATATTGTTAAAAATAATGTGTCATTAATACTGATCAGTAAAGATATATCTAAACCTGTAAGAATTGCCATAACTAGAAACACAAGTTTGTACTTTGGAAATCGCAAAATTCGACATACGAGGTTTTGCATTTACACCGACGATATGTTATCTAAAAGACGAACACTACCTGTTTTATCACCGTGTGTTGCTCAATTATGTATGTTTTTTTTCGTTCAAGTCTGTTTGAAGTGCGCTTTCTCCTTTATTTATGAGATTGATTTACTTGCAAAATCGATTCCTTTAACCCTTTCCCAAAAAGCCAGAATTATGACTTGTTTAATTTGAAATATGCTTCAGACGACAAATGGATGTTGATGAAAATGTGATTTGTGTTTAATGCAGCACAGAAAATATTGAGACAAAAGGAGAAACTGCTGGTTATCAGCAGTTTCTTCTTTTGCCTCAATGTTTTCCCAAGCCTTTTCTGTTAGGGACGTCAAAACAAGGTCTTGTTTGGGAAAGGGTTAAAGACATTCAACCACGTCCTTGTTATTTATGAGATAAATGTCTTTGCAAATTTGTTAAAATCGAAAGATTTAAATGGGGCATATCGAGCTAGACTTACGAGGTTTTGCAATAACACTGACGATATGTTAGATAACTTAGGTACCAGCAGTTAAATGCATCACATTATCGTCGGCAAAAGAAAAAGGCGTTAACGCTGATCTTCTTTTCCTCAAAGCCACTTATCAATATGGAGACCAACTAATCTTGTCCATGATAGGAATGTGTATAAGTATAAAGAAAGTCCAGGAAAATATTAAGAGAAAAGAGGAAAATGCTCATACTCATTTATCCTTTAATATAATAGGCGACATTGTGCCTAAAAACCACATTTTGCCGTCATTATAAATTCGAACTTTAAGTATTCATAATCTGATTAGAAATTATAGTGTACTATAGTTTGATTTCAAATTTCTGTTAGTTTTTTCTATGGGTTTAAAGAATTTAAATTTAAAGTCTCCGTCTCATAACTTTGATCCCGACCTAGAAGGGAAGTTGATTAATATTGAGGCATATTAGCCTATTTTTCGTGTCAATATTCTTCCAATATATGGCAATATTAAATGTCGTGCTTCATTAGAACGTCTCTGAGCCACACTGTCTACAAGATATTTCCAACGTGGACCAGATTTTATTATACAATTATCTCGTGATACACTATAATTAATGATTCCTATGGCTTATATATAACTGAACGATATTTTTCTAGACCTGGTCACATACACGATTCCATTCCACATAACGGCCGAATAACCTCCAAAATGAGCAGTTTTGAAGCATTTTTAGACGCGATGTGGACGTCAAATGGACGTATAGTATGCTATATATGTGACCAAGCCTTCAGTGACTGTCTTTTCGTTATCGTCTTTATTTTACTTTTAGATGAACAATTTTACAACCCTCCCCGCACATGGCAGCTATTTTTGTATCCTAATTTATAATAAGTGATTTATCATAGGCGTTTTCTACAAATCCCAACTTGTATTCGCCAATAGATAAGCTGTCGTCATCGTTGTCTCTCTGTCATTGTCGATGACGTCATTGTCATACTACCGCCCCCTTTTCCTTGTCATTATCACTCTGTCGTCGTAGTTATCACTCTGTCATTGTCGTTGACGCCATTATCATACTGTCTTTCCTGTTTCATTGTCGTTATCACTCTGTCGTCGTAGTTGTCACTCTGTCATTGTTGTTGACGTCATTGTCATACTGTCGTCCCTCTTTCCTTGTCGTTATCACTCTGTCGTCGTAGTTGTCTCTCTGTCTTCGTCCTCACTCTATCTTTTGTTCTTAGTCTGTTTTCTTCGTCACTATCTTCAACGTCTCTCGTCTTCGTCGTGATTTTCTCTTCGTAGTCATCTGTCATTGTCATCACTCTGCGTTATCACCGTCTTCGTCCTCGTCACTCTGTCTTCGTCGTTTTATTTTCATCGTTACTCTAACTTCATCGTCGTCTCTCTATCTTCCTCATCGTCACACTGTCTTCATCGCCGCCCTAACTTCGTCATCGTCATTCTGTCTTCGTCGTCGTCACACTCTCTTCGTCTTCGTCACTCTATCTTCGTCGTCGTCGCTCTATCTTCGTGGTCGTCACTTTATCTTCGTCGTCGTCACTCTATCTTCGTCGTCGCTCTGTCTCCGTCGTCGCTCTGTCTTCGTCGTCACTCTATCTTCGTCGTCACTCTATCTTCGTCGCGTCGCTCTATCTTCGTCGTCGCTCTATCTTCGTCGTCGCTCTATCTTCGTCGTCGCCGCTCTATCTTCGTCGTCACTCAGTCTTCGTCGTCGTCAGTCTGTCTTCGTCGTCACTCTATCTTCGTCGTCGTCGCTCTATCTTCGTCGTCACTCTATCTTCCTCGTCGCGCTATCTTCGTTGTCGTCACTCTACCCTCGTTCACACTGTGTCTTCGTCGTCACTCTATCTTCGTCGTCACTCTATCTTCGTCATCGTCACTCTATCTTGGTCGTCACTCTATCTTCGTCGTCGTCACTCTGTTTTCGTTGTCGTCACACTATCGTCGTCGTCGTCGTCGCGCTATCTTCGTCGTCACTCTGTCTTCGTCGTCACTCTGTCTTCGTCGTCGCTCTGTCTGCGTCGTCGCTCTGTCTGCGTCGTAAATCTGTCCTCGTTCACACTCTGTCTTCGTCGTCGCTCTATCCTCGTCATCACTTTATGTCGTCATAAGTAGTAGTAAAGTAGTTAATATGTCATTGTCGTTGTCATTTTGTATGTCTGCCTATCTCGAATGGAGCAACTTCCAGGGCTCGAACTCATGACCGCCAGGTTATGAGTCCAACCCGCTCACCACTGAGCCACCGAGACAGACACTACATTCAATTTCGGAAATAAATTTAAACTTTTTAATCTAAACAAATATAAATTATTATATCTACAGAATGAATAAAATCTATTCAGATCCAGCCAGGACTCGAACTCACGACCTCCTGGTTATGAGCCAAGCGCGCTCACCACTGAGCTATCGAGGCAGATGAAAAGGACACTTTCAGAAATGAATTTATTCTCTATGTAAAATGAACAATTATGTTTAATAAATCAAATTAAATTATCATATTTTTTTCTCATAATATTTTGTTTTATTAATGCTTTATTAATTGCATAAAATGATAATGACCTTTCACATTAAAAAAATAAATTATTGAAAATGATTATAATTATGATTCATTTGCTATGTAAAATAAACTAAATGAAACAATTATATTAAACCTATTCAATTGAAATGTTTTATTTCTTTTTTCAAAATATTTTGATTCAATGATACTTCATCAAGTGCAAAAGATTAAAAAATCAAAATATTGAAAATAATTATCGATTTCCCATTTTAGAATAAAATTATTTATAGCACCTTATTATACCATGTCTGTCATAGCGCAGTGGTAAGACGCGGGACTTCCAACCGGAAGAATCGAGTTCGATACGCCGAAAAGTCAAATATTTTGTTTTTACCTCCAACAAATTGTTTTATACTGAGAGGCAAAAGAAAGTATACAGTTTTCGTTTATCAATATCTCTCTAAATTTTCATCATATCGACTAAAAAACTTGTAAAATTAATTTCTACCCATAAACCAATAATACGGTGTAGATAATTTTCACATGAAATTGCTCGACTATCCATACTCTTGCTACATGCCGATTTAGCCAACTTTGCACGTGTGACTTAGTGGAGCATCAACCATTGCTTTTCATCCGTATTTGATTTCTTCATTCGTTATCACAACAAATCACAACGTAAAATTTTCTCTAACATATGACACAATTCTCGGTGGCTGGTAGAAATCGATCAATGTTCCACTTTTTTGTATTGGGGCCCATTTTTCTATGACACAGTTTACTATGAAAGAAACGTGACACTATAAACCCTTAGACAGGTAGCTAGGAACATTCTGTGCAAAATAAATCAAAATCCGTCAATAAATCTAGAAGGAGTTATGTCGGATAAGTTGCTTACATCAAGTCACCTTTTGCAATGACGCACCGTAAGATGGAAAAGCACTAACAATTTACAAATGTGACTGGGCACTTTTCGTGATAATTCTATCCAAATCCGTTCAGAAATGTAGGGGTTGTGTCAATGTGAACATTTGCATTAATTAATTGATTAAGTCCCCTTTTTCAATGGCGCTGTGCGATACGAAAATGCCTTTGCAGCGGAAGGAAGGACAGACAGACAAATAGGTGGAGAAGGTTTTATCAATAAACTATCACCTTCGGTGGCGTTTTAAATCGCATATAGTCTATAAATCGTTTTCTTCGAAAACGTGAAAGAACTAGGGTGTATACTTATTTTTGCCTTTCAGTATATTTTCAATAGCTCTTATAAATAAGGCATTATACGCTTTATTTATTTCTATAATACAGTGCATCATTAAAACTTCATCAACCACACAAGATTAATGCATCATCGCACGGAAGTTGTTTCAGCAGTTGTAAATATACTAACGGAAAAAAGTAACTGTGCATACCTTTTTTCTGATTATTTTTTTAAAAGGTGACATATTAACAAAAAAATATTTCTCGCATGTGGCCTTAAGATTCGCCCGTTAAAAAAATATCGAACGCCACCAACTGCACGGACGTTCGACATTAACACACTATACGTTTGGGTGTTTTTGCACTGAGTTATTCCTAAGTGAGGATGAAATTTGTTTTTATGGCGCGACTGTTACAAACGTTCTTTTTGATGAGAAAAAACATGTAAATTTGTTAAAACTGAACAGAAAGCAATGTGATACGTTTATCAAAAGATGAACGTTCATGCATGATTTAGTAATTAGCCCTCTAATGCCTAAGAAAGGGGTCGCCGAGCGTTTTGGTGTGCACAGAAACGTCATATAGACACTTTGGGGACGATTTCAACAATTTAGAAACACCCGCAACTTACTACATTCGAAACGTCGACGCATGACGTCATTCCGACAATTCAATTATAATCGGAAAAAACACCGGTGAAATCGATTGTAAGTGGAAAAAGTTACGGCTAGGTTGAGTCCAGAATTGAGTTCTGTCAGCAGAACGACGTCTTCGCTAGCCAAAGTTGAACCCACCTACGTTTGTATTCACCTTAGGCGAATTGAGTCCGATTTTATTGAAATCGCGAAACACAGCCGAGCGGTTGGCCTGCTGGTTGTTATGGAGTAGCAACCAATCAAACGCCGCAGTCTAAACACATTTGACGTTATTTCGTCCAATAATGATCACGTCATTAACGCGCGTTCTCTTTCGCGTTCTATACCATATGGACTAGGTAAAAATTAGCTACATTTTTGTCGAGTTGTCGCAAGTATAATTGTTCATCGAATAAAAGCAGAAAATTGTTGTCAATTGCAGTGAAATTCTTATAAAAAAAAAACACTCATCTTCACAATGCCTTTAAGTGTTTCATTGAAATTTTATCGACCACACGAGATAAATACATCATTGGACGAAACCTGCTTAAGCAGTTGTAAATATACTATAGGAAAAAAGAAACACAACAAAGAATAAATTTGACTATGCGTTTTGTTTTTGTATTTCTCAAAATCACCCTCCTTCGAGTACTTTTTTCAATGCAAAGTAAAACTTCATTATTTGACTTTCTAGTGTCAAAATTTCATCAAGGCCACAGGTTGTAAGTGCCATAAACATGCGTTTAAATAAGAGCGGTTTGGTGTCGACGTTAAATGCATGCGATCCAATTTGACGTTAACGATTCCTGGCTGATATTTGATTGCTGTAATGTCCATGAATAGCACCAACAGTTTTTCTCGA
The DNA here is from genome assembly GCA_963680895.1 of Fragum sueziense. NCBI lineage: Eukaryota > Metazoa > Mollusca > Bivalvia > Cardiida > Cardiidae > Fragum > Fragum sueziense. Next base: position 55,675,803 of record OY804597.1, on the reverse strand, counting down.
TAGAGGAATTTGTTTCCGTAGGTAAAATTAGAGAACATTATGGAAATGACGTCTTGACGTTAGACGTTGACGACCGCTTTTCGAGAGACCGTCAGTTGTTCCGTTCGTTCTAAGACATTATCTAAAGCAATATTTTGTCAACCGATGTACACCAAAGTCAACAGCAATTGCGGCTTGAGATGTTCCATTTTTAAACATCACAATTGCTACCGGACGACGTCTTTGAATAAGTCGCAAAGTGATATGAGGGATTTAAGCCAAACGAAAGTCGACGTGCACCTACACAAATCAAAAGAGATTGGTGTAAAGAATGAGTATTCAAAGGTTTGCTCGTGAGAAACGTGTTAACGTCTATTTTGACAATATCTCAAATGTAAGACCGATTCTAAAGTAAACACAAAGATCAATATCAAGATACAGTCCCCGTATTAATCAGTAACAACTTTGACTCAATAACATATAAGAATTAAGAGAAATAACAAAAAATAGTTGTTGCGTTTCTTCTTTCCTCTAGTATATTAAAGTTGTTCCATCTTACAATAAAATTATCTACAGCACCATTTACACCATGTCTTTGATTGCCCTGTGTAGTGGTAAGACGCGAGACTTCCAAAAACGGAAGAACCGAGTTCGATACGCTGATTAGACGGATATGATTTGTTATCCATTTTCTCTTCAAACAAATCATTTCAATTTTTAGTACGTACATGTATTGCTGTCTTTTTAGGGTAGCAAATATTGTGGAAAATGAAGAAATTGCTTGTGACAAGCAAATATCTTCAATTTCAAAGATGTTTTCCCAAGCATTTTCTTGTGCATATGTCAGAGGCGTCAATGTACAGTAATGGGTTTAAGCACAGAAACTATTGAGGAGAAATGAAAATATGCTTATAATTAGCATTTTCTTTTTTGTCATCGTTTTCTACGCATGGCAAAACCATGTTAGCCTATTTCTTTTGAAGTGTTTAAGCCTATAAGTTAAGTAACAACATCATTTTATCTTTTTCATGATGCTGGCTGCTGCATTTGAATTGAAAATGTATTTGAAATGTAATACATTACATCTTAATATAGACTTTGACTCGCGTTTCTTTTCGATTAACCCAGTCATTTCGCTAAGCCATTTTTGCATTTTTTCCAATTTGAGAGGTGTTGGCAAAATATTTTATGTCAAAAAATTTAATGGTATGGTATCTCTTACATGTAGCTAGAAAACATTAATGGAAAAGGATGCGATGCATTGCTACACATCAGCAATATTTTCCTTCCGCCTCTTTGTGTACCACAGCCTGTTTTTCATTGAGATGTCAAAACAAGGCGGTGTTTGTGAAAAGGTCATAACGAGTCATTCATCTTTCATTTTACCACATCCATCGAACAAAATCTTAATGAAAGAATGTTCTGAAAAATTATAGGCTGTTCTTATATCCTTTCCTACAAAGCAAAGCGTCATCATCACTGTACTTGCTTACAATTCTTATCACAAGATTCGGGAAATTTCTATCTGCACAAGTACTTCGAGCAGGCAATTTTACAGTAGGCTACCTAACAGGCCCGTAGGAACAGGGGTATAGGTAACAGGGGCTAGGGAGGCTAAGGTCCCCCCAATGTTGGCCAAAAATGCCAAATTTTCTTAATCTTACACTGAAAATTTTGGGAAAATCCAAATTAGCCCCCCACCTCCCCCCCCCCCCAAAAAAAATATTTAGGACAAGGGCTTTAGGCCCCCCAATATGAAATTGTTTCTTTCGGGCCTGACTTACATTACGTCTATTGATGTCTAAATTGACAACCTTCAGAAGAGATAAGAGACATACGCCTTTATCTGAATGTCGAATGATCTTGGTTACATGTCTAGCAGTTGCACAAACAATCTGCGACGAGAGTTTGTGGTACACATGTACATGTCGTCGCTTTTCAAATTGCGTAACTACACCTTAAACAAGCTTGTTTGAAGCTGCAGTTACGAGTTTTTGATAGAAAGAGACTGTGTACATGTACATGTAATCTGTTATATATTTTAAATGTCATTTCTTCGATAACTTTATATCAAAGACTAGAACGTCATGATGTCATTGTGATCCTTTAATGTCCGAGCATCCCGTGGGTATTCTTGTTCATTATTTTACCGGAACGGTTCATTAGCTTACACGCTCATAATGATTCATATTGGAGATATCGTCGCTTTTCTGCAAAAACCTCGTATCTGCAGCTTGTTTTAAGCTGCAGATACGAGGTTTTTGAAGACAATCAGTGATATAATAGAGTCATATATCGTTAACCCATAACCAAACGGCAAAATTTTGAATGACCCCAAATTCAATAATGTTGCAGGCGACAATTTCAAATTAGAGAAAAATGTGAAAAACTTTGTGGGGAATGAAGAAATTGATTGTCACAAGCAATTTCTTCATTTTCCACTGTGTTTTTACAGCCCTTTAACTTGTGGGTCGTCAAAAAGCGGAAATACGTGGGAATGGGTTAATCCGTTTACAAACAAGTCATGAATTCGACGCCAGAAAAAGTAAAAGCTCTTGAGAAAAGTGTTCATTTGCGTTAAAGACGAAAATGATGAATTGGAACAGTATTAACTATTGCAGTTGAGAAAAGGATTAGAAATGTTGAGCATTTCCATAAAAGGCAAAAATATTTATCCGTCAAAATTGGAAAGCTTTATTTGGCGGCAAAATCGGAGTCACCGACATATGAGTCTCTGGCGATTCCTTAGAAAATTAAGATATAGGGTGTCTCAAAAGTAAGGTGCGTGTTTCCTATATTATACAACCCGATACAGGCGCTAATTCTTTAATCCATTCCAACTTAAGTTTAATGAAGCTTTTGAAGCCTTTGAGAGAAAAATAACAGGAGATCATTTTGGACAATAAAAAGGTGCTTGTTACAAGCACCTTTTTTCCATAAAACACAACGTCTTATATACAGAAAGTAAAAATCAAAGTGCTGTTAGCACTGTATATTGGGCATCACTGAGAAATTGATATTGTGACAAAAGGACAATAATTATGCTGATTTGCAAAATTGCCCCATTCTCTATTCGATGTTTTTAAGCATTTTCCATGAAGCGAGTAAAAAGGCGTCATCGTTTGGAAAATGGTTAATTAATGTGTAGGCAAACGTGCATAGGTGATAAAAAAGTTGAATGTACACTCTTGAGGTGAATCCAAAATGTGATGCTGTTTGGGAAAAAGGAAAATGTTACACTTTACCGGATTTTACATTAAATCAACATGTTGGATTATTTCTTATTCTTAGCTAATCAGAATAATACCAATATTCCTTAACCAATTACAACACAACGACTCTTTTTGACTCCTCACAAGATAATGCCATGGGAAAACATTGTGGAAAATGAAGAAATTGCTTGTGACAAGCAATTTCTTCATTTCCCACAATGTTTTCTACCCAAAAAGACCAAAACATTTTAAATTCATGCACTTAAAATTGTCGTCTGCATCTTCTTTGAATTTGGACTAGTCCAAATTTTTGCCGTTTGGTAATGGGTTGACCAATTATCAGTCGCCGATTTCAAGCAAATAGATCGTTACATTGTTTGGTCTTTCTAGGAAGAAAATATTGTGGGAAATGAAGAACTTGCTTGTCACAACCATTTCTTCATTTTCTACCATGTTTTCCAAACACATATATTTCATGGGAACCTAAAGGGGTCAGAATATAGGAATGGGTAAAGCGCACACATTGTATCTAGGGTTAGAGTTAGAATGTAGTGTCTGGAGTGATGCCTGGGGGGATCGAGAGTGAAAAACTGGTTATAATATACTGGGCTATGCCCAATATAAAAACCTTTATAGATCTCTATTTCATTCGCTTGAAATTGCAACGTTTTTCAGTATATGTTTACTTCTTGTAAACACATGTAAAGCAAGGATCGTTTGGGAAAAAATTAAGAAAAGTGTAGACGAATTTCGTTGCATGTCAACAAAAACGTAGTAGCCTTACTACAGCTTTTATTTTTATTCTTTTATTTATTTTTTGAAAAGCATCGATATTCTTTCTGCTGATGCCGAGTCCATTTTCTTGTTGTATGTACAAGGTACCCCAGAATTGAATTAACGAATTTGATAAAAAGAGAATGAAACCCTACTGTGTTCAGTAGGAGATTTATTTGTAAGACGTGTTAACCCATTACCAAACGACAAAATTTTGGGGTAGTCCAATTTGAAAGAAGTTGCAGACGACATTTCAATGTGAAGAAATTTAATTTTTTTTATAGCTTTTTGGGTAGAAAACATTGGGTGCGTTCAGGGTTCTCCCATCGGTAACCGAATGTATTTACCGTCGGCTACCGGTACCATCGGTAGCCGATGGCACCGTCGGCAACCAACAAACTCTGAACGAAAATTGTACCGATCGGTAAAAAAGGCGGATAATCAATTACCAAGAGCGTATTCTCCCCGCAGAGTGATCGTTCGTTTTCAAAAATTATGAATAAAAAGATATTTTCAGTAATAAATGGCTAAATAAAATAACTGTAGCTTCAATCACGGTGGGGATTGTGCATGATGGGATGGATAACGAATATGGAGTATACGGACAAATTTGCCTCGCTTCAGGTAAGAAATTGTGCAATAATTTTCTTATTTCTGCTCCAATGTTCAAGCGGTTTGTTGCATGTACCCCACATTAGTGAGCTCTTTCCTCGACTTGTTTGTAAAATCTTTGTGCTTTGTCCAAAAATTGATCCCAACCGACTAGAAAAACGACAAAAAATTCAGGCCCTTTTTCTAGTCGGTTGGGGCCGGTTTTTGAGAAAAGTACAGGGAAGTTCAAGATAAATAATACATCTGAGAAAAGGGCTCAGTAAGACGGAGTACATGCAACAAAACGCATGCAAATTCACGCAGAAATAAGAAAGTTATTGCACAAATTCTTACCTGAAGCGTGGTTAATTTGGCCGTAGTCGTTACCATTTCGCTTTCTGGTCGGTTGGGACAATATTTCGGAAAAAGTATCATGAGTTATCTAATTTGTCATACATCCGATGAAAGAGCTCGATAAGGCGGGGTACATGCAGCAAACCGCTTGAAAATTGATACAGAAATAACAAAGATATTGCAAAATGACTTACCTGAAGCGAGGCGAGTTGGCATCAAATTTTGTGCAAAAAATAGACTGAGTTTACCGTTATGTTTTGATAAACCGTCGGTGTTGTTATAACATCTCGTAACTACGGTTTGATTCAAGCCGTAGTTATGAGATTTTATAGCAACACCAACAAAATACTATTTATTTGTCCGAAATTACGTCACGGTTTACTTGATAAAATCGTTCCCTATTATCGGTAGTCGTTATCCATCCCATCATGCACAATCCCCACCGTGTCAACTATTACAATAAATTCTGTCAAGGACGGTTAGAATGCAATTCGCTTGCTATTGAAGAAAATATATGATTAGGGTCTCCGTAGTTGGATTGTTATCCGCCATCTTACTGTAGTAATGAAAATGAGGCTACCGATGCTATCCGACTTGTCTACTCTCGGGACAATTGGTTACCAACAAAATATCCATCGGTATGCCGACGGTTACCGATGGCTACCGATGGTTACCAACGGCACCGATGGCTACCGATGGGAGAACCCTGAACGCACCCATTGTGTCACAAGCAATTTCTTCATTTTCCACAATGTTTTCCAAAGCCATTTTTGTGGGGAGTCAAAAGGAGTCACTGTGTGGTAATGAGTTAAATACAGGGATGTTCAGCCGGTTATGCGGATCCAGATTATCTGTCAAGGGGGGCGTTTTCATAGCAACATAATTTGACTCAAGAAGAACCACTGTGAATCCTGCCACTGAGACTGGGATTAGTTGGGAAGGGGTGTGGGCATTATTGGGTATCGGTAAGGTGTTGTTCTAGACACATTTATTCAGGGAATTACTTTCATTGAATTGGTTGGCCCTAACAAGGGCCGTTTGGTTTGTGACCCTAAATAGGGTTATTTCTTGGTGACGGACTTGAAGAAACATGACTTGATGACACCACGCCTGTTTCCCGTTGCAGCGATGTTTCCATCAGCGAGTCTGTATAGCTTCATCCCGTCTCGTAGATATTTGGCGACATTCAGCGAGATGATGACGTCATAGCCTCTCAGTTGTGTCTTCGATGTGGCGAAGGGTATGTACCAGTCAGTCTTCAGGCCCTCGTGTTGTATATGTTGTTGGTAGACTTCTCGTGTTGTTCCATAACAACAGTACCCTATAGAAGAGGGTTCTGTTACAGGGAAACAAACACATGTATGTCGTGATAGATCGGCCATCGTTATGATATATGTAACAACAGCAATATCGCAACTCTTTAAATACTCCTTCCTCGTAATTACTGTTTGTTTTTAACGCATTTTGACACTGGCTACTCAACAAAGGCAGGTTTTATATTAATCAAAGGTATTTATTCGCCTTTGATCGCCACGATCAATTAATTTGCCGACATAATTACCGTATTTGATTGGTCTATTTGCATTAAAGAAAATAATATTCACAAAAAAGTGTGAAAATTAATGTCATTAACCATTTCCCAAACGACAAAGTTGCACGGTAGTCCGATTTGAAAACTGCTGCAGACGACAAATTTAATTTTGTTACAGATAGAATTCTTTCTTAATATGGCAAAGAAAATATTGAGACAATGTCTCAATGTCTTCTAAAGTAGATCTCATAAAAGGGACATTCCATCGATATTTTCGCAGAAATTTTATCTGAAAGAACATTATATTCTTATGAAAAATCTGAAAAATTTAAATCAAAGTATTGCACCGTTTACTAGGAATATATCTTTTTCTGAAAATTAAACTAATTGTGATAAACCACAGTTCAGATGTAAATAGATTTTGTCCTTTTCCAGCCAATTAAAAAAATGATTACACTTAAACGCATTAGAATAGCACATATTGGCATCAAGACGATTTTCAGATTGTAGGAAAAAACCACAAGGACAAAACCCCACTCCCTAAATTTTGTACAGTGGACAGAACCCCACACCACACATTTTGCTGGCTAACACAGAGGGGAATACATTTATAGTCTTTTTTTCTTTCTTTTTCTTTCAAAAAATAAATTGATCGTGTCTACGCCATGCATGTTAGTATACCGTACATCATATGTAATGCGAATTTAGTGCATTTCTGAACTATCATGAGATGTATCTGACTAAACAATTCGCGGCTGCAATTGCAAAACCTCGTATCTAAAGCATCATTAAAGCTGCAGTTACAAGGTTTTGCAATAACAATGATGATTTGAAAATGTAATAATTAATATTTCTCGGTTTTTTAAACAAAAACTTCGTAACTGCAGCTTAATACTAGCTGCAGTTACGATGATTTTGTTAAAAAGCGACAATTTGTCCGGGTAAATTTTCCTGTGACTGGATGATCAGACGACGTTGTAAGTGGAATTAATAGAAAACTGTTGTAGTCAGGACAAAATTCTGAAAAAGTCGCTTAGTTTTTAAGGTATAGGCATTTTGTGAAGAAAAGGATTTGATATCAGTTCTAGGGGTATTTGGGTATGCTGAGTCCGAAAAACAATGTTGCAAAGCTGAAAAATGGCTCCTTCATCATCTAATTTGCATATTTTCAAAATGGCCGCCAAAATCTTAAATATGCAATTATAATGTTGTTATTTATCATTTTTTCTACATCTTTTGTTCTAAATATCACACATTTCATGTAAACAGACTAAAACTAAACGATTTAACAGGTATTTGAGAAAAAAATGAAATTCATTTTTTGACAATTACCGTATAAATGGCAATAAAACGCAATTAAACAATAACATTAATCTACATTTCTTCCCGTGTGAAATGCAGTGAAATTATTCAAAGTACTATTTTGATAATGTTTTGCATTAAAGGTAAAGTTTCAAAGGCAAATATGATACAGAACACCTTTTTGAGCGCAGGTCTTTTCCCATATATTTAAGTTTTCAGTAAACTTCAAACACGCCAATTTTAAAAATCATGTACATAATTTTTCACATTTTTTTGCAAAAATAATGATAAACCTCATCCATTTTATTGAAATCAAGAATTGGTTAAAATTGTTGCCAAGATATCTACAATAAATTCTTGAAAATATGAATCAATGTCCAAAATATTTTGAAAACGGTTTACCGTATTCATTCTAGTAAAAGTGTGGAAAAATCCATTTTGTGTGAAATTCATTTTTTTGCACTTTCATATACACTCATGACTCAAAACTGCTTAAACGATAGTTACTCAAATCGTTTTATATTATATTTTTGATATCCTTAGAAATTAAATCGTGTACATTTGAAATGGAACACATATTAAACTGGTATTCTACTTAGGCATGGGACAATATAAAAAAGGTACAAATATCCTAGATTTTCAGATTTTGTTAGAATAAAAAGAATATTGAGTGTGGCAAACCTTTTTCACTATGGCATGTTGAGCTTCATTTTGTTTCAGAGGAAAAACTAGTTATTTACTTTTACAATCTTTCAAAGAGACAGCTTATTGATCTACCTACGATAAAGAGAATACTAGAAATTGGATATAGTAACTAGTATACTATATAATACAGATTTTCTAGTCAACAACTGCACAACACATTAACTTTAATGATTGAATGGGGTTAAATTTTCAGTAACATTACAGTGACTGATGCACATCTCCATTATGTTTCTGACATTTTTCTCAAAAGTAAAGTACAACATCCAATCAAAGTCAATAGCTGCTTATCACACTTACATGTAGATAATATGTAAGAGATTCACCCTTTTGTTACAGACTATTTGTAATACATCAAAAATGATTTTGACACCCATGGGTTCGAACCCACAGGCCCTGGAGAAATAGTCACTGTTGTTATTTATTGAACTATCGCAGCTTTATCCGAAACTGTTAGAACTAGAACATCTATTTAATAATAATTTGTAAAGTATTGACAGTTTAATCGAGTTGGTTGTGCACTGTCAAAGGAAAGACATGTAGCATATTTATATTAGAAATAGTCCGTTTTTAAGCTGTGCTCATGATAAGGGCTCTATCATTTGCAGTGGATTGTCATAAATATAAGATATGGATTTCTTGGTGTATATCCCATGCTTTCAAAGTTTATACAAGCTTAAAATGAAGGTTCAAATATTAATGTCACACCAGAGATATTAATAACAATTGCTTAGACAGAGGCATTGGCGTCTTCAAGGCTTAACATTTCTTCACACAACCTTAACTGAAGGACAAGTAAGAAGGAAATGAGCAAGGATCTGAAAAAATGTCCTTTAAGGCTTCTGATCCCAACATGGTTCCAGATCAGCCTGCGTATACACACAGTCTGATCAGGAGCCATGTTGTTCTCTAATGGCTTTTAAAACCATGTTCTGTAGCAACCACATGAGAGTAATATGGATCCAGGTCAGACTGCACCTAGACACAGGCTGATCGTGAAACATGGTTATCTCAAATGCTATAAGGGACATTTTTCCAGATCCTGACTCAAATGATCATGAATAGAGACGTGGTTTTCTGCTTGATGCTGCACAGAGACATTAATAGCTTCATCATTTTAGCCACGAAGGAATCAAATGCTGACATCTCAAGATGGTTTGTTATATAATCTGTTTGAAGAACATAGTCTGAAGCTTATGTTAAGGTATTAGCACATGCTCTTCAGATTTTACGTCAATTCCATTGTTTCTCATGTTTGAATATTCTCAAATTTTATTGGTACACTAAGTTTCAATATCCAGCTCCATCTGTTAGGAACGTTTAATGGCCTTGTATGTACACTTATTAGAAACCGAATAACGGGAAAATAAGATATAAATTACATGGAAAGAAATATTGTAATGGCCTTTTTGGAAACGTTTCCTATGATAAAAACAGATGATGTTATTGTACTGAATACAAAATGTTCTGTTTGATATCTTTGAAATTGCTGCACTTCGTTGCTGTCCAAAGATTTGCAAAATGTCATTTAAATACGGTCAGTTTTGATATGTGCTTTGACTGTATTATTCTAAAAATAAAATAACCGACTTATCCGCATGTATCAAAAACGTTGTGTTTGTTGACACCGCCTACATTATTTCTGATGAAGACAGATGACTTACATCTCACATTCAAATGTTTCATTTCAATACTTCTTGATATAAGTGTATTTGTCATTTTTTCACGTGTCTTTCTAGAGGGGCCCATGCTAGTATGTCAAACATAAAAACAAGCAAAATATATTTTCAAAAAACATCGTCTAGATTTGTCAAGCTGTATGGGTAGATACTTACTGTATGACGAAAATTCGCATCAAATTCATTTAGTCATTCCAAATAATGTTTGTATCTAACCTTAACTACCAGATTGTTGGTTTCTAATAACGTTTATAGGAAACTGATCCTCGATGAATCTTGGTACCAACGACACAATCCTTTTTGGCCCATTAAAGACGATGTGTATACCTCTTAGCAAACTCTAATTGTCCCCATGTTCTGATGCCTGAAATATCTAGCATGGTCCTTTTAAGTAGAAAGGGAAATGCCTAATCACCAGCAACAACATTAAATTTGTACAGGATCGTTAAAGGCTAGCTCTTACAGCTAGATTATACACAGGCAACAATTTCATAATTGAATATTGGACACATTCACTTTCTATAACATGCAATTCAAAAACAGTATATAGGGTTTGTTATTGGCTTTGTTGGAATAAGTACGGCATTCAGCTCTTATTACATTTTATGTTATAAAGTCAACTCTGGTATAAATGAATTCAGATGATATTTATCCATAATGTTAGTGGGATTACGGAGCTCTTTCCGATCGAGCCATAAGTACTCAAGATGTGTTTTAAATATTTTAGCTGAGCATTGTTTAGAAAATGACGCAAAATATCTTACGTAAGCTAAAATTGAATTGTCAAAGTTTTTTTGTAAATCAAAATGTAAATGTAAACATCTAAAATGGTACTGTTGATAAAAGGTATGTGTTTTAACAGCGCACTTTTATTTTCTAAAGAAAATGCATTTTGAAAATGATATTCTGTATGCTTAAAAGGGTTTTTTTGCCAGTGATACGGTAAAAGATATCAAAAATAGTGTCAAAGTGTTGTTTTTTTACTTTTAAAACTATTTACTCATTAGTTTTAAACAACTTATAGCATTATATCTGATTATGCCAAAAACTTTGATACTATATAGCAGATTTGATATTTTGGCGGCCATTTTGAAAATATGCAAATAAGATGGTGAAAGAGCCATTTCTGTTCCTCATTTACCTAGTAGACCATTTAGTTTTAGTATGTTGACACAAAATATGCGACATTTAGAACATAAGATGTCAAAAAAATGATGAATAACAACATTATTATTGCATATTTGAGGTTTTGGCGGCCATTTTGAAAATATGCAAATTAGATGATGAAGGAGCCATTTTTCAGCTTGGCAACATTGTTTTTCGGATTCAGCATACCCAAATACCCCTAGACCTGATCTCAAACCCTTTTCTTCACAAAATGCCTTTATGTGAAAACTTTTCTGATTTCGTGCCCTGACTATTGGCAAAAAGGTCTTAGAAATGGAAGATTTAGTGGTTCTCGATTTCATGCATAGATAGAAACCATTAATATCAACCTTTAACAAGAACTCTCAGACTGGTTTTGACGGTCCCTAACGAGACATTGTCAGAACAAAAAAATCAAATGCACTTTTCAGTTACAAATTATTAATGTCTAATCATCATTATTTTTTTCTCATTCAAAACTATTTATATAACTCGATTCGATTATTTTTACTTTCTTGTTTGTCGGTCATTATGAGTTAGGCAAGCAGATTATTATGTACTATGTAAAAGGTATATCGTCTATATATATTCTATCAATCCCGGAAACCTCGCCCTTTGTTAACATGACTTGACCATTTTCCGAACAAGACAAGGAATTAACCTGTCAGAAAGGCTAAATGAGCAGAAAACAATAAAGGAAAGAAGAAAATACTTACGAGAAGCAATTCTTTTAATATTTTATGTGCTTTATTTCGCAGAATCCTATCATAATTATCATCTACTTTGTCGTCGGCTGTAGTTCTTAAACTAGAACCGACTAAGTATTTGGCAATTTTGGAATATATTAATTCTTAGAAATCTCCCGCATTCTTAAGATATTCCACCCACTATAAGATACCTTAAATTCCGTGCAACTTCAACATTGTTCTGAAAATTGGCGTTGTTAGCCGGGTATTTTTTGTTATAATGTCTTATCAAACATACGATTTATTGTCTTTCAAATATATCTTTAATTGTTTACTGTTTTCGGAAAAGAATTGCGAAGGTATTCCGTCCACCGTTAAATACATGTACCAAACACTTCCTGCAACTTCGGGTAACGGAAATTGACGAGAGTAGATAAATCTAACTGGATTTTGAAATTCGAACACAATAGTCACTTTCCGTTACCATGGATGATGCCCGGAGTTTCGAAATCCTGCAATTTTCAAATCCATTTTGTCGTGTGATGTACGTGTTAAGATATAAAATTTTGTCGTGTAGGGAAAAAGGTATGTAGTTCTTTGTATTCTTTGATCTAGATTATTGAAAATGTCCTCATTATAGCTTAAGACAAGCTTCAGTTACGAGGTCTATGAAGGAAATCGACGACATATTTATTAGAGCCAGGATCTAGAGAAGGGACACTAAAAGCGATTGAGACTACTATTTTTCTAGACTAAATAGTGCCTAATTTACTTGCCAAGATCCATGCTGATGTCCTATTGTTGTTATGGGCACATGGCTCCATGAAGAAGGTATTAGAATACAATTTGTAGTACAATAATGACTCAGACTATTTGTAAATCTATACGCAGGCTGATCTGGACAGTGTTGTTCTCAAACGCAATAACGGTCATTTTTAATCCGAGTCTTCTCTGATGAAAATTCGCTATTTGATATTTGGATGTCGCTATTCGTAAATAGCGATATCCAAATATGAAAGAGCAAATTTTCATCAGAGAAGACTCTGATAAGGTCCCTTTTTGCTGGACTACTTACTTATAAAACGTGTCTGTCGCATGAGTAAATACATCTTCACTTTACAAAAATGCATTTTTATGAAGCAGGTCGTAAAAATCGGCGTGAATGAATAGATGAATAAGAAACACTTTAATCACCATTGTCATAAATGACGTTAGTTGTATACCACGTGCGTTAGAAAAAAAAATAAAGAAATAACATTAAGGCCCGGTCACATACGATATCACGGCCGTTCCGCGGCCATATAATCCATTTTTATTCACCTCACAGGGTGTGGCTAAGCGAAGAGGTTATTCGACGAGTTTTCTTCTCGATATCTTGGTTGATATAAGAGAAAAACGTGCGGCACGTGCATGAACACATTTCGAAATTGAAAGAACGTTCTATTGTAAAATGAGTTGTTATAAAACCTCGTAACTACAGCCTGATTCACGCTGTAGTTATAATGTTTTGCAATAATACCGACGATGTACCGCTAAGATAGAAGGCTGTTTCTCCTCAAGCTTAAATGTGATGAACCGTTTACTAGGCTCCGCCCTGTCTCCCGAAAAAAATCAGAATATACCACGGCTAAAAAACCTCAAAATATTTTGGACGTGGTTGGACGCGGTAACTTTGGGTCAATTTTGTTTTAGCCGTGTTATGGCCGCGGAATGGACGTGGTACGGCCGCATGCGGCTGTTCCACTGCCGAAACACTGCCGTAGCACGGCCTACAACTTCAAACCGCGTCTAGTGTTAACACACGCGACAAGATACCGTGTCCACATCGCGTCTGAATCACTGCCATAGCACGGCCATAGCACTGCCATTCCACGGCCATAGCACTGCCATTCCACTGCCTAATCGCGGCTAAACCGTCCGTAACGACTATAATGCTATTTTCCCACTGCAGATCAGATCAAATTGAACAAACCATATCAAGCGATCTTGCACAGATCGAGTTCGGCCGGCATGTGTAATGGGTAGTTAAGGTGATTCAGCTTTATCTACATCGCTCCGACTTTCAATTCAAATTTTTTGACATTTCAAAAATTCTCGTATGCGACCGAGTAGGAGATTGATCTAGGAACAAGTATGTATTTATCGCTTAAAAGGTCGATCTAATCGAGTAAGTCGTGTCTGAAGGTCAAGCGTGATCGGATTTATATCTTTTACCCGACCTGTACCCAACCTGCATTCGGTCACCCCGACTTGTACTCGATTCACCCTATCAAAATGACTGTATGGCTATTTTTTGATTGTCTAAAGATCAAGAAGAAGTCATTTATCATAGGTTCCCAATGCCGACCAGATCAAGCCCAATCAAGCGACCGAGTTTAGATCGATATCGATAATGGTAATCGGAAATGGTCTGGTAATCGAGTTTGATCTGAATCGCTTCGGCTTCATTCTGTTTTTGTTTTTTTTTTTTTTTTTCATTGTAAAAAAATATTGGTGTGCGATCGAATGGAAAAAAAACGATCGGGAAGCGGCTGTGTATTGTTCGGGTAGAAAATCGACCCGCCCGGGAAATGATAGTTGCTGGGAATCGATTATGGTCGGGTTAATATCTTTCGCTCGACCAGCACCCAACCTACACTCGATAACCTCGACTTGTACTCGAGTGAATCCAGATACTATTAACTTGTCCTATGCTTCATCTGCCAATCCGACCAAATCGACTATTGAAGTCGGGTTGATCGGCTAGAGATCGAGAAAAAGTTGTTTTGTGAGGATTGATCGGGGAATTCGAGCGATCGACTTGATTTGATCGGCAGTGGTAACCTATCATTAGTTGGATTTTGCCAGAACTTAATTCTAGAAACACTGCCGATCAGATCAACCAAGTTCCCCGTTAAACCGTACTTAAATTTTGTTTCTTATCAATGTCGATTTTATCGATTGGCCTGATGACACAGAGGGTCGAGCTGATCGGGATGCAGTTAAGTATCAAACAAGTACAAGTCGAGGAGATCGACTGCAGGTTTGGTGCAGGTCGTGTAAGATATATTACCTCCATCACACTCAATCTCCAGACACCAATGATTCTTGATCAGATATATCTATATATCTACCGATCAAAAATCGCTTCCCGATCAATTTTCTACGCGATCGCCCACGAATATTTTAAATTACAAACAACAAAGTAAGAAGCATGGGCGGTGAAGATCACGCTCGATAACCCCGACCAATTCTTATTACCCATGTCGTGCAAAATCGATATGTAAAAATATAGATCGATTGGTCGGATTTAATCGATTTAATTTGATCGGCAGAGGGAACCTAGCATAAGCCACCGAGTTGATCTGATTGCTAGTAGGCAACTAGCACCAAGGCAGTCGAACACGACTAGTCTTAACAGTTTACAGAAAATTTAGATAACGAATCAAAGCTTATCATGCTAAAACAGAAAAGTTGTCAAGCAAGCTGGCAAAAAAGATGTAAGGATCTTAAAAAAATATCCCAAGTCAGTGCAGGGAGGGGCCCATTTTCCTGTTACTGCTGCTCCCAGTTAAGACTTTGCCCGCAAAGAGATGCAAGAGTAGCTGATTCTAGCGATATTCAATACATTTTAACTTCCGCGTCTTACCGCGTCCATAGCACTGCCGGAGCACTGCCTACCGCGTCCATTCCGCGGCCATTCCACGGCCACTCCGCGTCCGTTCCACTGCCTTATCTCGTCTGTCAGCCGTGGTTTGGCCGCGATAATATTTTTGTGCAGTTCAAAAAAATTTACCACGTCTAAAATAATTTCGATTTCATTCCGCGTCCTACCACGTCCATACCACTGCCATAGCACGGCCGTATCACTGCCGCATCGCGTCTAACTGCGTCCATTCCACGGGTGGCTCATTTTAGCCGTGATACGGCCGCGGAACGGCCGCGATATCGTATGTGACCGGGCCTTTAGTGTACGTAAACAATGTTGGTGAAAACTTATCAGTTAGGAAGTAGGGGCCATGTTGATCAGGATGCAACGTTTCTCCGTGCATGGCGTGTGGATGAGAGGAGAAACCCTAAAACATTAACCCTATCCCAAACGACAAAAACTAGGACTGTTCTAAAATTGAAAGCTGCTACCAGAAAACAAAATCGATGGTAATTATAATGAGATTTACACACTATATAGCACAGACAATATTGATGATCAGCCACTTCTTCTTTTACCTCAATGTTTTCCCATGCCAATTCTATTAGATATGTAGAGGCGTCATATTTGGGAATGGGAAAAACACTGATAGATTTAATGTTGTAATGCAGATTACAAGCATTGCAGCAGATAAGATGTTTCCACAATAAAAAGTCCATGATTCCAGGTCTATTTTAACCGGGAACTACACCCATATGTTACGTGACTATACCCTTCCCAAACAAGACATAAGTTTGCACAATTCAAACAAGACAGAAGAGAAAAGTATTGGAAGACATAATAAAGTATAACTACGTATATCATTACATCAAGTAACACTTATTTTGTCTCCTGCAATTCAATTTAATTTTGATCTGTCTTAAATTATGTCCATTCGAAAAGGGTCAATTGTCTGCGATCTCCCAGAGTATGTCAAAAATGAGAAACCAATTGTTTGTCGCAATTTATATTCAAAAACCTCGCCATTACAGCTTTAAACAAGCTGTATTTATGATTATTTTAACAAAAAAAACGATGATTTAATCGTGGTGAGCTAGTTTTTGAACAATCGACAGCTATTATGTCTATGAAAATTAAACGGCAATGCTACAATCATTTTGAATAATTTTTGTATGAATAATTAACAGCAAAAGAGCGGCACTTCTATTTCAATTGATTGATTGAGTGGAGAGTTACGTCCCCTTCAACAGATACTATCATAATAAGGTAGATTGAACCTCGGTTTAACGGACGAGAATTGACCTGGCAGAGCTTTCCATTCGATTAGCATGGGCTGCTTTGCCAGGTCATTTCTCGTGAGGTATAATAATCATTTTCAAAACAAGACATGGTTTAAAAGGTATAAAATTTGCAGTCTGGTAAAGGATTAATACACTTTTATATACCATTTCTACATACTTTCAATATATATTTTATATAGGTTTTCTGGGATTCGTTTATTGCGTAAACTGTGCAAGAAGGATGCCAACTCTAGTCAGTGTTTTTGTAACACTAAAATAAATAGCAAGAGACGTCGCGAGGGACCCATAATCCAATTTACAAAATGATAGACAGAGAAACCTCATATTTCTCCAAAATCTAATTATCAAATGTTTTAGTTATTTTACCGGTCATTTTATAGATATAAAATGATATATTTCTCTTATGTATGAATATGATGCATTCAGAAGTCCGTTGAAAAAGGATATGCTTACTTCACAGAAGCTTAAATTAGGTCAATTTCTGCAGATGGAGACTTTATTCAACTCAATTAAGTTACCGCTGTTAGCACACAATAAGATCTTTATATATCGACGTTGTAAAATGCAAAACCTCGTATCTCACTTTTGTAAAATTCTAAAAGGGAAGGAAAAAGGCGTAATAATTTTTCCCAAACTAAAAAGTTTTACTTTAAATTTGGACATATTGTTAAAAATAATGTGTCATTAATACTGATCAGTAAAGATATATCTAAACCTGCAAGAAATGTCCTAACTGGAAACACAAGTTTGTAGTTTGGAAATCGCAAAATTCGACATACGAGGTTTTGCATTTACACCGACGATATGTTATCTAAAAGACGAACACTACCTGTTTTATCACCGTGTGTTGCTCAATTATGTATGTTTTGTCGTTCAAGTCTGTTTGAAGTGCGCTTTCTCCTTTATTTATGAGATGGGTTTTCTTGCAAAATCGATTCATTTAAATACAATTGACAGTGTCTCAAGACAAAGTCTACACTATTTTGACTTTCTAAAATACTGTTTGTTAACCACACGAACGATATAGTTTCTACTAATTGAAAAGGCAAATGGCAACTTTGTTCTCCCGTTTTAGCCTTCCTTAGCTCGAACGCCAGCCAGTCTATACAAAATTTCGTGTTTCCTTTGGATTTAACACTAGACTATTGAATGACGTTATCAATTAAATCTAGTTATATTGATCTTTGGCAGTTTAAAATACGTTTTGTTGATTTTGTCACACCCTCAGCCGTTGTTTTAATTGACCCCTTTCAATTGTCGTTTTAGTCCAATTTGTTACTTAAATAGCAACAAATCAGCCGGTTTCTTTATGCCAGATCGAGGCTCTGACCCAATTCCGAGCAAACCAACCCACATGCCATGGCAACGAACGGTGATTGGCCATAATTGTCATCAAAGGACGACTTCCGATGGCTGTTGTTTGTGGGGGTTTTAGTGGAAATGAGCTAACACTAAAGCCCCTTTCACATGTAACAACAACGCAGGAGCCGATTTTTTACTTTAATGCAAAAAAGAGCGTAATTTTGTATGTCTTACTGCATATTCAAGAGAAATTCATTGCATGATAATGGAGTGAATGGAAATGTTAATGTGTTGCTGTAGTATTTAGACACTGTACTCGATCAAAAGAAAGTGCTCACAGTACTAGGTAAATCATTCATTTTGAGAAATTGTTCAAATAGCTTAGATCTTTAGCCATTTCATGGAACGTTTGAATTCTCTGACTAGCTGTAAATCTTTTATTTAATGTATAAAACGTGATGTATATGCCGAGAAACCTCGACAAAGTGTATGTATATTCCTTGTATAGTTCCCAGAACCAGACAATAAAGTCTATATAAATGAGATCTAGAAGCAATATATATATAGGTTTATTTTAGGACATTATCTACATTACTAGACACTTTCGTATAAAAACGTCACGCGTGTGTCTCTGGAACATTCAAGACGATGAAAATATAGATCTCTCATGTAATGCAATTAACGTTTGCTTTCTATATCGGATTGTTATCATGGATATCATAGTCATAAAATCTGTCAGATTTTATTCGTCAAATTGTTTCCAATACGATTCTTCTTTCAAAGTCCATAATATAAAAGAGAACTTTGGAAAAATCATTGGGGAAAACAAAGAAAGTGACCAACATTTTTCTTCTTCGACTTTATTAGTTGAATAAAGGTCATTCAACCGCCTAAAATCTCCATGAATCAAAACAGGGCACCTATTAACAAAGTACATAGCACTACATAATGAAATCTTGTACTTGTTAGAATAGCCTTGGAGTCAGCGTGTCTCCGAGTCGTACTAACAAGCGTGTCATTAAATGTTGTCTTTTTTTCTTTTCTTTTTTTTTTAATAACAATGGTACCTTTATCCAGAATAAAATTGGCGTGAGATATAAATAGATTGATTTTATTGTTCGTGTACTTTTCTCATTTTTGGCGAGTCCAAATTTACGCTTGTAGATTCTTTAATGAAATCAGCAGTAAAAAATGAAACCCGTTATCTTTGAATATTGATCATAACACATTACAGAAAAATTATGAGGGAAAATGAAGTAGATTTCTTACAATATTCCCCACTTTTATTGGATGAAATTTTATTGTTCTTCTATACCCGAATAGTCTCGGCAATCTGCCTTGATAATCGGAATTTCGTTGGTGGGAAATCAAAACCTCGTAACTACAGCTTGAATAAGCTGTAGATACGAGGTTTTGACTCCCCATCGACGAATTGTTCCTTTGGTGAATCGAGCGAACGTAATGGTCCTGACGTCGTGACGTTATACGTGGATGACCGTTATTCGGACGATCGTCAGTAATTCCGTTAGTTCTCAGAAGTTACCACATGCTAGATATTGTCAATGGATGTGTACCAATTTTAGCAGCAGATGTTCCATTTCGTACCATAACCATTGACGCCGAATGTTGTCTTTGAATCGTGATACGGGGGATTCAAACCAAACGAAAAATATTGCCCTTTGCCAAGCCTGCGTTTATCTACACAACTTAGAAGAGTTTTAAAACTGTTAGGTATGAACTTTTGAAGATTTGCACATTGAAAGCGTGTATTTTTCGACATTATCTTTCACGTTCTACCGCAAACACAAACAACTATGTCAAGATAGAGCTACCAAAAACTACAAGTAAATATTTGGATTAAAAAGCATAAAATAATTAAGTTTGTGACCAAAAGTAGCTGCTGTGAATTTTCTTTCCTCTAGAATATTATTGACAAATGCAATTTTTTCTCTCAATGTTTTTAAAATTCATCATTTTCCAATTTGAACTTCTAGTATAAAAAACTGAATTTCTGAATCTCTGTCGTCGTCATCACTCTGTCGCCGTCGTGGTTATTGCTATCATTCTATCGTCATGTCACTAAGGCGTCGTCATTGTTACTAAGTAGTCGTCCTTGTCACTCTGTCTCTCTGTTGTTGTTGTCGTTGTTATCATTCTGTCGTTACCGTTTATATTCTGTTTTCATTATTGTAACTCTGTAGTCGTCACTCTTTCGTCGTCGTTGTTGACACTCGTTAGTCGTAATCGTTATCACTCTTTTGTCGTCATTGTCACTTTGTTGTCGGCGTTGTCACACTCTGTTGTCGGTGTCGTTCACTTTGTCTTGGTTGTCGTTGTCACTCTGTCGTGGCCGTCGTTGTCAAATTTTCTTGGTTGTCGTTGTCAGTTTGTCGTGGTTGTCTCTGTCCCTCCGTCGCAGCTGTAGTTGTCACTCTGTCGTGGTCGTCGTTGGTACGCTGTCGTAGGCGTCGTGTCAATTTGTCGTAGTCGTCGTTGTCACTCTGTCGTAGGTGTCGTTGTCACTCTGTCGTGGTCGTCAGCTGTCGTTGGTACGCTGTCGTAGGCGCCGTGTCACTCTGTCGTGGTCGTCGTTGGTACGCTGTCGTAGGCGTCATGTCACTTTGTCGTGGTCGTCGTTGGCACTCTATCGTTGTCGTCGTTGGCACTTTGTCTTGATTGTCGCTGTCACTTTAACGTGGTAGTCGTTGTTACTTTGTCGTGGTTGCTGTTGTCACGGTGTCGTGGTTTTCGTTGTCATGTTGTCGTGGTTGTTGTTGTCACTTCGTCGTAGCTGTCGTTGTCACTTTGTCGTGGTTATCGTTGTCTCTGTGTCGTATTTGTCGTTTTCACTAAGTCGTCGTAGGTAAGTGTCATTGTCATTGTCATTTTGTCTGTCTGTCTATCTCGGGTGGAGCAACCTCCAAGGCTCGAACTCACGACCGCTAGGTTATGAGTCCTACCCGTTCACCACTGAACCACCGAGACAGACACTATATTCAATTTTGGAAATAAATTTAAACTCTTTCAATCTAAACAAATACAAATAATTTTACCTACAGAATGAACAAAATCTATTCAGACCCAGCCAGGATTCGAACTCACGACCTCCTGGTTATGAGCCAAGCGCGCTCACCACTGAGCTATCGAGGCAGATGAAAAGGACACTTTCAGAAATGTATTTACTCTCTATGTAAAATGAACAATTATGTTTGATAAATCAAATTAAAATATCATATTTTTTCTCATAATATTTTGTTTTATTAATGCTTTATTAATTGCATAAAATGATAATGACCTTTCACATTAAAAAATAAATTATTGAAAATGATTATAATTATGATTCATTTGCTATGTAAAATAAACTAAATGAAACAATTATATTAAACCTATTCAATTGAAATGTTTTATTTCTTTTTTCAAAATATTTTGATTCAATGATACTTTATCAAGTGCAAAAGATTAAAAAATCAAATTATTGAAAATAATTATCGATTTCCCATTTTAGAATAAAATTATTTATATCACCTTATTATACCATGTCTGTCATAGCGCAGTGGTAAGACGCTGGACTTCCAACCGGAAGAATCGAGTTCGATACGCCGAAAAGTCGAATATTTTGTTTTTACCTCCAAAAAATTGTTTTATACTGAGGGGCAAAAGAAAGTATACAGTTTTCGTTTATCAATATCTCTCTAAATTTTCATCATATCGACTAAAAACTTGTAAAATTAATTTCTACCCATCAACCAATAATACGGTGTAGATAATTTTCACATAAAATTGCTCGACTATCCATACTCTTGCTACATGCCGATTTAGCCAACTTTGCACGTGTGACTTAGTGGAGCACCAACCATTGCTTTTCATCCGCATTTGATTTCTTCATTCGTTATCACAACAAATCACAACGTAAAATTTTTCTCTAACATATGACACAATTCTCGGTGGCTGGTAGAAATCGATCAGTGTTCCACTTTTTGGTATTGGGGCACATTTTTCTATGACACAGTTTACTATGAAAGAAACGTGACACTATAAATCCTTAGACAGGTAACTAGGAACATTCTGTGCAAAATTAGTCAAAATCCGTCTATAAATTTAGAAGGAGTTATGTCGGATAAGTTGTTTACATGATCAAGTCACCGTTTGTCATGACACACCGTAAGATGGAAAAGCACTAACAATTTACACATGTGACTGGGCACTTTTCGTGATAATTCTATCCAAATCCGTTCAGAAATGTAGGGGTTGTGTCAATGTGAACATTTGCATTGATTAATTGATTAAGTCCCCTTTTTCAATGGCGCTGTGCGATACAAAATACCTTTGCAACGGAAGGAAGGACAGACAGACAAATAGGTGGAGAAGGTTTTATCAATAAACTATCATCTTCGGTGTCGTTTTAAATCGCGTATAGTCTATAAATCGTTTTCTTCGAAAACGTGAAAGAACTAGGGTGTATACTTATTTTGCCATTCAGTATATTTTCAATAGATCTTATAAATAAGGCATTATACGCTTTATTTAATTCTATAATACAGGGCATCATTAAAATTTCATCAACCACACAAGATTAATGCATCATCACACGGAAGTTGTTTAAGCAGTTGTAAATATACTAACGGAGAAAAGTAACTGTGCATACTTCTTTTCTGATTATTTTTTTTAAAAGGTGACATATTAACAAAAAATATTTCTCGCATGTGGCCTTAAGATTCGCCCGTTAACAAAATATCGAATGCCACCAACTGCACGGACGTTCGACATTAACACACTATACATTTGAGTGTTTTTGCACTGAGTTATTCCTAAGTGAGGATGAAATTTGTTTTTATGGCGCGACTGTTACAAACGTTCTTTTTGATGAGAAAAAAACATGTAACTTTGTTAAAACTGAACAGAAAGCAATGTGATACGTTTATCAAAAGATGAACGTTCATGGATGATTTAGTAATTAGCCCTCTAATGCCTACGAAAGGGGTCGCCGAGCGTTTTGGTGTGCACAGAAACGTCATATAGACACTTTGGGGACGATTTCAACAATTTAGAAACACCCGCAACTTACTACATTCGAAACGTCGACGCATGACATCATTCCGACAATTCAATTATAATCGGAACAACCACCGGTGAAATCGATTGTAAGTGGCAAAAGTTACGGCTAGGTTGAGTCCAGAATTGAGTTCTGTCAGCAGAACGACGTCTTCGCTAGCCAAAGTTGAACCCACCTACGTTTGTATTCACCTTAGGCGAATTGAGTCCGATTTTATTGAAATCGCGAAACGCAGCCGAGCGGTTGGCCTGCTGGTTGTTATGGAGTAGCAACCAATCAAACGCCGCAGTCTAAACGCATTTGACGTTATTTCGTCCAATGTTGATCACGTCATTAACGCGCGTTCTCTTTCGCGTTCTATGCCATATGGACTAGGTAAAAATTAGCTACATTTTTGTCGAGTTGTCGCAAGTATAATTGTTCATCGAATAAAAGCAGAAAATTGTTGTCTATTGCAGTGAAATTCTTATAAAAAAAACAGTTATCTTCACAATGCCTTTAAGTGTTTCATTGAAATTTTATCGACCACACAAGATAAAAACATCATTGGACGAAACCTGCTTAAGCAGTTGTAAATATACTAAAGGAAAAAAGAAACACAACAAAGAATAAATTTAAACATGCGTTTTGTTTTTGTATTTCTCAAAATTACCCTCCTTCGAGTACTTTTTTCAATGCAAAGTAAAACTTCATCATTTGACTTTCTAGTGTCAAAATTTCATCAAGGTCACAGGTTGTAAGTGCCATAAACATGCGTTTAAATAAGAGCGGTTTGGTGTCGACGTTAAATGCGTTCTTGCATGCAATCCAATTTGGCGTTAACGATTCCTGGCTGAAATTTGATTGCTGTAATGTCCATGAATAGCACCAACAGTTTTTCTCGATAAAGGAATTTGTTTCCGTAGGTAAAATAAGAGAACGTTATGGAACTGACGTCTTGACGTAAGACGTTGACGACCGCTTTTCGAGAGACCGTCAGTTGTTCCGTTCGTTCTAAGACATTATCTAAAGCAATATTTTGTCAATCGATGTACACCAAAGTCAACAGCAATTGCGGGTTGAGATGTTCCATTTTTAAACATCACAATTGCTACCGGACGACGTCTTTGAATAAGTCGCAAAGTGATATGAGGGATTTAAGCCAAACGAAAGTCGACGTGCACCTACACAAATCAAAAGAGATTTGTGTAAAGATTGAGTATTCAAAGGTTTGCTCGTGAGAAACGTGTTAACGTCTTTTTTGACGATATCTCACATGTAAGACCGATTCTAATGTAAACACAAAGATCAATATCAAGATACAGTCCCCTGTATTAATCAGTAACATCTTTGACTCAATAACATATAAGAATTAAGAGAAATAACAAAAAAATAGTTGTTGCGTTTCTTCTTTCCTCTAGTATATTAAAGTTGTTCCATCTTACAATAAAATTATCTACAGCACCATTATTACACCATGTCTTTGATTGCCCAGTGTAGTATTAAGACGCGGGACTTCCAAAAACGGAAGAACCGAGTTCGATACGCTGATTAGGCGGATATGATTTGTTATCTATTTTCTCTTTCGACAAATCATTTCAATTTTTAGTACGTACATGTATTGCTGTCTTTTTAGGATAGCAAATATTGTGGAAAATGAAGAAATTGCTTGTGACAAGCAAATATCTTCATTTTCCAAGATGTTTTCCCAAGCATTTTCTTGTGCATGTGTAAGAGGTCAATGTACAGTATGGGTTTAAGCACAGAAACTATTGAGGAGAAAGGAAAATATGCTTTTAATTAGCATTTTCTTTTTGGTCATCGTTTTCTACGCAAGGTAAAACCATGTTAGCTTATTTTTTTAAGTGTTTAAACCTATAAGTTTAGTACCCGCATCATTTTTTTCTTTTTCGTGCTGCTGGCTGCTGCATTTGAATTCAAAATGTATTTGAAATGTAATACACTACATCTTAATATACACTTTGACTCGCGTTTCTTTTCGATCAACCCAGTCATTTTTTTCCAATTTGAGAGGTGTTGGCAAAATATTTGATGTAAAAAAGAATTAATGGTATGGTATCTCTTAGCTAGAAAACATTAATGGAAAAGGATGCGATGCATTGCTACTCATCAACAATATTTTCCTTCCGCCTCTTTGTGTACCACAGCCTGTTTTTCATTGAGATGTCAAAACAAGGCGGTGTTTGTGAAAAGGTCATAACGAGTCATTCATCTTTCATTTTACCACATCCATCGAACAAAATTTTAATGAAAGAATGTTCTGAAAAATGATAGGCTGTTCTTATATCCTTTCCTACAAAGCAAAGCGTCATCACCACTGTACTTGCTTACAATTCTTATCACAAGATTCGGGAAATTTCTATCTGCACAAGTACTTCGAGCAGGCAATTTTACAGTAGGCTACTCACATTTCGTCTATTGATGTCTAAATTGACAACCTTCAGAAGAGATAAGAGACATACGCCTTTGTTTGAATGTCGAATGATCTTGGTTACATGTCTAGCAGTTGCACAAACAATCTGCTACGAGAGTTTGTGGTACACATGTATATGTCGTCGCTTTTCAAATTGACCAAACGCCAATCGACAGATCGCTCCGCCCAACATAGAATTTAAGACAAACAGTGGGAATGTGATTTTTAATAGGGGACGATTTTATCGTGTTAATCGTGACGTATATTCGGACAAAAATAGTATTTTGTAGGTGTTGTTATAAAATCTCGTAACTACGGCTTGATTTAAGCCGTAGTTACGAGATTTTATAACAATACAGACGGTTTAACAAATCATAACGATAAACCTAGTCTATTGTTAGCACAAAATTCTTTGCCATTGGCATGTCGATTGTTTTGATAGTCAGTCGATAAATCGATACAAAAACACGTGCAACAAAGAACAATTGGGGCATGACATTTTTCTAATCGTCCATTGGCTAATCGATGTTTTTGATTGACAGTCGGCGTTTGGTCAATTGCGTAATTGCACCTTAAACAAGCTTGTTTGAAGCTGCAGTTACGAGTTTTTGATAGAAAGAGACTGTGTACATGTACATGTAATCTGTTTTATCTAAAATGTCATTACTTCAATAATTTTATATCAAAGACTATAGAACGACATGGTGTCATTGTGATCCTTTAATGTCCGGGCATCCCGTGGGTATTGTTGTTCATTATTTTACCGGAACGGTTCATTAGCTTACACCCTCATAATGATTCATATCGGAAAATATCGTCGCTTTTCTGCAAAAAGCTCGTATCTGCAGCTTGTTTTAAGCTGCAGATACGAGGTTTTTGAAGACAAGCAGTGATATGATAGAGTCATATATCGTTAACCCATAACCAAACGGCAAAATTTTGAATGGCCCTAATTTCAATAATGTTGCAGACGACAATTTCAAATTAGAGAAAAATGTGAAAAACTTTGTGGGGAATGAAGAAATTGATTGTCACTAGCAATTTCTTCATTTTCCACTGTGTTTTTACAGCCTTTTAACTTGTGGGTCGTCAAAACGCGGAAATATGTGGGAATGGGTTAATCAGTTTACAAACAAGTCATGAATTCGACGCCAGAAAAAGTAAAAGCTCTTGAGAAAAGTGTTCATTTGCGTTAAAGACGAAAATGATTAATTGGAATAGTGTTAACTATTGCAGTTTGAGAAAAATATTAAAAATGTTAGGCCGTGGGCCGAGCCAGCAAATTGTGACAAAGTGGTTCAGGCTGGAGGGTGAAGGGGAAAACTTGATTTAGTAATTAAGATATTAATGTATAAAGTCATAATCAGGATTGTTTACCTTAAATTATGTGGTCATTAATTAGAAAAACGCGATTTTAGTGTCTTTGAAGATGCCCATAATTGACCAATCAGATGAGAGTATTTAGCCTAAAAGGCTTCAGCCCGGTCCTGAAAAAATGGCCGCCCCCATAAGAATTGCATCTGTCAACTGTCAGATTTTGATGTAGGTGGACTTATTCCATGCACAGACGTTACATGGACGAAGCTGTACAGTTGCTCAAATGTTTGGGCAACTGTGGATGGTAAAGAAAAAGAAATTGCCTCAGTATTTTGACTGATAGTAACGAAGTTGTACCTGACATTGGGTTCCATGGCATCGTGAGAGCTACCAGAAGTACACAAACAGTAAGCGAATTGAATGTGGGGCGAAGCGGAGAGACGCTGGACGTCTATGGTCATCTGAGGACCAACAAGGTGAATGTGAGGTGAGTATTGGTTTTAAAGAATTGTGTTTAGCAGGGGTCCATAGAAATACCGGAATGCACAGTAATTACCGGAACATTACTAATATTGTAGATCTATTTTGGGATGGGTTCTATGCTTTTCATGTAATCATGTTCATGCTTCAGAATATGGAGAGTGATAACTAGATAATTTTCCTAAAATATTAAATCAAATAAAGAAGAATAATTTTCTAGTTTTTCCTTGATGTCATTAATAAATGTACCGGTATTCAGATATCCTTTTTCCACATAAAGTTTAGCTAAATTGTTCTTACCTTCATTAACCTAAATTTGAAAATGTAATAATGATATTCCCAAACAAGACCTGGTTTTAAGGTCATTGATAGAAAAGGCTTGGGAAAACATTGGGGCTAAAGAAGAAAATGCTGATATCAGCGTTTTCACCTTTTGGCTCAATATTTTCTGTGCTTTATTGTACAGGAATCATTTCCTTATCAACATCTCTTTTGTCGTCTGCAGTGGCTTTCAAATTGGAGCACCCTAAAATTTGTCGTTTTGGAAAGGGTTCAAGTTATAAGTTTCTCATTCAATATCTAAATAGGCAAAGGGACAACACATAACACCAATGGAATAATAATCCAGCGGGACACTGGTCAACAGCTACAAACGTCCACTTCCATGTGTCGAGACCGGAAGCGCACTATTGAGGCACCAGCTGAGCATGCTATGCATTATCAGGGTCAGAAGGGAAGAGGACCAATTCAGTTTCAAGGTGAGAGAATTTCCCAAACTTTCCCAAACGGCATAGTGTTAGGGTGGTCTAATTGCAAAGAAGCTGCAGAGGACAAAATATATGTCGCTAAAGATTGGATTTGTGTACCATAAAGCCTAGAAATTATTGAGGCAAAAGGAGAAAATGCTGATTCTCAGCATTTCTTCTTTTGTTACAATTTCTTCCCAATCCTTTTCTCTTAGAAACGTAAGAATTAGGTCTTGTTTGGGTAATAATCATATGAAAAATTAATGTCTTTTTCAAAATAAAGGTGAAAAATATAATCTTCTCAAAATCTTCTCAAAATATCATTCTTAAAGATCTAGTATTTATACTCTTATTTTAATGTCATTTAGCAGGTGTTCTTAGGTACTTATTACATATGTATTTTTAATTGCAGGTGAGAATCTGGATCTAAGTCGATGTCCGGAAGTTCATACAGAATCCATTGTCAGGGACAGAGCATACTTCTTGGCAAAGTATTGTCAGGTTTGTGGTTGTCTTGACCCTTTCCCAAACAAGATCTGGTTTTGATGTGTTTATAAGAAAAGGCTTGGGAAAACATTGAGGCAAAAGAAGAAAACACTGACAATCATCATTTTCTCCTTTTACCTCAATATTTTCTGTGCTATATTATATGTACATCCTTTCATGATCAATATCCATTTTAACATCTGCATCAGCTTCCAAATTGGACCCCTAATATTTTGTCGTTTGGGAAAGGGTTAAATTCAAAACTCACTTAGGTTCGTACTAAAACTAAAAAAAAAATGGTCGAAAACACCGCAGCATGGATCAATCTAACTAAAGTTGTCATCAAGGAGAAATCTCACTATTACAAAGTAATGTAACCATGTTGACTTGTGCTCTGCCACATAGATTTATCCCTTTTCCAAACAAGACCTAGTTTTGATCTCCCTTACAAAAAATGCTGGGGAAACATTGAAACTAAAGAAGAAATTGCTGACAATCAACATTTTCTCCTTTTGCCTCAAGATTTTCTGTGCTATATTGTACAGAAATGTCCTTTTTAGTTACTTTAACCCTTTCCCATACAGTAAAGTTTTAGGGTTGTCTGATTTGAAAGGAGTTGCTGACCACAAAATAGATTAAACTAAATGGAGAAAATATGTATGTTGTAGCCCAGAAAATATTGAGGCAAAAAGGGAAAGTGCTGGTGACATCAACAGCACTTTCTTCTTTTGCCTCAATGTTTTCACAAGCCTCACAACTTAGAGACGTCAATACCAAGTCTTGTTTTGGAAAGGGTAATGTTGTCTGGACCACCCTAAAATATTGACGTTTGGAAAAGGGCTAAGAAAGACTGTATGGTGTTTTATCCCTTTCCCAAACAAGACGGGGTTTTGACGTCACTGATAGAAAAGGCTTGTGAAAACATTGAGGTGAAAGAAGAAAATGCTGATGATCAGCATTTTCTTTTTCCTCTGTATTTTCTAAGCTATATTGTACACACATCCAATTTTTATCAATATTCATTTTGTCGACTGGAACAGCTTTTGAATTGGACTTCCATAAAATTTTGCCAAATGGGAAAGAGAGAAATTTTTAATATATATATATATTAGGATATACATGTATCTGTAAGTAATATACATTCACTTGTGCAGGACATTACCTTTCTTTTCTTTTTCAGACTGATGGATTACTTCCAGGATGGACAGGCTGGAATCAAGTTCTCCACAAGGATTCATTGTGCTTGTCATGGACCAGGCAAATTATGCCAAAGCCCAGGAGATACTGTGGCAAGGTCCTCTTGCGTTCCGTGATTGAATTATTGTGAGATTGGGAAAATTTCATACTGCCTTGGCATTCCTGGGAGCAGTGGGGAAAAGGTTTCAAGATTCAAGACTTTCTGATATAATTATTGAGTCAGGAATGTGTATTGTATAGCATGAAAAATATAGAGACAAAAGGAGAAAATGCTGATTACCAGTGTTTTCTTCTTTTGTCTCAATGTTTTTCCTAGTGTTACCTATAAATAAAAACGTCAAATAGACCATTTTTACCTTTGATGTAATTTGTTTTGTCGTCTGCAGCAGCTTTCTAATTGGACAACCCTTAATTTTGCTGTTTGGGAAAGGGTTAAAAACAAGTATTTGATGATTTAATGTTTCACTAAAATAATGTGAACTGCAGTCATACATGGACGAGACAATTATGTCCCAGTCACCATCATTTTCCTGTCTTTCTGGTGTGTTGAAATATAATTAACAACTATATATTTTATTTTTCTTAATTTTGAGGATCTAAAATACTTTTGTTATCTTATAAGATTATAAGTAAGCTAACGAGCATCTTCTTTCTGCCTTGTCATTTTCTCCACCTATGTTGGATGAACAGCTGTTGGCTTGGATTTCATGTCGCACTCCTGCAAGAGATGCTTAATCCTTTCCAAAATAAAAAAAATGTAGGGTTGCACAATCTGAAAGATGCATCAAACGACAAAATGGATTTTGATGGCACTTTGTTGTGTTAAAGCACAGAAAATATTGAGGTAAACGGAGAAAATGCCGATTATCAGCATTTTTTCTTATGTCTCAATGTTTTCCCAAGGCTTTTTAATGAAAAGTGACAAATGCATGCCTTTTGGAAATGTGTTAAACTGCTTTTACCCCTTCCCAAACAACAAGTTTTATGTAGCCATGTAGCCTGGCTCCAAGGCCGTGAGAATGAATATAAATGTATGTTTGAGTTTCAAAGGTACTGCACTCTTGCAGGTATATCGAAATTCATTTGACCATAATACCTCCCAGGCTGGGAGTCCCAGCTAGTTAGAAACTCGCCACTGGTCCACATTTACAGAGCGAATGAGACTTTTGAAAAATGACTTTGGTATTGACTATATCTTACTTAAAGATCAGACTAGCGGGACGGCAGCCAGTCTCGTTGCTATGATTCAAAAGCTGCTGCAGTGAAAAATATAGGTTGATAAAGAGTTGGTTTGTGAAATATAAAACCTAGAAAATATTGAGGCAAAAGGAGAAAATGCTGATGATCAGCATTTTCTTCTTTTGTCTCAATGTTTTCCCAAGCCTTTTTAATAAGGTCTTTAAAACCCGGTCTTGTCTGGGAAAGGGTTAAAGGAATGTGTAACTAGAAACTTAGGTTGTATAGGTCTCAACCTAAGACCTGTCAATAACAGATAGGGCCTATATTTCATCTAAACGCATCTTTTGTTGCCACTTTGATTGACATTCTGTTTCATGAATATCAGACTGGTCCAAAATATAAATGTTGCAAAGTAACAAAATAAGTGCACCACAGAGCAGAAGATTTGTGTGCTATAATGTGTAAAATCCTGTTGGCAAAGGAGAAAATGCCTATTAGCCTACAGAAAATAGTTTCGTCATCACGTTTTACCAACCATACTGGGATGTCAAAACCTGTCATTACAGTCAAACAGTAGCTCGAACACCTTTTGGACTAACAAATTCGTGAAAAATATCAGCATTTTGACACATAAAGCCATTTATCCGAATTTATGTTGTATCCGGATATAGGTACACTTTACCTAGTATTTCAAAGTCAAATTACTTTATAGTGACCACATACTTTAGGGTAAACAATGTTGTTTTGTAATCAGGAGATGATGGGGATTATTTTGATATATAGTTTATGTATTCACCCTTTAGCCTGAAGCAAACTTTTTTTTAGAAGCCTTTTTTGGGGTTCGGCCCATGGCCTATGTTGAGCATTTCCACAAAAGGCAAAAATATTTATCCGTCAAAATTGGAAAGCTTTATTTGGCGGCAAAATCGGTGTCACCGACATATGAGTCTCTGGCGATTCCTTAGAAAATCAAGATATAGGGTGTCTCAAAAGTAAGGTGCGTGTTTCCTATATTATACAACCCGATTAATTCTTTAATCCATTCCAACTTAAGTTTAATGAAGCTTTTGAAGCCTTTGTTAGAAAAATACCAGGAGATCATTGTGGACAATAAAAAGGTGCTAGTTACAAGCACTTTTTTCCATTTAACACAACGTCTTTTATACAGAAAGAAAAAAAACTTTATAGATCTCTATTTCATTCGCTTGAAATTGCAACGTTTTTCAGTATATGTTTACTTCTTCAAAACACATGTAAAGCAAGGATCGTTTTGAAAAAAATAAGAAAAGTGTAGACAAATTTCGTTGCATGTCAACAAAAACGTAGTAGCCTTACTACAGCTTTTATTTTTTATTCTTTTATTTATTTTTTGAAAAGCGCCGATATTTTTTTCTGCTGATGCCGAGTCCATTTTCTTGTTGTATGTACAAGGTACCCCAGAATTGAATTAACGAATTAAATAAAAAGAGAATGAAACCCTATCAGTAGGAGATTTATTTGTAAGACGTGTTAACCCATTACCAAACGACAAAATTTTGGGGTAGTCCAATTTGAAAGAAGTTGCAGACGACATTTCAATGTGAAGAAATTTAAAACATTTTATAGCTTTTTGGGTAGAAAACATTGTGGGAAATGAAGAAATTGCTTGTCACAAGCAATTTCTTCATTTTCCACAATGTTTTCCAAAGCCATTTTTTGTGGGGAGTCAAAAGGAGTCACTGTGTGGTAGTGGGTTAAATACAGGGATGTTCAGCCGGTTATGCGGATCCAGATTATCTGTCAAGGGAGCGTTTTCATAGCAACA
This sequence comes from Fragum sueziense, assembly GCA_963680895.1. Taxonomy (NCBI): domain Eukaryota; kingdom Metazoa; phylum Mollusca; class Bivalvia; order Cardiida; family Cardiidae; genus Fragum; species Fragum sueziense. Next base: position 55,642,941 of record OY804597.1, on the reverse strand, counting down.
TAATTAGACTCAAGCAGAACCACTGTGGATCCTGCCACTAAGACTGGGATTAGTTGGGAAGGGGTGTGGGGATTATTGGGTATCGGTAAGGTGTTGTTCTAGACACATTTATTCAGGGAATTAATTTCATTAAATTGGTTGGCCCTAAGAAGGGCCGTTTGATTTGTGACCCCAAATAGGGTTATTTCTTGGTGACGCACTTGAAGAAACAAGGTTTGATGATACCGTCCCTGTTTCCCAGTGCAGCGATGTTTCCATCAGCGAGCCTGTATAACTTCATCCCGTCTCGGAGATATTTAGCGACATTCAGCGAGATGATGACGTCACAGCCTCTCAATTGAGTCTTCGAAGTGGTGAATGGTATGTACCAGTCAGTTTTCAGGCCCTCGTGTTGTATACGAGGGTTGTTCGGAAATTATTGAGACACTACATTTATTTTCATTAAAAGATATCGGATCAAGTTGATATTACAGATTTGTTTGGAACAACATCTATTTAGATAGTAGGTAGATAAAAAACATAATTGTATTGCACTCTTTTGGTTAAATTCGCATATTTTTATGCATGGTATCACGACCCGGAGCACCTCGTAATTATTTCTAATTCTATTTACATCGTACAACTTAAACTACTAAATTCACAATGAAAATGCGGGAATAAACGTACTAAAATTACGTCAAGCGTAACGTCTATCTGTGACGTGATTCAGTTAAAATTTCAAAACATTGGAGTCGTTAATACACAGGTTATCGTATTTTTTGCGGAAGTCGCTACCATCGCAATATCGACGTCAAAATGAACTATGACGTAAAGGCGGAGCAGCGATCTTATATAAAATTTAGCGTGGAATTAGAAAAGACTCTCGTGGTAACAAAGAAACTGATGGAAATGGCACAGAGTGGTAGCGGTGTATCTCGAGCGCTGGTGTATAGATGGTACAGACGATTTTTTAGAAATGACATCAATTCCATACAACTAAAAAAGAGCGGGCCGGCCGACGATCATCACGGAAAAATTGACGTCTGGCGTTGCTTACACACTTGGCAAAGACGCTCGTTTGGCAGTGCGGGTCATTGCTCGCACCTTTGACATTGGTTTAGCATTAGCGTATACTGACTGAACATCTCAACATAGAACGTGTGTGTGCCCGTTGGGTACCCAGCCTTCTATCAGAAAGTGACCAACAACGGCGAGTTGCGGCAACGAAAATCTTCTAAAGCGGTGGCGAGCAGGTGGTGAAAGTTTTCTCGACCGTATAATCACATGCGATGAAACATGGTTGTATTTCTACGACCCAGAAACTAAACAACAATCAAGTTTCTAGGCAGTGAATGGATCGGCTCCTCCGAAAAAGCCAGGGTCAGCAGGTCGACTGGACGCGCTATTATGAACGTCAGTTATTTTGACGTCATGTGAATGACGTCGCGGTGCTCCGGTTCCTTCCAGATAGGAATGGTTTATTGACTCCAGTTTGTTTATTGTAATAGCAAACTTCGAAAAAAAAGTTACATATGAAGAGAAATATGAATTGTCTTTGTTTTGGTATATTTTTCAATCCCTTGCTTGTCATAATTTAAGTCCTTTAAGCGTTGTCTCAATAATTTCCGAACAACCCTCGTATGTTGTTGGTAGAGTTCTCGTGTTGTTCCATAACAACAGTACCCTATAGAAGAGGGTTCTGTTACAGGAAAACATACACATGTATGTCGTGATAGATCAGCCATCGTCATGAGATATGTAACAACAGCAATATTACAACTCTTTAACCCTTTCCCAAACGGCAAACTTTTAGGGTGATCCACTTCAAAAACTGCCAAAAATGACAAAATTGAAGTTATAAAAGATAGGATTTGTGTAAAATATGCCATAGAAAATATTGAGATTGGTTATCAGCAGTTTCTTCTTTTGACTCAATGTTTTCCCAAGCCATTTCTATTAAGGACGTCAAAACCAGGTCTTATTTGGGAAAGGGTTAAATACTCCTTCCTCGTAATTACTGTTTGTTTTTAACGCATTTTTACACTGGCTACTCAACAAAGGCAGGTTTTGTATTAATCAAAGGTATTTATTCGCCTTTGATCGCCACGATCAATTAATTTGCCGACATAATTACCGTATTCGATTGGTTTATTTGCATTAAAGAAAATAATATTCACAAAAAAGTTTGAAAATTAATGTCATTAACCATTTCCCAAACGACAAAGTTGCACGGTAGTCCGATTTGAAAACTGCTGCAGACGACAAATTTAATTTTGTTAAAGATAGAATTCTTTCTTAATATGGCAAAGAAAATATTAAGACAATGCCTCGATGTCTTCTAAAGTAGATCTCATAAAAGGGACATTCCATAGATATTTTCGCATAAATTTTATCCGAAAGAACATTATATTCTTATGAAAAATCTGACAATTTTAAATCAAAGTATTGCACCGTTTACTACATCTTCGCAAGCCAAGGGTTCTACCTCCACTTTGTTCCTTACGAACCCTTGGCTGCTCCCCTCTATGGAAATCGAAAGTAGCGCCGTGCGATTTCATTGGAGGCGATAACTTTCCCATTATCCAATCAAAACACACTTTACAAGCCCTCTTTGTCAAAAGCGGCTGACGTGAAAATCGATATCCGTATTTGATGCATCGCCTAACACGTTTTAGTACGAGGCTTTTGATTGGCCAGAAATAGCAACTGCAAAGGGCCGCGACTCTTTATCACCGAAAGGTGGCGCGGCGGTACTTTCGATTTCTATAGAAGCGAGCGGCCAAGGGTTCGTAAGGAACAAAGTGGGGATAGAACCATTGGCTTGCGAAGATGCGTTTACTAGGAATATATTTTTTTCTTAAAATTAAACTAATTGTGATAAACCACAGTTCAGATGTAAATAGATTTTGTCCTTTTCCAGCCAATTTAAAAAGTGATTACACTTAAACGCATTAGAATAGCACATATTGGCATCAAGACGATTTTCAGATTGTAGGTAAAAACCCACAAGGACAAAACCCCACTCCCTAAATTTTGTACAGTGGACAGAACCACACACCATACATTTTGCTGGCTAACACAGAGGGGAATACATTTATAGTCTTTTTTCCTTCTTTTTCTTTCAAAAAATAAATTGATCGTGTCTACGCCATGCATGTTAGTATACCGTACATCATATGTAATGCGAATTTTGTGCTTTCTGAACTATCATGAGATGTATCTGACTAAACAAGTCGCGGCTGCAATTGCAAAACCTCGTAACTAAAGCATGATTAAAGCTGCAGTTACAAGGTTTTGCAATAACAATGATGATTTGTAAATGTCATAATTAATATTTCTCGTTTTTTTAAACAAAAACTTCGTAACTGCAGCTTAATACTAGCTGCAGTTACGATGATTTTGTTAAAAAGCGACAATTTGTCCGGGTAAATTGTCCTGTGATTGGATGATCAGACTACGTTGTAGGTGGAATAAATAGAAAACGGTTGGCTAAAAGGTCATAGAAGTGGAAGATTTAGTGGTTCTCGATTTCATGCTTAAATAATATCAACCTTTAACAAGAACTCTCAGACTGGTTTTGACGGTCCCTAACGAGACATTGTCAGAACAAAAAATCAAATGCACTTTTCAGTTACAAATTATTAACGTCTAATCATCATTATTTTTTTCTCCTTCAAAACTATGTATATATTAACTCGATTCGATTATTTTTAACTTGTTGTTTGTCGGTCATTATGAGTAAGGTAAGCAGATGATCATGTACTATGTAAAAGGTATATCGTCTATATATATTCTATCAATCTCGGAAACCTCGCCCTTGGTTAACATGACTTGACCATTTTCCGAACAAGACAAGGAATTAACCTGTCAGAAAGGCTAAATGAGCAGAAAACAATAAAGGAAAGAAGAAAATACTTACGAGAAGCATTTCCTTTAATATTTTATGTGCTTTATTTCGCAGAATCCTATCATAATTATCATCTACTTTGTCGTCGGCTGTAGTTTTTAAACTAGAACAGTCTAAGTATTTGACAATTTGGAAAATATTAATTCTTAGAAATCTCCCGCATTCTTAAGATATTCCACCCACTATTTAGAAACCTTAAATTTCGTGCATCTTCAACATTGTCCTGGAATTTGGCGTTGTTAGCCGGGTATTTTTTGTTATAATGTCTTATCAAACATACGATTTATTGTCTTTCAAATATATATCTTTAATCGTTTACTGTTTTCGGAAAAGAATTGCGAAGGTATTCCGTCCACCGTTAAATACATGTACCAAACACTTCCTGCAACTTCGGGTAACGGAAATTGACGAGAGTAACTGGATTTTGAAATTCGAACACAATAGTCACTTTCCGTTACCATGGATGATGCCCGGAGTTTCGAAAATCCTGAAATTTTCAAAATCCACTTTGTCGTGTACTGTACGTGTTTAGATATAAAATTTTGTCGTGTAGGGAAAAAGGTATGTAGTTCTTTGTATTCTTTGATCTAGATTATTGAAAATGCCCTCATTATAGCTTAAGACAAGATTCAGTTACGAGGTCTATGAAGGAAATCGACGACATATTTATTAGAGCCAGGATCTAGACAAGGGGCACTAAAAGCGATTGAGACTACTATTTTTCTAGACTAAATAGTGCCTAATTTACTTGCCAAGATCCATGCTGATGTCCTATTGTTGTTATGGGCACATGGCTCCATGAAGAAGGTATTAGAATACAATTTGTAGTACAATAATGACTCAGACTATTTGTAAATCTATACGTAGGCTGATCTGGACAGTGTTGTTCTCAAACGCAATAACGGTCATTTTTAATCCGAGTGTTCTCTGATGAAAATTCGCTATTTGATATTTGGATGTCGCTATTCGTAAATAGCGATATCCAAATATGAAAGAGCAAATTTTCATCAGAGAAGACTCTGATAAGGTCCCTTTTTGCTGGCCTACTTATTATTAAAACGTGTCTGTCGCATGAGTAAATACATCTTCACTTTACAAAAAATGCATTTTTAGGAAGCAGGTCGTAAAAATCGGCGTGAATGAATAGATAAATAAGAAACACTTTAATCACCATTGTCATAAATGACGTTAGTTGTATACCACGTGCGTTAGAAAAATAAATAAAGAAATAACATTAGTATATAATCCATTTTTATTCACCTTACAGGGTGTGGCTACGCGAAGAGGTTATTCGACGAGTTTACTTCTCGATATCTTGGTTAATATAAGAGAAAAACGTGCGGCACGTGCATGAACACATTTCGAAATTGAAAGAACGTTCGATTGTAAAATGTGTTGTTATAAAACCTCGTAACTACAGCCTAATTCACGCTGTAGTTATAATGTTTTGCACTAATACGGACGATGTACCGCTAAGCGAGAAGGCTGTTTCTCCTCAAGCTTAAATGTAATGAACCGTTTACTAGGCTCCGCCTTGTCTCCCGAAAAAAATCCGAATATACGTAAACAATGTTGGTGAAAACTTATCAGTTAGGAAGTAGGGACCATGTTGATCAGGATGCAACGTTTCTCCATGCATGGCACGTGCACGGTGGGTAACCCACGTGACTTTTTGGAAGCGTCCACACGAAAAAATCGCCCGCTTCAAGGTATGTTTTGTTTAATTTCTCAGCTTATACGCTACCGATTTTGAAGAGATAAAGTGCACGTAACGCGCCTTTGAGAGGGCTATTCCCGGCTCTAACTCACTCTGCCCGAAATCCAGTGGTTTCTTCAAACATTCGAGCCAAAGTTTTTTTTAAGTGCAAACCGAACGCGGGAAGCGTTCACATTTATAGTCCTAATTGTCAAGTTTTAGTTTTACCAGCCCATTTACACGAATAAATTGTGTACGCACGTACCGTCTAGTTAATATATTCTTTAAAAATCCAAGGGTTTTGGTCAGAAAGCGTTAATAATGATGTGATCATTAGAATAACGAAATGGGAAGCGTACACATCTGATTCAAAATGGTAAGCGTACACACACAACACGCTGAGAAGGGAAGCGTACACACCGATGTGTTTCCCTTTTTTTAAGTGATGGGTAATACTTCTAATCAAATATAACTAAAATAAAACCATATTTTATTGATAATGGCTACAATTATGGCGTATAAAACAGCTTCAGTTTATAGTGACATTTCACAATAATTATTTTTACATAAATTTTACTTTTATTCTATCTGAAAGAGCAACTTTTCTAATGAAAATTCTGAAAATTCCATGCCAAAATATTGAACCGTTTACGAGAAATATATATTGTTGTGCTAAAACTAAACATATTGTTGTGAACAACAGTTCAGAATTCAGAATTTGCCATTTGCGGAGCGATCTGTCGATTGGAGTTTGGTCCATTTCTGTCGCTATTTGCACACATCACTGAGGCACGTTAATCCACTTTGAACAACAGTAAACTTATTTCAACACACTAAGCGTTGTCGTAGATTGCGGTCGAGAGGTGTGCGCACTGGACTCGAATGTTGAATGGTCCAAGTTCGAATCCCAAATCTGATGATTTTTTTTACTTCAAAAAATGAATTATCAACATAGGAATTGTTCTTGACATTTTGTTTTTATAGGTAAATAATCCTTTAAATAGTATAGACTATTTTTTTTGGAAACAAATAGTATTTAGATATAGTTTTGTATTACTTTTTGGTCTATCATCCAAAACGACATGGATAATACATGTTTTGATTGTAGGTCAATATATCGATACAATATCACGCACAACGAAGAATTTAAATAAAGATAATGGGGTGTGGCATTTTTTTCTGATCGTCCATTGGCTTATCGATGGTTTTGATTGACAGCCGGCGTTTGGTCAGTTGCATTATCGTATTCATTGTTCAAGTATGAAAATCATGTGAAACAGTTAGATACTTATGAACACAGAATATCAAACATTTTAATTGTAAGAAAAATACATGATATAGGTCCATGGTGATTCCGAGTCTCGAACCTGTAACATTCGGAATCGAATGCCAATGATTTAACCATTACATCGCCAGGTACATTGATATACAAGATGTATTGAACGCAATTTATCCTGTTATTCGAATAGTTCTTTGGCTCTTTGTAGCAACCGTTGATACGAAAACATACGAAATATTCATCAATATATAGTCCGTCAAAATTAGCACGGAACGATTTAATTTACGTGTGCAGATTCCGTTAGTTGAGGGTCCTATAATTTATTGATTTCATTAAAATCCGGGAGTTCCGATTGGTTGAGAAAAAAATGTCATACCTCCATGAACAAAAATGCCAGAACATTGAATTACGCCGCATTATTATGCTCCCCGAAAAAAATTCGGGGGAGCATAATAGTCGCCACGCTAACCTTCCGTCCGTCCGTCCGTCCTTCCGTCCGTCCGTCCACAGCCAGATCTCAGCATCCCTTGGACCAAATTGGATGAAACTTCACAGGTGAACTCCTGGGGTCAATCCCTAGGAAGCTTTTTCTCCGTTTCTTGATTTGAGGCTGTGTCATGGAAAAAGGGGCCTTAATGTAAAAATTAGTTTTTCTCTAATTTCTCTTCATCTAATGGGCAGAATTTAATGAAATTTTGTACTTATGTGATGAATGAGATGTTCTAGACTATATTCTTTAAATAATGTGTGTACAAAAAATCCGTCATGGGAAAAGGGGGCTTAATGTATGATAGTTTTTCTTTTGTGACAAACACTTATTCGGGGAGCATAATCCGTCTATGACGGCTCTTGTTTATTCTTATTTAGTCTTAGACTATCAAGTTATAAGAAATGAATGAAATTTTATTTACGGAGTTCATGCAGGTATAAAAAAGAAAATCTAATCACACTTTTGTATGAACCGCTTCGTGGATTCATACAGTGTGATAAGATTTTCTTGTTCATACCTGCACGAAAAAAAAATGCATTCATTCCTTAAAACAAAACATTGCCGAATTTTGGTCATTACAAATGCAGATTTCCCATGTTAATGTTGTTGGACTATATCAGTTATAAATATGGTTTTGCTATTTTCATCAATATTATTTCGTTGTGATCAATAGCAATGAATTTTGTGCTACGAAAAATATACTGGGAAAAATAGACTGGGTTTGCCGTTATATTTTGATAAACCATCGTTGTCGTTATAGAGTCTCGTAACCACGGCTTGAATTACCCCAGCTTCGGGTAAGAAATTGTGGGTGCAATTACTTTCTTATTTCTATGTCAAATTTCAAGCGGATTGTTGCATATGCACCGCCTCACTGACCTCTTTACTCAAATGTATGATATATTTGTAAAGTTATTTTACTTTATCAAAAAATTTCCAACCGGCTAGAGAGAAAAATGGTAACACTGCGGCCAAAATAGCTCCGCTTCAGGCCAGAAATTGTGCAATAACTTTCTTAATTCTGCGTCAATTTGTGAGCGGATTTTTGCATGTACCCCACATTACTGATTTCTTTCCTCTGGTGTGTGACTTATTTGAAAACGTCTGGTACTTTTCCCAAATTCGATCCAGACCGAACAGAAGTATGTCCTGATCCTTGCGTCGTCTTTTCTGATCTATTGGGACCATTTTTAAGCTGTATTCATTTATGACTCATACAGCAGAGGAACTGCAACAATCCACTTGAAAATCGACGCAGAAATAAAAAAAAATATTGCACAATTTCTTACCTGAAGCAGGTCAAGTTTTGCGATGCACAATCTCCAATGTGCTGTGTAAAGGTCTGTAAATAGGTGACTAAATCAGTGACTATGCGACCAACCCAAAAACCAGCAGAGTGTACGCTTCCCTTCTCAGCGTATTGTGTGTGTACGCTTACCATTTTGAATCAGATGTGTACGCTTCCCATTTCGTTATTCTAATGATCACATCATTATTAACGCTTTCTGACCAAAACCCTTGGATTTTTAAAGAATATATTAACTAGACGGTACGTGCGTACACAATTTATTCGTGTAAATGGGCTGGTAAAGCTAAAACTTGACAATTAGGACTATAAATGTGAACGCTTCCCGCGTTCGGTTTGCACTTAAAAAAACTTTGGCTCGAATGTTTGAAGAAACCACTGGATTTCGGGCAGAGTAAGTTAGAGCCGGGAATAGCCCTCTCAAAGGCGCGTTACGTGCATTTTATCTCTTGAAAATCCGTAGCGTATAAGCTGAGAAATTAAACAAAACATACCTTGAAGCGGGCGATTTTTCCGTGTGGACGCTTCCAAAAAGTCACGTGGGTTACCCACCGTGCACGTGGATGAGAGGAGAAACCCTAAAACATTAACCCTATCCCAAACGACAAAAACTAGGACTGTTCTAAAATTGAAAGCTGCTACCAGAAAACAAAATCGATGGTAATTATAATGAGATTTACACACTATATATCACAGACAATATTGATGATCAGCCACTTCTTCTTTTACCTCAATGTTTTCCCATGCCAAATCTATTAGATATGTAGAGGCGTCATATTTGGGAATGGGAAAAACACTGATAGATTTAATGTTGTAATGCAGATTACAAGCATTGCAGCAGATAAGATGTTTCCACAATAAAAAGTCCATGATATCAGGTCTATTTTAACCGGAAACTACACCCATATGTTACGTGACAATACCACACCCTATTACCGGCTATCACTACAGCAGTTGCTAACCTTGGACAGTATCATCTATAAATAGCGGGTGAACTGGGTAGGTCATACTTTTTCCATATTTGTTTTGTGTAAAAGCGTTTCTCAGCTATAATTTGTAGTGCCCTTGGCTTGCCATACATTTGAGCACCTACATGTCAAATATTAGCACAGAGAGTCCTCAAACAAAAAAATAATTCACCAACAAAGTCGAAACTTCACATATTTGCATATAAAATTCATCTTTCCATGCAAATAGCAGAAAAACACTGAAGCAAATGTTAGAAATTTTGTTACAAAATGGATATCTAGTATATTATCTACCAACTAATTGCTTGTGAAGACAATCAACTATTCCGTTATGTCGTTATAGTCAAACAAAGTTTGGTGAGCTACAAATTTATGCAATCACGAACAGCACATAGGGGAATCACCGACAGGAGATTCGTACTTGAAATAGGCAATCACAGACAGCATAAATGCTACTATTTTGCTTGTCTATGTACAATTCAATTGATCATGGTGTGAAATATTTAAAATTTGCTGATGATAATTACAACAATACATGAATGCTGGTACTTTTGTTCGATAAAAGAGCATCAGATAAGACTGAGCTATATATGAAGCAAGAACTTCCCAGGAATCCACGGTTAGGTGCTCCAGCCACTGCAATATGGCCATATAGCGGTTTAAAACGGCGTAACCTCTCATGAAATCAAATCATATGCCCGATTGTATCAACGCTGTTTAGCACAAACAAAATATTTCACTGATTTGTTCAAATTTTCCGATGTGAATAATCGAAAAATAACCGAAACAGATACTTGGCCATCTGGTTAACTCTAGCCGGCGTTTATAAAATCGGACACAGACTAACTTTAGAAAATACCTTCAACATTAGATCCTATGCTCAAAAATACCATTGCGGTATTCGTCTATTATAGCAATATAAATTTAAGTTTTAAAATTGTGAGTTTCCGCTTTATCTAATTATTGCCTATGAACTCGATTATTTGCAGGGGATTTAATAAGAGTTTTAATTATGAACACTAATTGGAGGATAATTACTGACATTGACGGGTAATTATACTAGCCAAATATCAGAATGGTCATTTACTCGTATATTGTCCAGTAAGATTAACCCGAGACATCTGCATATGTAATGACCCCACTTGTTAAGGTTAAGGCACTCAACTAACGGACTTTGCACACGAAAATTAAGTTGTCCCGGGTTAATTTGGGTGGACAATACAGCGATGTCGTTGTTATTTATTTGATATTAAAATCAGATAAATGGAGAATGTTTTTATCCAGTTATAATAGATTCACAATTAAACGAGAATAATTTCAGTTGTTTTGATAAAGCAATTCAACTATAATTATTCTCGTTTAATAGGGAATCGATTATAACCGTGGCGCAATTTTGGTGAAACAATATTGCATCGTATGTGTTGTTATAAAATATCGTATGTGGCCATAGTTGCGAGACTTTATAACTAGGCCTACACTGACGGTTTGTCAATACTTATAACGGTAAATCTAGTGTTCTTTTAGTACAGAGTTCATTGCTATTGATAATATATGAAATGGAATCTTATGGTTAATAGGGTTAAATCTTACGCTATAAATAGAATGGTCCAGGCGGTTTTAGCTGTTAAAAATCTCGTAACCACGGCTTCATTCAAGCTGCAGTTGTGTGGTTTTAGAATCATACGGACAAAGCACTTTTGTTTGTCCGAGATTCCATGCGGTTTGCTTTATAAAGAGTATTTGCTGCAACATGTATCTGTTTAAGCCGAGTCCAGTTAACGTCGGAGTCTGTCAATCCAGGGGTCGCGAGTTCGAACCCCAGGCCGACAAGTATCCATTCTTACATTTGACAAAAGTCATTTGCCTCTCACCAATGGGTGTGAATCATCTATGTGAGAGCGCAGCTGGAGGCTGGGTACTTTTATAGAGAGGTCTATTTGTCCAATGACCACTCGGCTTTACTTCACCATGCAAGGTGAAACATAACACAGAATAAAGAAATAAACATTTTTAACCATTTCCAAAAAATGCCTCTTTTTACGCTCCTTTTAGAAAAAGCTTGCTATCTTGTACAAAGTTATATTCTTGTCAGCATCCACTTTGTCTTCTGCAACAGCCTGTCAATTTGGGCATTCACAATTTTGTCCGTATACATTTTTGTAGTTATGGTCCAATATAAAAATGATAATCTTACAACCCTAGGTGTAAAGAACCTCGATGGATAAGGCGAGAAATCTCCCTAAAAGGCTCAGCTCTATGGGTCAATTTTCAAAACTTACAAATTGAGAAACAAAATATAGCTTTATGGTTAGGTAGATAAATAAATGAAATGAATACCGATTTTATGCCATTTAAAAAGTTCTATAGGTGCAAATAACTCTTGATTATTTTACCCACCTAAATGGTTTTCATTTTCTTACACTACCTGTATTCATAGATGTAAAATGAAGTTTCTTTTTGTTTTATTCCCAATTTAATTTCTACAATTACAACGATAAATGGTGTTGACTTTATATGGCAGCTTTGGTTTTGTCCGTATTGCGCGTACGCGCCACTGAAACAACCTTAAAAACGCACTTTCCAGCCCAAATCCGATGAATACCTACCTTCCTTTGGCTAGCAAACATCGTTCCCCCCCCTTGACCCAGCTTCCCATTGACATATGTTTTGTCACTTGATCATAGACATCCTTTGTAAAAAGGATTTCCTGGGTCACTAGGGGGAACATACTTTTATATCAAAAATAGTGCTCATATACCAATTGCCATATTTTTGGCTGGAAGATTTCGTCTTTAAACTCATTTCAATGGTGCGCATGCGCACTAAGGACAAAACGAAAACTGGTTTGTGATTTCAAAACCAATTTTCCGTACATTTACAAAAATATCGCTGATTCACTGTAAAACAATAGAAAACTTAATTCTGGTTATATGAATACCGGTGGGGTAAGAAAATATAATTTAAGGGGTAGGTACAGAAACCAAGAGTTATCTGTACATGCCGGATCGGTTTGATTGTACAAAATCAATTTTCATATGATTTAGGTATAGATCTAACAATACAGCTCGAGATATTTATCAATTTTCATGTTTTGAAAATTGACTTTTCCATTTGAGACGTTTAGGGAGATTTCTCGCCTTATCCATAGAGATCCTTACCTAGCTGACTGATCTTTGATCCTTTACTAGTTTCTGTATTCCCTTACCTAGGCTAGTTGCAATCATGTGCTTTATGCAGACAGCCATGATGTTTTATCGATATCAACAGATTCTTGCTTAATGATCCGTTATCACAGATATCTCTTCTTCGTTTCGCAATGAGGCCAAAACGCTGAACATTGATAGCGCATCTGTCTCTCATTCGAGAGAACCCGGGTTCAATCCCCGGCCGTGGCAAATATCTTTTCTAACTAATGTTACCCACCAATGGTTTGATATTGTTAACCTATGTGGGCGAGCAGCTGGAGGCTCGGTTAGTCTATTGTGTTAGTACTTGTATGAGAAACAACAGGAATCCATGGTTAGGCGCTCAAGGTGCCGCGATATAACCATGGCAGTTGAAAACGGCGTAAAACCCCAATAAACCAAATCGTTTCGCAATGAAAAATACAAATTTGCACCGCGCAAAACATTCGATCGAAATGTTTGAAGATTCATTGACCGACTTTGAAATAGCAGGATTCATATACATATATTTGCGTGGGTTCCATCTATTTAAGTTAAGTCTGACTAAATGAAATTTAACCCCATTAAAAATATTACAGTCATATTGTGTGCCTGAAACAGCGACGACATGATGTAAAATCCACAATTTTCACTGTAAAGTTTATGTAGTTTTTTAAGGTTTGCAACCCATCATTAGCACTAAAGAGCCAGAGGTGAATTTGATAAGTGCCAGTAATTCCTAAACTGTGTTACATTTCCATTCTAAACATAACCATTTTGAACGGTTTAGAATTTTGAATCAAATCATACTTACGGAAATATTTGACAGAAATGTTCAAAATTACCTCCGCTGCATATGAATATAGAGTAAAGTAATATTTGTAAATTATTTTCCTTTTGAAGCATAATCTTGAAATCCGGCACGTTGAATCAACTTATAAGAAGTGTATGTACAAATGTGTGTAATTTGATGCATTTCGTAAGGCTAAAAAGTGGTGTTTTTAATGATGGGATGTATACCTTAACCGACAAACTATCATCTACAACTAATGGTTGCATACGTCCTTCAATTTTGTGTTACTCAGCTTCAACCATATCTAGATGAAAGAAACTTGCACGATTTCTATGTCTATAATTCAGAAATTGGCTAGTCTATCAAGAAATGGTGTTAATTCATTATTTATGCTCCTTTCAGGCAACTTCTTGTTGAAAGAGATGCCGCTTTTCCGACAAGACATATTGTTCTGTGTTGCCATCAACTTATGTCCGGGTTTGCCATTCAAATTTTCAATATGCTGTTCGTGATAGCCAAATCGGCATCAGTGTTTAGTTTTAATCGGTCAGTCTGAAGTTAATTCAATTCAGACAGTTTTCTAAATTTACACAGTGTAAGAAAATTGATTGACTATTTTAATAGTTATATCAATTCTAATGATCGTCTTATCATTTTCTCATTATATGGACTGAAAGTTGGATTTTACGTAAAAAATTTTGAAGTTACGACTTTGTCGCTGAATATTTTTGTTGTTTAGGGATTCTTTGGGCTTATATTTATCATGTAGGTGCTCAAATGTATGGCCAGCCAAGTGCACTACAAATATAGCTGCGAAAGGCTTTAACACAAAAACAAAGATGGAAAAAGTATAACCTACTCAGTACACCCGCTATTTATAGATGATACTGCCCAAGGTTAGCAACTGCTGTGGTGATAGCCGGTAATAGGGTGTGTATACCCTTCCCAAACAAGACATAAGTTTGCACAATTCAAACAAGACAGAAGAGAAAAGTATTGGAAGACATAATAAAGTATAACTACGTATATCATTACATCGAGTAACACTTATTTTGTCTCCTGCGATTCATTTTAATTTTGATCTGTCTTAAATTATGTCCATTCGAAAAGGGTCAATTGTCTGCGATCTCCCAGAGTATGTCATTACTTGTCAAGCAAGCAAAAATGAGAAACCAATTGTTTGTCGCAGTTTATATTCAAAAACCTCGCCATTACAGCTTTAAGCAAGCTGTATTTATGATTATTTTAACCAAAAAACGATGATTTAATCGTGGTGAGCTAGTTTTTGAACAATCGACAGCTATTATGTCTATGAAAATTAAACGGCAATGCTACAATCATTTTAAATAATTTTTGTATGAATAATTAACAGCAAAAGAGCGGCACTTCTATTTCAATTGATTGATTGAGTTGAGAGTTACGTCCCCTTCAACAGATACTATCATAATAAGGTAGATTGAACCTCTGTATAACGGACGAGAATTGACCTGGCAGAGCTTTCCATTCGATTAGCATGGGCTGCTCTGCCAGGTCATTTCTCGTGAGGTATAATAATCATTTTCAAAACAGGACATGGTTTAAAAGGTATAAAATTTGTAGTCTGGTAAAGGATTAATACACTTTTATATACCATTTCTACATACTTTCAATATATAATCTGAGCCAGGATCTGGAAAAACGTCCCTTATAGCATTGTTAAAGATGGAGTTTCAAGATCAGCCCGTTGTCAAATGCAGTCCAATATGCATCCATCTTACTCTCTTTAAGTTACTACAGGTCCCGAAGAAGCTATTAGAGAACAACATGGATCCTGATCAGACTGTGCGTATGCACAGGCTGATCTGGATCTATATTGGGCTCAAAAGCCTTAAGGGACGTTTTTCCAGATCCTGGCTCATATTATATTTAGGTTTTCTGGGATTCACAGGACCCGTTTATTGCGTAAACTGTGTAAGGAGGATGCCAACTCTAGTCAGTGTTTTTGTAACACTATGATAAATAGCAAAAGAAGTATCCAGGGACCCATAATCCAATTTACAAAATGATAGACAGAGAAACCTTATATACTTAACCAAACTTATAAGTACTCCGTTTTATATTATGCGCAAAATTTTCCCCGATAAAGGAATATCAAAGATCGATATTGTTTTTTATTCCCTAACTTCATTACTTGACCAATATCATTTTCATTTCGCAAAATCATTGTGCAAAATGGTAACTTCCGGTCGACTAAAGAAAATTTAAATGTGCCTCCTGTGTTTCATACACGAATCCCACGTGCTTAATTTACAATTCATTTTTTTATGGATTGACGTGCCAAACATAAAAACATAAAATGCGTCGGAAATCTTTACAACAATAACCAATAACAATGGGTGTTTGACAAGGTGGTGCAAGCGTAGGTAATATTCTCATACCCACATTTCCAGTCGTTCTATACAAATTTAATTTAAAATATTGTTCGTAACTGTCAAACATTAACATTTTTTTTAACATTTGTGCCATTTTTGTAAAGAAATTCAATCCGTATCATAAATGTACATGCAACTGCTGTCACCGAATTTGTGGCAGAGTACAGACGAACCGGAAGTGCTGCCAACCTACCAAGACAACCACGTGATAGGAAATCAAACTGGAATTAGGACCGTAACATTGTTTTGTCTCGCCTACGTGAGTTGAAGAGTCAAGTGGCTGTCACAGAAAGGGATACATTATGCCTTCAAGAGAGACCATTCAGTGTCTAAACTATCCGATAACGGCTAAATTCATCATGGCAAGATGCACAAGATGCATAAAGCATGACCTCACAATTAACATATCAATGTTCAGTTGCCAAGGATGCATTAATTTGCTAATTGTGAAAAAGCGTTTTACAGACTAACGATTTACTGTCCAGTATGATGATGATCTGGCACATGCTTAGCAAGCATAGAGATTCTTACATCGACTTCTAAATTATTAAGAAGATATCCCTACAGCATAATTCAAGAATAACAAAATGTTTTTGCGTTCCTGGTACCATGATATTGTGTGAGCGAACAAGGAACACACAAAATCTTGACTTTGTGACTTTTAATACCAACAGTGGTCTCCGTTAGCTGCTTCTTGTTCAATTCATATTCTTGCGAAGTTTATGAAAATTCAATAGATGATGGTAATATGGTTAAAGTGACGTTGTGTCAAATTTGGTTGAGATATGTTAAGCCTGTCCAGAGATATGCTTTATGATATAGTCGGAGTACTTATAAGTTTTGAGTAGTGTATTTCCATTTCGTTTAACATCTTATAACATCTTGATTTAGGCCTTCGAAAACTCTGCGTTTTTAAATGTACTAAGTATACAATTATCTGTACTTTAATGGTACAGTATAATTAATGATTCCTGTGGTTTACATATAACTGAATGATATTTTTCTAGACCTGGTCACATTCACGATTCCATGTCCACATCACGGCCGAAGTACGTCCTAAGTGAGCAGTTATACAGCATATTTTGACGCAATGTGGACATGACGGGGACGTAGAATCGTATGCTCTATGTGTGACCAAGCCTTTAATGACTGTCTTTTCGTTATCGTCCTTACTTTACTTTTAGATGAACAATTTTACAACCATCCCCGTACATGACATCTATTTTATATAATATCCTAATTTATAATAAGTGATTTATCATAGGCGTTTTCTACTAATCCCAAATTGTATTCGCCCAATAAATAAGCCAAATTCCAAACCGCTAAAAATAAGAATGTTTCCATTTTAGAGCGGCTGCAGACAACAAAATGGATGATGATTAAGAAAAGATTTGTATACAAAAGGATGTGAGGCATCGGTGTAGTCACTCTGTCCTCGTCGTCGTGATCATTATTTTTGTAAGTAAATATTTTTGTTTTTCGTCGTCACTCTGTCATGGCTATCTACGCTCTATCGTCCTCACCTTTATCATTCTGTTTTGATCGACGTCATCACTCCATCAGCGCCGTTACTCTACCGTTATCGTCACTTTGTCTTCGTTGTCACCAATCTGATGCTGTTGTATCGTCATCGTCTTTGTAATAAACCATCTTTGTCATAGTCGTGGTCGTAACTCTGTCATAGCCGTCGTCACCCTGTCATCAACGTCATCGGTCTAAAACTGTCGACGAAGTCACTCTGTCGTCGTAGTTATCACTCCAACCCCTCGTTCAAATTTTGTCATCGTCATTCTGTCAGCGTCGTGGTAATTAACATTTCATCACCGAAGTCACTCTATCATCGTTGTAGTCTATCTGTCGTCGTCATTGTCACTCTGTTATTGTCGTTGACGTCATTGTTATTCTGTCGTCCCTTTTTCATTGTCGTTATAACTCTGTTGTCGTAAATGTCTCATTGTCATTGTCGTTGACGTCAATGTCATACTGTCGACCCTCTTTCCTTGTCGTTATCACTCTGTCATCTTAGTTGTCTCTCTGTCATTGTCGTTGACTTCATTGTAATTCTGTCGTCCGTCTTTCCTTGTCGTTATAACTCTGTCATCTTAGTTGTCTCTCTGTCATTGTCGTTGACTTCATTGTAATTCTGTCGTCCGTCTTTCCTTGTCGTTATCACTCTGTCGTCGTTGTTGTCTCTCTGTCATTGTCGTTGACGTCATTGTAATTCTGTCGTCCGTCTTCCTTTTTCGTTATAACTCTGTCGTCGTAATAGTCTCTCTGTCATCGTCGTCACTCGATCTTTTTTTTTCTCAGTCTGTCTTCTTCGTCACTCTGTCTTCAACGTCAATCTCTCGTCTTCGTCGTGATTCTCTCTTCGCTGTTACTCTGTTTTCGTCATTAACCTGTCATCGTCGTCACTCTGCGTCATCATCATTTATTTTCACTCTAACTTCATCGTCATCGCTCTGTCCTCGTCATCACTCTGTCCTCGTCGTCGCTCTGTCCTCGTCGTCGCTCTGTCCTCGTCGTCGCTCTGTCCTCGTCGTCGCTCTATCCTCGTCGTCGCTCTATCCTCGTCGTCGCTCTGTCCTCGTCGTCACTCTGTCCTCGTCGTCACTCTGTCCTCGACGTCACTCTGTCCTCGTCGTCTTTCTGTCCTCGTCGTCGCTCTGTCCTAGTCGTCACTCTGTCCTCGTCGTCGCTCTGTCCTCGTCGTCACTCTATCCTCGTCGTCAATCTATCCTCGTCGTCACTCTATCCTCGTCGTCACTCTATCCTCGTCATCGCTCTATCCTCGTCGTCACTCTATTCTCGTCATCGCTCTGTCCTCGTCGTCACTCTGTCCTCGTCGTCACTCTGTCCTCGTCGTCACTCTATCCTCGTCGTCACTCTGTCCTCGTCGTCTTTCTGTCCTCGTCATCACTCTATCCTCGTCGTCGTCACACTATCCTGGTCGTCAATTTGTCTTCATCGTAATTTTGTCCTCGTCGTCATTACTCTGTAATCGTCGTCACTCTATGTCGTCATTAGTAGTAGTAGTAAAGTAGTTAATATGTCATTGTCGTAGTCATTTTGTCGTTCTGTATGTCTGCCTACCTCGGGTGGAGCAAACTCCAGGGCTCGAACTCACGACCGCTAGGTTATGAGTCCTACCCGCTCACCACTGAGCCACCGAGACAGACACTACATTCAATTTCGGAAATAAATTTAAACTGTTTAATCTAAACAAATATAAATAATTATACCTACAGAATGAATAAAATCTATTCAGATCCAGCCAGGACTCGAACTCACGACCTCCTGGTTATGAGCCAAGCGCGTTCACCACTGAGCTATCGAGGCAGATGAAATGGATTATTTTAGGTATAATTTTATTTTCTATGTAAAAAAAAACCCAATTATGTTTAATCAATCAAATTAAAATATTATATTTTTTCTCGTGATATTTTGTTTCAATAATGTTTTATTAATTGCATAAGATGATGGTAATATTTCACATTAAAAATTTAAATCATTGAAAATAATTATGATTATCATTTATTTTTTAAGCAAACTAAACTAAATGAAACAATTATATCAAACTTATTGAATCATTTTTTTTCTTGCAATATTTTGTTTCAATGATAATTTATCAAATACATGAAATATAACTTTTCACATTAAAAATTCAAATTATTGAAAATAATAATTAATTTCGAACTGTAGAATGAAATTAGTTTTAGTACCATTTCATACTATGTCTGCCATAGCGCAGTGGTAAGACACGGGACTTCCAATCAGAAGAACCGAGTTCGATACTCTGACAAGACGAATATTTTTTTTAACCTCCAACAAATTATTTCATTTATATTGGCTCTCATAAATAAGGCATTGTACACTTTCATAATTTTTTTAAATACAGTGTATCAATGACATTTTATCAACCACACAAGATAAATGCATCATTATTCGAAACCTGTTTAAGCATTTGTTAATATATTTTTTTTCAACTTTAGAATTAAATTATTCATAGTACCGTTTTATACCACGTCTGTGATAGCACAGTGGTAAGACGCGGGACTTCCAATTGGTAGAACCGGGTGCGATACACTGATAAGTCAGATATATTTTTGTTATCTTTTTTTTTATCCAACAAAACACAAATGCATTTTTTCAATTATTTAGCTTTTTATGCCCAAAAACGATTTATTTGTATTCTTACAAACTTATAATATATCATCTCATTGCATTTAACGTGTATAAACTTGACCATGGTGTTGGGTTTAACGCTTTTTTCGTGCAATTCGGGGAAAAGGAAGCACATTGAAATGTTTACTTTCCCTGAATGGTTCAGCAGTCTCAAACTTATGCATGGTCAGTTTTATGGGCTTCTGATGCAACATGCAAATATTTACACTGCTATTTGGATTAATAATTTAGATATTGCAATTTTCAAAGTGAACGATTAGAAATTTTGTTAAGTTTAGGCTAGGGAAAATATTGAGACAAAAGATGAACATTCTGATAATCAGCATTTTCTCCTTTGGCCTCAATGTTTTGAGCTATTTTATTCCCACCCCCATGATATTCCCTTGAGTAACATCCGTTTTGTCGAACACCCTTAAACTGGTCATTTGGAAATGGATTTAAAGAAAGTAACGGTTACAGACATAATTTATGACTTATTTTAACCAAATAACTCATTAGTGCACAGTGACGCCTTTTGACACTGCCAAAAGAAAAGTCTTTGGAAAGTCGTGGAAAATGAAGAAATTGATTGTTACATTCACTTAATTTGTCGTCTACAGCACATTTGAATTTGGACGTGTCTAAAATCTTGGCGTATGGTGATGGGTTACCTTGTTCCTTCATCACTTGCAAAATTGGTACAAATTTAAAGAGTTGCTTGCTTTTAAGGTAGTCCAACCATAATGAGGATAACGCGATATAGGAATATTTCGGGCGAAGTAGTAAACATTCGGCGATGGAAAGTATCGATGCTTTCTAACTCGTGACTTCGACATGTCCGTGTAGATCGATTACTTAACGAATGTTTACGACGTCGCGTGAACCCAATAGGGATATACTTCCGTAAAGCAATAAACACAGTTCTTCGCCCCTTTCATTTTAGCCTGGTAGGCTTATACTCATACATCCAATTTCTAACCATAGACACTAAAACCTCTATAAAATGAGATCTTGAATCAATAAATAAGTTTATTTTAGGAAATTATCTACATTTCTAGACACTTTTATATATCCCTGTATACAAAAGTCACGCGTGTATCTTTAGATCATCCTGGACGATTACAATATACCAAATAATTATTTTTCACATTATATACTGAACAAAAGTGAAAACGCTATACCTACTTTGCTTGTCATATCTCTTCTCAATAAAACAAAAAAAATCAAATGAAAGTGTTTTGCATTGTTCAATGACTTGGCTGTGCCAAGTACAAAACTTTTTGTGGATCTTAATTACGGGGATGAAAAACGGACGCTTTTAATGTGACAGGGGTACGTTTGTCAGGTGTACAATTTGAACGGTAATTTTACGCAATTCAAACTTCAGAAATCCTAGCAGAAGAATGTAAACCAAGCCGGACTGCACGGAATGGTAGTCTGACAAGTTATCAGTCAGGAAATGTAAAGAAGCTTGCATAACATTGTTTTAGCGTTTAGACAATGATGTTTGAAAAGCAGAATTTACATTATGTTCCAAAGCTTGGAAATTTTACAACGTAATCTCCAAAGGAAATTGAAATCGCTATTTCATGGACATCTTGGAACAATCCTAGTCGAAGAAAGAATTCAAATATACCCTGTAAGGCATGCATGCTGTTGAAAAAATATTCAATCGAAAAACGTGATAAATTTGTGAATACCAAACATTTTAAATTCCCCATTTGTTTATGTCAAAGGGAGGCAATTCGCAAAATAGAAAAATTGGACCTTGATTTTAGAGCTTGCTACTGTAGATAAGTGAGATTTTAGGTGTTTTTTATGCAACCCGGATATGACCAATTCCAAAAAAATAATGACATGTTTTCTTGACATGCGCATATATGCGACATTAGATGCAATTAGCTCTAAACGCATTAAGGGTTGTAACTCCGTCATTAAAGGAGACAAGGCAATGAAATTTCAACAAAACGATTGCTGAAAGCCTAGGATATAACGTCAAAATATATTTCATGCTGTTAGTTCGATACTTTTCCAGAAATTAGAATTCTTGCAGTGTAGCGTTTTCACTTTTGTTCGGTATATTTAATTGTAACGATCGAATATAACGTATGTGCAGCTTGACTAGGATGTAGTTACTGGGTTTTGGAACGTTATTAAAGACTATGCACTGAAACCTATAGCAATTCCTATAGTTTTAATAAAGATAATTGAAGGTAATCATGATGATTTTATAAAATCTTGTGTTTGCAGCTAAACCGATGGCTATATTTAGACTTGTCGAAATGGGAAGACCGTAAATTCAAAAATAAAAATTGAATAAGCTTATTACTCTTAATTAGATGAACTAATGCCAGCCTGTCAAAATCCAGTAATTTTTATGGGAAACTAGACCTTGATATGGAGGTTAACATTGCCGACGAAGATGTAAATCGTGGAAAGAAATGGTAAGAAAAGTGGTAAGAAATTGAAAATCTTTGTACCAGCGCTAAAATTCCTTTCTTTTAGCTCTAAATGATTTCAATGTATCACACAACAATGCAATGAGCAATGATAAAATTGTTTTATCTTCCTGTACCTTGTAGAAGAGTCAAATGCAGAACTTGGTAGCTATTATTAGGATAATTGGTAAATGAGGTGCAATACGTTCTTTATAACGTTGATGATATTGGTCCTTTCGAACGTCTTTATCTATAAATTCAAGTATATAACATGAATAACATAAAGTTTTCTTCCATAACCTTCCCGTTTACACCAATGGAACTAAGTAAGTTACAAATCCAACTTATCAGCTTGCAGAGATTCAATGGTTCGATCACGGAATTTAATTAACTATTCAATGAAAAAGCTTTGTGGTGCAGTTTAATTGAGCCTATTTCACGTAAAATTACTAAGAGTACTAAAGACTATGCTAATGCAAAGGAATAATCGCTGTTACTTACAACGTACTTGTGTCTTTAACTCTTCCAAGAGGAAAAAGATGTTTAAAACTTGTCAAAAATGTTACAGATAAATAAAATACATGTAAATCTATACTTAAATTCAAATTTAACACGACTCACGACTTTTTTGAACATTTGAAAGTAAATGTCCTTGATACATTACAACATTGAATTGGGCAAGATAAAATGTGGTCGTTGTTTATTTGCCAAAAGGGAAACGCAGACATTTAAAACCGTTACATTGGCACCAAACTTTGACATTCAAACGACCTTGTCATTTATAACAAACAGTGGGAAATCCAAACTGTATGAGCTGATCGATAGATGCCGCCGCATAAAGAACAAAAACGATTTTAAACTTTTAGTAACTTCGTGTTAGATATTTGACTATCTATACTGTTTTGTAAAACACAAGTAAGGAATACAAGTAGAAAGGGGTTATATGTTTTTACAAAATCAATTTTGGAAGGAACAGTATCTCATAAATAAAGGAGAAAGCGCACGTCAAACAGACTTGAACGACAGAACATACATAATTGAGCACCACACGGTGATAAAATAGGTAGTGTTCGTCTTTTAAATAAAATTTTAAAGATCTTGTTGCGTGCTACAACAGCGGTAACTTAATTGGGTTGAATGGAGTCTCCATCGACAAAAATTGACATAGTTTCATTTTATGTGAGATTTAGCATGCAAGTACATGTTTTAATGAGATCTGATTCAGAAACAAATTACTCAAAATCACTCAAATGAAACGTGTGTACTTTCTTTTGTTTATTTGTACCAAATGATAATGAACACCCACACGCTGAGCAGCCACTGCACCAAGCCATTATCTTTTAGAGAAAAATTAACACTATTCTTATTATAATGCTAGAGTGTATAACTTTCCAGCTGGAAAATTTTCTCGTCAAATTCCCCTGTCGTGAGTAAAAACTAATTTACAAGCTGGCATGAAACAGTATAACAATAAGTATTTACAAGGGTTGGTGCCTCTCATAGAAGGGGAAAAGCTAGCATGTCCAGTTTCAACCCCTGATTTCTCTGGCTATATGAAGGTGCGCAGCCGAAAACTGGTTTAATTTGATCAGTTCGTGTTGAAGAGGTAACACTCTAAAGTAAACCGGACAAGTGGCTTTTGCAAAATGGACAAGGTTGCTGGAAGAGCAGTGATTCAATTTCTGTATAAAATTGGTCCAACTTCGAAGGCCATCCATGCAGATATGGTTTCAACACAAAGGGATTATGCCCATTCGTTTGCTACAGTAAAGAGATGGGTAGGGGAAATCAAGCGTGGTAGGCGGAGTCTTGAGGACGACGTCCGCCCTGGAAGGCCTGTCACAACACCATAAATGGTAAAAAACAGTCCATGATATTTTTCTGACTGACATGCGGGTTACAGAAAGATTTATAGCCTGTAAAACTGTTTTTTCACAGGAAAAAGTTTATTCCATTCTCACGGAAAATCTTGAGATGAAAAAGCTCTCTGCCCGCTACGTACAAAGGTATGAGTGGCCGTTCATGTCAAAATCAGGATATCAATATCCTGATACTTTTACTATCAAGATACTTTCAATAAGTATCGGTATACTTTCAACAAGTATCGGTATACTTTCAACAAGTATCGGTATACTTTCAACAAGTATCGGTATACTTTTAACAAGTATCAATATACTTTCAACAAGTATCGGTATACTTTTAACAAGTATCAATATACTTTCAACAAGTATCGGTATACTTGCAACAAGTATCGGTATACTTTCAACAAGTATCGGTATACTTTTAACAAGTATCGGTATACTTGCAACAAGTATCGGTATACTTTCAACAAGTATCGGTATACTTTCAAAAAGTATCGGTATACTTTCAACAAGTATCGGTATACTTTCAACAAGTATCGGTATACTTGCAACAAGTATCGGTATACTTTCAACAAGTATCGGTATACTTGCAACAAGTATCGGTATACTTTCAACAAGTATCGGTATACTTTCAACAAGTATCGGTATACTTTCAATAAGTATCGGTATACTTTCAACAAGTATCGGTATACTTTCAACAAGTATCGGTATACTTTCAACAAGTATCGGTATACTTTCAACAAGTATCGGTATACTTTCAACAAGTATCGGTATACTTTTAACAAGTATCGGTATACTTTCAACAAGTATCGGTATACTTTCAACAAGTATCGGTATACTTTCAACAAGTATCGGTATACTTTCAACAAGTATCGGTATACTTTCAACAAGTATCGGTATACTTTCAACAAGTATCGGTATACTTTCAACAAGTATCAGTATACTTTCAACAAGTATCGAGATACTAGGAGTATCACGATAATTTCTATAAATATGGGGATGCATACAAGAAAATTCAAGAAGTATCCCGATACTTCTTCGAATTGACACAGGGTAAAGAACCTATCAAATGTCTTGTTACAATTTACCAAAATCTCGTTTTTGTTGAAATACATGCCTCTTTAATGACATCGATCATGACGTTATCGGGAAAACCGCTTTTAAAGTGACGTCAATGTTTTAGGGTTTCAATCCATCTACCGTAGATCTAGATCTATTTGATCCTACAGTGTTTTTGCTAAAAAGTAATGACTCAGGATCTAGAGCTGAGTGCATATTTCTATGCTTCATAGACTTCATAGACTACAATATTTAAATCGGAGAATAATTAAAAATAAAAGTAAATAACGAAGAGAAAAGAAATCCCCTGGCAATAACGTGTTCATTATTTTACAAAAATAGCCTCCCTTTATAGATTTAAAACAAAAATAAAGTGAAGTTTTTTTTATTGCTGAGATAAAATACGAGTTAGTATTTACAGGATCACCAAGATTTATATTAACAGTGTCTTTTTTGTTTGTATGAAGAAAAATCCTATAAAAAATACTTTGAATTAAAGAAAAATTTTTGCATATATATAAAGCATTAAAAAGCGATATTTCACCGTCACACTGGAATATTCCGAAAAAAAAATGAAAAATATTGTCGTTGCAAATGCAAAACCTCGTAGATCTATCTCGTTCTTGGAAAAATTTAAAGGTACGCGAGGTAAAAATGTAAAACTTAATTCCATTGGTTGGCTAGAATTCGAAATGTGTAAACTGAAAGTATCATGATATTTTTAACTTTTATCGTAATACTTTTAACTTTTATCATGATACATCTAACTTCTATCATGATACTTCATACTTATATCATGATACTTCACACTTATATCATGATACTTCGCACTTATATCATGATACTTCACACATATATCATGATACTTTACACTTCTATCATGATACTTCACACATATATCATGATACTTCACACTTCTATCATGATACTTCACACTTCTATCATGATACTTCACACATATATCATGATACTTCACACGTATATCATGATACTTCACACATATATCATGATACGTCACACATATATCATGATACTTCACACTTACATTGCCATGCGTTGGTAGATATTTTTTGTATCCCGATACTTCATCAAAGTATACCGATACTTATTGAAAGTATACCGATACTTGTAGAAAGTATACAGATACCCTTTTTTATCTCGATACTTGTTGAAAGTATACCGATACTTGTTGAAAGTATACCGATACTTGTTGAAAGTATACCGATACTTGTTAAAAGTATACTGATACTTGTTGAAAGTATACCGATACTTGTTGAAAGTATACCGATACTTATTGAATGTATACCGATACTTGTTGCAAGTATACCGATACTTGTTGAAAGTATACCGATACTTGTTGAAAGTATACCGATACTTGTTGAAAGTATACCGATACTTATTGAAAGTAGCTCGATAGTAAAAGTATCACGATATTTATATCCTGATTTTGACATGAACGGCCACTCATACAAAGGCTCCTGACAATTGACCAGAAGCACGCTAGGCACACTTTGTCACGTGCTAATCCGAGTCTTTTAGAGGCAGACCAAGGTAACTTTCTGCACAGGTTTGTGACTATGGATGAAACTTAGGTCCATCACTTCACCCCAAAGTCAAAACAACAGTCCAAACAATGAAACACCCTGGCTCACCCCCACCCAAAAAGGAAAAGGCTGTCCCTTAAGTAGGAAAGGTTATGGCTCCGGTTTTCTGGGATGCTGATGTCATCTTGATGGTAGATTATCTACAGGGAACCCTTAGATTTACACTACTAAAAGGGCCAGACAATTAATGGACAGTATTATGCATCGCTTGTAAGGCAACTGAGAGAAACCATCAGGCTCAAACGCCATGGAAAACTCAGCAAATGTGTACTGTTCCACCAGGACAATACCCGTGTTAAAAAATCTGCCATTGCCATGGCTGCCATCAATGACTGTGGGTTTGAACTAGTAGAACACCCGCCTTATTCACCTGATCTTGCTCTTCAGACTTTCATCTGTTTACACAGTTAAAAAGAGCTATTGATGGTATCCACTTTTAGTCAAATGATGACGCCATACATGCCGTGGAGGCCTTTCTGAACGATCAGGAGAAGGAATTCTACACTAGTGACATTGAGGCCTTAAAACATCGCTGGCAAAAGTGTAAAGACAAAGAAGGGGGTTATGTTGAAAAATAAAATCGTTTGACAGTTAAAATTCAAACCTTTCTGTGTGAGGCTCGCTTCTTATCAATCGACCCTCCTATTATACTGTAAAGTTGCAACAATGACTGCTTCCATTTGACTTTGTAAGGCTTTTCACTAGGACGGGTGGTACCTTAGCACTTTTGTGTAGACTGGTCATGGTCCATTCTTTTGGAAAAAGTTCCTTATGTGCCTCTGTTTCATTTGTCCAACAAATGATCAACGAATCGTCCCGAATGAGAGAACAAACCTGCTTTTCATACCAGTCTTTTATCTAAATGAATCTCGTTTATCCGTGGAGCTTGGAAAAAGTTTTGTGTCGAACTTCACGTTTCTATGGGTTTATCTATTATACTAAGCAAAACAATACAAGGATATTAGAATTCTACAGCAATTTGAGAAATTTTGATATAATACCATAATGCCCTTTATTATTACATACATTCGCTCTCACATTTTGTGCGGCCACATAGAGTCATGTTTCGGTGGTCATGCCAAAATGGTACAATGTACAGAACAGGGTTAACAACTAAACTTAAGGTGCTGTTTTTCACAAAAAGGCATACTCCGAGCTGCTTCATTGAGTAAATCATTACTTACTTGCCTATAATCAATTAATTAAAAAGGATGGAACGTTAATGGCTGACAAATCTGCAGCGCTGGTAGGCCGTTGGTCAATTGAACGTATGGGGACGTCAGGAGATTAACACACGTCCATGGACGCCAACGTTAAAATTAATTGGCGTCGTTATTGCAATATACCGGTACCATATTAAACAGATTTGGATTCAATCCTTGGGTTCCCACCCAAAACACGGAACCTTTATCCAATCGAGCATGATTGAAACACGTTAGGTTGACGTCAATGTGACCGACAACAACAATCGACCAGCCCGGCATATTCCAACATGAACGTTTTCGGGAACGGGATACTGTACCGCAGCATGTGGTAATTCAATCTGTGATGAATCTGTGAGGTATTTGTAAGGCTTGATTTGACTTTTGTATGGAAATATCCGTTATTCGTGACGTATGACTTTTCAGTTGTAGGGTACCAGCTTAACCAGATATTGTAGGGGAACTGGAAATGATTGCATTGCATCATGTTTTTGATTCTCAAGATTAAACGTTATTTGAAAATTCTTGTTCGAATATATGCCTTACAAATAGTGCAATTTGAATATCCCTGAATTGTTTTGCTTAGTATATGTATATATTATTCGTAGAATTCGTAATTATAGTGTGATAGCACCATTATAGTGCTACCATCAACATTGAGACTCAAATGTACTTTTAACTATTGACTGTCCTGCGTGAGAGGGGTGTTGTGATTACATCTAACGGTAAACGCCTTCTTGAAACCACGACGTTTACATACCTGGCCCCGGTTTCTCGAAAAAACTTAAGTACGTTGTCATGCTCAAATATGAGCACCGTGCTCAAATCGCACGAAATCCACGTGAACTTCAATCGAATACCATTCAACGTTGGAGAGTATCCCTTTGAAGTTGAGCATGTTCTCATGAGAATATACTTAAGTTTTTTTTTCGAGAAACCGGGGCCTGGTTTACCAGTTCAGTTTGACTCGTCTGTCCAGAGGTCATGGTTTATTTATAATGGTTTAACGCGAAACAATGAGTGAATGTGTTTGTGTGGGGAAATGTCAAAAGGCGATTTTATGTATTACCTTTAAATATTTGGTTTCCTTTCTTGACATTCGCTATTGACCCTGATGAAACTTTGTTATTAGACAATGCATATTCATAGATGAACTAAAAGTTAATATGCAGAAAAAATATAGGCCTACTTACGACGTCAGGACTATGTAAACGCAGTCGGTTGTTTGTTTCCTTGTTCGTTGAAGTCGTTGCATTTACTGCTGTTTTTGTTGTTGTGGTGAGAGGGAGTATACATGTAATACTAAATCCATAATACTAAATCCAAAAATGATACATGAATGCTATATATTGCCATTTTTCAACGAAAACCTCGGAACTGCAGCTTGTTTTAAGCTGCAGTTACGAGGTTTTCGTGGAAAAGCGACGATATATAAGAACATTAAGGAAATATTAGAGGAAAATATAGTCACGAGGAACCAGGATACTGCCTTTACATATTGGATGTTGAACTAATAACTTTGGTTAGCGTGAGTTGTCGGCTGTAATATAAAATTCACCCGTGGAGACAGAGAGAATCAGAAACGCATTGCATAAATGTAAGCCTTTCCGAAGCGATATTGTTTTTTTTTTTTTTTTTTTTTTTTTTTTTTTTTTTTTTTTTTTTTTTTTTTGGTTGTTGTTGTTGTTGTTGTTGTTGCTAAAATCAAAAAATAGCACCTTTTGTTACTTATAGGCCCCAAACTCCAATTTAAATTAGTTATGACAACGAAACGAATAAAGTCATTTCGTTGAACCATATTATGTGGTAACAAAAGGCTTATAATATAAATAAGCGTCAATAAAGAAGAACGTTTACATATATCATAATTGTAATTTCTATTGCATTTTACTCGTAGTACCAAAATGGTACATATCGTCGTTGTAAATGCAAAACCTCGTATCTCGTTTTTGGAAAATTTTAAAGGAGATGGAAAAATGTGTAGTAACTTTTCCCAAACTGAAATGTTTTACTTCAAAAATTGGTCATGTTGTTCACAAATAATGTGTCAATGATACTGATCAGTAAAAATATCTCAAAACCTGCGAGAATCGTCTACACAGAGCACACAAGTTTGTACTTTGATAATCGCGACAATCGACATACGAGGTTTTGCATTTACACCGACGATATGTACATGTCATCGCTTTTCAAATTGTGAAGCTACACCCTAATCAAGCTTGTTTTAAGCTTCAGTTATGAGGTTTTGACAGAAAGAGACTATGTACATGTAATCAGTTATATAAAATGCTAGTATTACTTCACTAATTTTATATCAAAGACTTTAGAACGACATAGTGTAATTGTGATCTTTTAATGTATATGCGTCCCACGGGTATTCTTGTTCATTATTTTTTCGGGAACGCTTAATTAGCTTACAGTAGACTTTTAATGGAAAATATACAATAATATCATTAAACATTTATCCAACGGCAAAACTTTCAATGGGTCCAAATTAAATAATGTTGCAGGCGATAATTTTAAATAAGAGAGAAAAGGTGGAAACATTGTTGGAAATGAAGAAATTGCTTGTCACATGCAATTTCTTCATTTTCCACCATGTTTTCTAAAGCCTTTGTCCTGTGGAACTTTAAAAAGCGGCAATATATAGGAATGGATTGGCACTTTTTAGGCCCTACTAACAAATCCTGAATTTGGTTCCACAGATTGTAAAAGCGTTGGAAAATACTGATTGGCTAAAAATACTGAGATTGTGGATTGTTCCAGTCTAAATTGATGTAGTTTGAGAAAAGGGCTGAATGTAATATAAATTTTAAAACTTGCAAAACTATACATCTGTAAAAGTTGAAAAGCTCGTTTAGACGGCAAATATGTGGTTTTAAAAATGTGTGCATTTTAGAAGAGACAATATAAGAATAATGCGAAAAAAACGGTCTACTTACTGTATTTTCTTTTCTCTGAATATTTCCCCCAGAGTTTTCGTTTTGAGGTCGTTAATACTTGGGATAAATTATTGAAGGGTTTACGATTTTATCTTAAGCACAGTACAAGCAATTCGGAAGTCCAAACCTTACCCAAACGGTAAACAATATACTCTTCCATTTAAGGTAGTCCATCCTTTATTATATACATTGGTCTCCGTTAGCTGCTTCTTGTTCAATTCATGTTGTCGTGAAGCTTATGAAAATTCAATATGTGATGATAATATGGTTAAAGTGAAGTTCTTTCAAATTGCGTTAAGATCTGTTATGGCTGTCTATAGATATGCTCTATGATATAGTCGGAGTACTTATAAGTTTTGCGTAGTGTATTTATGAGAGTCATGATCCAGAAAAGGAAAACTTAAAACATTTGAGACTACCTTTTGCATGACTAATCCGTGCCTAATTGCCTACTTATCGAAATCTATACTTATTTATTACTTTTTCTATGTGCCAACGAGGTCATGAAGAAGCCAATATGAAAGTGGGTAAAGCCTGAATATGGGCGAAAAGAAGTTTGCTTAATTCCTCTACCAAAGACAAACAATAATCGGATTAGATCTACCTTGTTATCTTTTCTGACTCTCAAGCCCCTTTCCAAGAAGCTGAATTAACAACTGGTAAAATACAGCTGAGTTACAAAAGATCACAATTGCCTCTGCGAGAGTATTTTATATCATCGCTAATCGACATTTCTGTGCCAAGTGTACATGTACTGTCTAAAGGAAGTTGCATGTAATGTATGATAGGCATATCATAATACATGGCTTATAAGGGTGAGGGCAGCTGCTTTGGCCCAAGTCTGAAGTAAGGTTATTTGAAAAAGCCTACACGACGTCTGATAATGCGTCTAGACTATTAACTTGATGGTTGTGACCAAAGTCTTGTAATTGTGGGTAATAAATGGAATAGTTGGTTTAATTTTATCGCATTAAAAAATCAGATGTTCTAAGCTCTCTTCTCTTACTGAACAAAACATACATAAGTTATTATCAGCAATATTCATTATTTGTAAAAGATACTTTGTTGGTTTAAGATAGCCAAGGAATGGACTTAACCTAAGGGAGTAACCATGGGTAAAGGATAGCTGGAGATGGCTATCACATTATCCCACCGCTGCCACCAAATGTAACGTACCGAGGTGCATAGCTACATACAGCCAACAACCAGTCCATTCAGAGAAAAGGATCCTTAACCCTAAATGGGCTGATGTTTCTATATGTAGTCCAACTTTTTCACGTTCTTCTCTGGCCAGGTAATCTCATTAGCATATTACCTGCCATATTACCTCCCTTTAACCGTCACATTATGTACAATTCTGGTTTGTAGCCACTGAATATTTGTTTCATTCGTTAAGTAAAAAACATCAGAGTAAACTTTTTTCCAATCTTTATTGATAAGAGTTTGTGAAATTATCCATTTGGCTTGTCTTGTTGGGTTGTCGTTATTGTGTATAGAGTTGAGTATGTATATTTATTAACGTTTGGTTTCGTAAGAAGGGGAATAATGTCTTTTTTTAATTTTCAATGTTACAAAACCCATTTAAAGTGGCCAATGCTAGATATTTCAGACACTAGAACAACATGAGGACAGTGATAGTTTGCGTAACTTATGTGGCACATAGCAATTTGTAATGCCAAAAAGGAATTTTAGTTCTTGTTTCATTTTTTTTTTCACTTTCTTTCGAGATTCGGGTTTCTATAAATATTACTAGAAATTAATATGCGGGTAGACAATGTTAGATACAGAATTGATTTAGATTAAATGAACTTTTGAATTTTCTCTGGACAGAAATGATATATTCAAACACTTTGACAAATCTATACAATATTTCTTGAAAATATATTTGATCTGATTGTATGTTCGACAATCTAGCATGTGCCGGTTTATTGTATGCATGCCTCCTAGTGAAACCTTTAAAACCTTTAAAAGCCTTTAATTTCAGAGCAAACCTTTAAAACCTTTACATTTTCCCAGAAAACCTTTAAAAGCCAAAATAACCTGTAATTCTCTCTCAAAAGCTTTATATTGGCTCTGACTGGTTGCCGTCCAAGCTTTAAGCAAGTAATGTACTTAGTTCTGCATTTTTCCTTCTTTTATGTATTGTCTTACAATGCAGATATCTTCAAAAGTCACCAAATCTGACCTAAATGTTCAAAATTTTCTTGGGGGAGACCCCAAACCCCCCCTTATTAGAGGGTTGCATAAAAATGACTTTGGTCATGGTCCTGTTTTTTCCGAGGAAAATGGCCTTTATTTACTCTTTATTTTGTTGCATTTTACACTAAAAAGCCTTTATTTTCACACATTGGAACCTTTATAAAAACCTTTATTTTTGTTTTGGTCTGCTAGGAGGCCTGTGTATGTTACCGGCGGTTCAGGCGTTTATTGACAGTATACTTCCTGACAACAAGGTGATCAGAGTGCAGTTTAGCTCCATAAATGGCAAGTGGGCGAGAAAGAGACCCTAGAACATCAACAGTGCCAAATATAACTTTGTAATGCAGATCACAAGCGTTACAGCGGATAAGATGTTACCACAATAAAAGGTCTATGATATCAGGTCTATTAGAACCGGAAACTTCGCCTATATGTAACGTGACTATACCCTTTCCAGCAAAACATAATTTTTGCCCTCATCAAAGAAAATGGATGTGAAGGAAAAAGAATATAGGTCTGTTAAAACATGCATTGACTTTTTTCCAGTGATAAATGGTAAACGTATATACATCATACATCATTATTTCAAGAGACTCTTTTCTATCTCTTAAAATTCCTTTGAATCTTGAATTTTGTCTTTTTGGAAAGGGTTACTTGTAATTGTCAGTGATCTCCCACGAGTATGTCATTTCTTGTCAGACGAGCAAAAATGAGAAACCAATTTGTCGCTACTTTCATTCAAAAACCTCGTAACTACAGTTTTAAAGAAGCTGTAGTAACAGGTTATTTTATAAAAAAAAAAGCGACGATGTCACTGATGTAATCGTTGTGAACTAGTTTTTGAACAATCAGCAGTTATGATGTCGCTACAAGAATTCAATGAATCCTGTTCAATCATTTTAGAGGAATAAATAAACAAATAAATAAATGAATAAATAAATAACTTAATAAATAAAGAAGTAAATCATTTTTATGAAAAAGTTAACAGTGCAAGCACTATTTAATATATATATAGTATTACTTCTATTTCAATTTATGGATTCACTGTTACGTCCTCTTTAACAGCCACTGTAATATATACTTTGCAGTCTGGCAATGCACACCCTATAACGTGCTATCCTCGGGCAGTATCATCGATAAATGGCGGGTGTACTTGTTAGGTCATACTTTTTCCATTTTTGGTTTGTGTTAAAGCGCTTCGTAGCTATATTTGGCTGATTATATACTAGAACAAAAAGATATGCAACCCCAATTTATCGAAATATATATTTTCGACAAAATAGATTTTTAATGGATGTTCAGTAAATTTTTAATATACCTGCATCAATATGCGTACATATAGTGTCATTTCTTTAAGATGTCGTAAATTCATCACGAAGTCAAAATGTTGTCACAAGACATTGATGGGACAACAAATCGACACATTTTCGACTGTTTACGCTGTTGGCTCTCAATGGCACAACAACCAATCGAGCACGGGTTTAAGACTGTAACGGAGACCGCTAATAAATTGTATTGACTTCACAACATTCGAATATCGGTCCAAACTGAATGAAACAGAATGTGTTTTTCGACCTACATACACTTTTTTTTGTCAAAATGTGTTGACGCCCAGTGTAAACTGTGTGTTTTCTTATTATTGAAATTTACTACAAACAAGAGTTTGTGAACTTTCTAAGGTGAAATGTGCAGATCCTCCAGTTGTTACTGCGCAACTTACTGCGCATATCCTAAATAACGAAATAAAGCTGTTTCAGTAATTGGCCTTTTTCAGCAAATGTATTTTTTACATTTAGTTAATGTTTGGTTGATAAATGACAAGACCCTTTTCGCTTATTTCAATTTTCTCTGTTTGGTCAATTAAAGTGTAATAGTACTCGGATGGTACATTTCGCTTTTTGTTGCGCGTTCAACATGTTGCGTTAGCGATAGGAAACGGAGCAACAAAAGCAAAGTGGTGTCTTTATGACTTAGCCCGCTTCAGATGGACACAAAAGATGACACTTTTTATTATCTAAAGCTGGTAATTAGGAAGAAAATGGATAAAAGTAGTGAAACAATTTCGGACAGAGCTGCAGAAAGTAAACCAAATTTTACTTATAACTAAGAAAAACGCTTGGTTTGATATAATTTTCTTTCTTTCTTTTTGTAGGTATGACCAAGCACTATGTCTATACCAAAAAGGAAAAAATTCTTACCGCTGGAATATTTTTTATTATCAGAAACGTTGCAAAAAAAAGAGCAATTTCAGCTATTTTGAAAGAATGTTTTACTAAAAATTTCAAAATCGTCACTTGATTTTCCCAAATTGATACTCATTCAGACAGAATAAAACATATTGAACACAATAAAGACTTATTTATGTAATCCTAGTCATTTCAAACACCTTTTTTGTGGGTATTTAAGTGATACCTTATTTTTGCAATTTTAGACAAGAGTAGTCTCCCTTGAAATCCAATAACTTTTTAATTCGCTTGGTGACCTATAGTTTTTAAGTCATTTTTTTACTTCTCAT
This sequence comes from Fragum sueziense, assembly GCA_963680895.1. Taxonomy (NCBI): domain Eukaryota; kingdom Metazoa; phylum Mollusca; class Bivalvia; order Cardiida; family Cardiidae; genus Fragum; species Fragum sueziense. The sequence goes on along the minus strand of OY804597.1, from coordinate 55,606,963 downwards.
ATATTTAAATATCAGTACAGAAAAAATAAAAAAATTCTTACCGTAGGAAATAAATGGAGGATCTGTCCTTTGTTTAAATCTGATTTGATGTCTTTGCGCATGAAGGAATTGAAAAGGAAGTTGCGTTTCTTTTTTTGTCTAGTATATATTTGTGTACCTATATGTCAAATATTAGCCCAAAAATTTCGTAAACAATTAAATGCTTCAAAAACAAAGTCGTAACATCACAGATTTTTATGTGAAATCCACCTTTCCATGCAAAATTCAGAAAAAAAAACACTAGGGTGAGTGTTAGAAATTTTATTACAAAATGGAAATCTATGTTATTATATTTATCTACCAACCACTCGTTTGTGAAGACGATCAAATATTACGCTATATTGTTATAGCCGAACAGAGTTTGGTGAGGTACAAATTTATATTTACTTTCACGACCAAATCAAATCAAACCAAACCAAATCAAGTCAATCTATCAATAGGTGGATTGAACCGAGCGTTACGTCCCATTCAACCGACACTGTATCATAGGTTTATCCTTTTCTAAACAATATCTTGTCTTACGCCCCTAATACAAAGAATTAAAACGGCATTTCGGCGAGACGATTCAAATGAGAATCCACAATACAGGGTTTGGATTTGAAATAAAAAATCGAATGTCTTCGTCCCCTCGCATTTGTTGCTCTGTGAGACTAGTGTGTTACAATTCCAGTGCGTTACCACACACACAGTTACCAAAACGCCTCACATCCCCTTCACATTTGGAATCCGGGGAACCTCGTCAATTTCCGCTGTCACGAGTAACTGCGAAGTGACAGGCGAAATCGAAAGAAACCTTTTGTATCTAATGATAGGCGGGATATGTTAAATAGTTATTTACCACCCTTTATTAAAGGGGGTCATTCCTGATCCACCAAAAAGGGAAGTTATTCATGATCTATCAATAAATGGAAGATATTCCTGGTCTTTACATGAAACTGTAAATGTAAACTCTTATTCACTTGAAATGACCGTCTGTAGCATCTTCAAATTTTGACAAGTCTAATATTTTGTAATGTGGTAATGACTTTTAAATACTTTGAGAATTAGTTTTACTGAGATTCACAGGACCCTACTTCTGCATGACATGTCTAATTTAGGAAGCCAACTCTAGTCAGTGTTTTTGTAACACTAAAATAAATAGCAAGAGACGTCGCGAGGGACCCATAATCCAATTTACAAAATAATGGACAGAGAAACCTCATATTTCTCCAACATCTAATTATGAAATTTTTTAGTAATTTTTCCAGTCTTTTTTAATAAAAAATGTTACATTTTTTCTGTATGATTATGATGCATACATAAGTCCACAAGAAAAGGGACAGTGTGTTGTGTGTGTGGGGTGCTTATCCAAAACTTTTTCCTGCTTCAGTAATTGTTGGGAGATAAAGGATTAGGTAGATGATAATACTGACACACAAAAGAAAGGGTGCACGTGTTTACAGGAGAATATTTGTATTCTTATTTAAACAAAATGATATCACGCGTAATATCAACATTTACAAAAATATTGTCTCTGGGATAGTTAGATTTAAAATAACAATTGTATTATGCTTGTGTCCCCGTGTATAGGTTGCTTTGCCTACGTAACTGAAATTCCTTCCTACGAGAGTGATAAATAAGAGTTATTTTTGAGTTTTGATCGAATTGCAGAGTCAACTCTACATAGCTATGGTATTGATATGAAATATAAGATTAGGGAATTGTTGGAACAGAATAAAACAAGAGCCGTCACAGACGGATTATGCTCCCCGAATAAGTGTTTGTCACAAAATAAAAACTATCATACATTAAGCCCCTTTTTCCCATGACAGATTTTTTGTACACACATTATTTATAGAATATGGTCTAGAACATCTCATTTATTACATAAGCACAAAATTTCTTTAAATTCTGCCCGTTGGATGAAGAGAAATTAGAGAGAATCTAATTTTTACATCAAGGCCCCTTTTTCCATGACGCAGCCTCAAAATTAAAAAACGGAGAAAAAGGTCCCTAGGGATTATGGCAGGGAGTTTACATGTGAAGTTTCATTGAATTTGGTCCAAGGGTTGCTGAGATATGGCTGTGGACGGACCGACGAAAAACTATCATACATTAAGCCCCCTTTTCCCATGACGGATTTTTTGTACACACATTATTTATAGAATATGGTCTAGAATATCTCATTTATCACATAAGCACAAAATTTCATTAAATTCTGCCCATTGGATGAAGAGAAATTAGAGAAAATCTAATTTTTACATTAAGGCCCCTTTTTCCATGACGCAGCCCCAAATCAACAAACGGAGAAAAAGGTCCCTAGGGATTATGGCAGGGAGTTCACATGTGAAGTTTCATTGAATTTGGTCCAAGGGTTGCTGAGATATGGCTGTGGACGGACGGACGGACGGACGGACGGACACACGGACGGACACACGGACGGACGGACGGACAGCATGGCGACTATATGCTCCCCCGAAATTTTTTCGGGGAGCATAAAAAGCGTACACTCATGTCGTGTATTGCATCCGTGGAATAATCAACTTTTGATATACATATAAAGACAAAAGAGACGATGTACATGTATGTCGTGGAAGAAAGGGGGGTGTAGATCTATTACATTCAGAAAAGGCATTATAATAATGTTGACTTGCAGTCGAATTGTTCAACCTGCATTGGCAATATAGATAGATAATTTTTAACAATTATTTGCTAGATAGTTTTCAGTGAGCCAGTCTGTCTGTATGTCTGTCTTGACACAACACGAGCATCGTTTGTGTCCCCGTGTATAGGTTGCTTTGCCTACGTAACTGAAATTCCTTCCTACGAGAGTGATAAATAAGAGTTATTTTTGAGTTTTGATCGAATTGCAGAGTCAACTCTACATAGCTATGGTATTGATATGAAATATAAGATTAGGGAATTGTTGGAACAGAATAAAAAAAAGCGTACACTCATGTCGTGTATTGCATCCGTGGAATAATCAACTTTTGATATACATATAAAGACAAAAGAGACGATGTACATGTATGTCGTGGAAGAAAGGGGGGTGTAGATCTATTACATTCAGAAAAGGCATTATAATAATGTTGACTTGCAGTCGAATTGTTCAACCTGCATTGGCAATATAGATAGATAATTTTTTAACAATTATTTGCTAGATAGTTTTCAGTGAGCCAGTCTGTCTGTATGTCTGTCTTGACACAACACGAGCATCGTTTGTGTCCCCGTGTATAGGTTGCTTTGCCTACGTAACTGAAATTCCTTCCTACGAGAGTGATAAATAAGAGTTATTTTTGAGTTTTGATCGAATTGCAGAGTCAACTCTACATAGCTATGGTATTGATATGAAATATAAGATTAGGGAATTGTTGGAACAGAGTAAAAAAGCGTACACTCATGTCGTGTATTGCATCCGTGGAATAATCAACTTTTGATATACATATAAAGACAAAAGAGACGATGTACATGTATGTCGTGGAAGAAAGGGGGGCGTACATCTATTACATTCAGAAAAGGCATTATAATAATGTTGACTTGCAGTCGAATTGTTCAACCTGCATTGGCAATATAGATAGATAATTTTTTAACAATTATTTGCTAGATAGTTTTTAGTGAGCCAGTCTGTCTGTATGTCTGTCTTGACACAACACGAGTATCGTTCTATTTTCAGACAGAATTGCATGACTGAGTCAAACTAGATTTCAATTAGGATGTGTAACTTGACGTGATCTGAGGTTTGAATCTATGTTTCAAGATGTATCTGGATGTCAATACACACAGAAGCTTAAGTTAGATCAATTTCTGTAGATGGAGACTCCATTCAAACCAATTTAGTTATCGCTGCTAGTACGCAATAAGATCTTTACAAATGTTATTTAAAAGACAAACACTGCCTGTTTTATCACGTGTGTTGCTCAATTATGTACACTACCACATATAGAAACGCAACATTTTCAAATTTCAATATTTCTCTTTTAAACATATGAGGATCTAAAATTGAGCTTTCTATAGATTGCAAGTAAGGTTAATGGTAGTTATTTGTGATAAAATGTTTAAATTTACAACCAAAATGACAGAATTACGTCCCTTTATTAAATCACGTGAAACACGTCCTAACGTCTTGCAAGTGAAAAAAGAATCTCGAAAGATTGTTTGAATGTTGGTTTGTTGTCGGTTACACAGTAAAAACACCAAAAATGACAATGTGCACACCAATCAGCATTTTATAACTTCTGGAAACAACCGTCAATAGATCACTTGAATGTTTCGTTCTGGAATATTCCATAGGAAGGGACCCAAAGGCTTAACGTCAACATTATTTTCAATTTCAAGGCAGTGGTACCTTTTTCTAGCAAACGCCAGTGTGCAGGATCGATCCAGATTACCGAGTCGATCAGGTATAATAAGCCGGTAGAGTGTTAGCCAAGGGGTCTTGAACATTTGAAACCAATCCATAACAGCAGTAGATTCTACATAAATGAATATTTTATGACACGTATAAGCCATTGGAAATGAATGATCCGTCCAGTAGCAATTAGTTTGATATGTGTTTGTGCCTAAATTTTGATATAACTTTCGCTATTTAAGTCAACTTATCCGTCCGAAGATGGTCTGATCTAGTTTTAGGCCCGCAGATCTGTGCTTCGGATGTCAGCACAAAGTCGTGGAACTCACCCAAATGCAAAGACAGGCGGGCTGGGACAGTCGTTTGTGTTGCTGACCATAATTCCAGGACATGTCTGCCATCTTACACTTTTTGCGTTGTCTAAAGAGGCGCGTTCGTGGTAGTTTTAATCATTCAACAAACATGTTTTGTGAACGAACAACCTTCCAGGATGAGTGAACTAACTGTCCTTAATATTCAATTGCTTTGAAAATGCTATCAATGTGACGAAGATGTCATTGTTGATGAACACAGGGGATGATTAAAACCATGACTTTGTTTGTGACTTTTGAATTTACACCAGGTGTCTTCGAGTGGAAATTTCTGTCTGTAAATGTCCTTTCATTCTTATGATTTTTTCATTCACTGTTTGGTGAAATAAAAATATTCTTAAATTCATTTACATGTTTTAAGATATTTGATATTGAACAAGTGTTGCGTTACTTTATGTGGTAAGTGTATGTTCTGTCGTTCAAGTCTGTTTGAAGTGCGCTTTCTCCTTTAGTTATGAGATGGATTTATTTGGATACAATTGATACGGCCGTAGGAAAAAGTCTACACTAATTTTAGTTTCTAAAATACTGTTTGTTAATTTTATTTATGAGATAGCATAAGGATACTCTGGATATTCAGAGTTTCTGGCAACATTCATTTAGATGCCATTTTAAATTCGGTTTTAAATTCTATTGTTTGCGAAATGATTTTTATTCTATATTTGGATTTCAATGTTTTTTCAGTTTTTCTATTGATTTAAATTCAAATTCCCAAAGCATAAATTTGATCCCGACCTAGAAGGGAAGTTGGTTATTAATGAGGCCTATTGGCCTATTTCTCGTGCCAGTTTTCTTCCAATATAGGACACAATATTAAATGTCGTGCTTCATTAGAACGTCTCTGAGACACATTGACTACAAGATATTTCCAGCTTGGACTAGATTTTATTATACAATCTCTGTACTTTAATGATTAATGATTCCTGGGGCTTGAATACAACTGAATGACATTTCTATTTTCAGAACTGGTCACATTCACAATTTTGCGTCCACATAACGGCCGAAGAACGTCCAAAATGAGCAGTTATGAAGCATTTTTTGACGCGATGTGGACGTCAAATGGACGTATAGTATGCTATGTATGTGACCAAGCCATCAGTGACTGTCTTTTCGTTATCGTCTTTATTTTACTTTTAGATGAACAATTTTACAACCCTCCCCGCACATGGCAGCTATTTTTATATCCTAGTTTATAAAAAGTGATTTATCATAGGCGTCTTCTACTAATCCCAACTAGTATTCGCCAATAAATAAGCCGAATTCCAAACCGCTAAAAGTAAGAATGTTTCCATATTAGAGCGGCTGCAGACAACAATCACTCTGTCATTGTCCTTGACGTCACTGTTATTCTGTCGTCCCTCTTTCCTTGTCGCTATCACTCTGTCGTCGTAGTTATCACTCTGTCATTGTCGATGACGCCATTATCATACTGTCTTCCCTGTTTCATTGTTGTTATCACTCTGTCGTCGTAGTTGTCACTGTCATTGTTGTTGACGTCATTGTCATACTGTCGTCCCTCTTTCCTTGTCGTTATCACTCTGTCGTCGTAGTTGTCTCTCTGTCTTCGTCGTCAGTTTATCTTTTGTTCTTAGTCTGTTTTCTTCGTCACTCTCTTCAACGTCTCTCGTCTTCGTCGTGATTTTCTCTTCGTAGTCATCTGTCATCATCATCACTCTGCGTTATCACCGTCTTCGTCCTCGTCACTCTGTCTTCGTCGTTTTCTTTCCATCGTTACTCTAACTTCATCGCCGCCCTAACTTCGTCATCGTCATTCTGTCTTCGTCGTCGTCACTCTATCTTCGTCGTCGCTCTGGCTCCGTCGTCGCTCTGTCTTCGTCGCTCTACCCTCGTTCACACTCTGTCTTCGTCGTCGCGCTGTCTTCGTCTTCGTCGCTCTGTCTACGTCGTCGCTCTATCTTCGTCGTCGTCGCTCTATCTTCGTCGTCGTCACTCTATCTTCGTCGTCGTCACTCTATCTTCGTCGTCGGCACTCTATCTTCGTCGTCGCCGCTCTGTCTTCGTCGTCGCCGCTCTGTCTTCGTCGTCGTCGCTCTATCTTCGTCGTCGTCACTCTATCTTCGTCGTCGCCGCTCTGTCTTCGTCGTCGCCACTCTGTCTTCGTCGTCGTCACTCTATCTTCGTCGTCGCTCTATCTTCGTCGTCGCTCTGTCTTCGTCGTCGCTCTGTCTTCGTCGTCACTTTCTCTTCGTCGTCGTCGCTCTATATTCGTCGTTGTCTACTGTATCTTCGTCGTCGTCACTGTTTTTTCGTCGTCGCTCTATCTTCGTCGTCGTCGTCATGCTATCTTCGTCGTCGCTCTGTTTTTGTCGTCACCCTGTCTTCGTCGTTGCTCTGTCTTTGTCGTCAGCCTGTCTTCGTCGTCGTCACTCTATCTTCGTCGTCGCTCTGTCTTCGTCGCCGCTCTATCTTCGTCATCGTCATGCTATGTTCGTCGTCGCGCTGTCTTTGTCGTCACCCTGTCTTCGTCGTCACTCTGTCTTCGTCGGCGCTCTATCGTCGTCTTCGTCACTCTATCTTCGTCGTCGTCACTCTGTCTTCGTCGTCACTCTGTCTTCGTCGGCGCTCTGTCTTCGTCGTCACTTTATGTCGTCATAAGTAGTAGTAAAGTAGTTAATATGTCATTGTCGTTGTCATTTTGTATGTCTGCCTATCTCGGGTGGAGCAACCTCCAGGGCTCGAACTCATGACCGCCAGGTTATGAGTCCTACCCGCTCACCACTGAGCCACCGAGACAGACACTACATTCAATTTCGGAAATAAATTTAAACTTTTTAATCTAAACAAATATAAATAATTATATCTACAGAATGAATAAAATCTATTCAGATCCAGCCAGGACTCGAACTCACGACCTCCTGGTTATGAGCCAAGCGCACTCACCACTGAGCAATCGAGGCAGATGAAAATGACTCTTTAAGGAATAATTTTATTTTCTTTGTGAAATAATCAATTATGTTTAATCAATTAAATTAAAACATTATATTTTTTTCTTGTGATATTTTGTTTCAATAATATTTTTCTAATTGCATAAGATGATGGTAACATTTCACATTAAAAATTTAGATCATTGAAATTAATAATGATTATCATTTATTTTTTTATGCAAACTAAACTAAATGAAATAATTATATCAAATCTATTGAATTAAAATGTTTTATTTTTTCTCGCAATATTTTGTTTCAATGATAATTTATCAAATGCATGAAACATAACTTTTCACATTAAAAATTCAAATTATTGAAAATAATAATTAATTTGGAACTGTAGAATAAAATTAGTTTTAGCACCATTTCATACTATGTCTGCCATAGCGCAGTGGTAAGACACGGGACTTCCAATCAGAAGAACCGAGTTCGATACTCTGACAAGACGAATATTTTTTTTAACCTCCAACAAATTATTTCATTTTTATTGGCTCTCACAAATAAAGCATTATCCACTTTCATAATTTTTTAAATACAGTGTATCAATGATATTTTATCAACCACACAAGATAAATGCATCATTATTCGAAACCTGTTTAAGCAATTGTTAATATAAAAGGTTTTTTTCAACTTTAGCATTAAATTATTTATAGTGCCGTTTTATACCATGTCTGTGATAGCGCAGTGGTAAGACGCGGGACTTCCAATTGGAAGAACCGGGTTCGATACACTGATAAGTCAGATATATTTTTGTTACCTTTTTTTCATCCAACAAAACACAAATGCATTTTTTTTCAATTATTTAGCTTTTTATGCCCCAAAACGATTTATGTTTATTCTTTCAAACTTATATAATATTATTATTTCATTGCACTTAACGTGTATAAACTGGACCATTGGTGTTGGGTTTAACGATTTTCCCGTGCAATTCGGGGGAAAAGGAAGCACATGGAAATGTTTACTTTCCCTAAATGGTTAAGCAGTCTCAAACTTATGCATGGTCAGTTTTATGGGCTTCTGATGCAACATGCAAATATTTACACTGCTATTTGGATTAATAATTTAGATATTGCAATTTTTAAAGTGAACGATTAGAAATTTTGTTAAGTTTAGGCTAGGGAAAATATTGAGACAAAAGATGAACATTCTGAAAATCAGCATTTTCTCCTTTGGCCTCAATGTTTTGAGCTATATTATTCCCACCCCCATGATATTCCCTTGAGTAACATCCGTTTTGTCGAACACCCTAAAACTGGTCATTTAGGAATGGATTTTAAGAAAGTAACGGTTACAGACATAATTTATGACCTATTTTAACCAAATAACTCATTAGTGCACAGTGACACCTTTTTACACCGTCAAAAGAAAAGTCTTTGGAAAGTCGTGGAAAATGAAGAAATTGCTTGTTACATTCACTTAATTTGTCGTCTGCAACACATTTGAATTTGGACGTGTCTAAAATCTTGGCGTATAGTGATGGGTTACCTTGTTCCTTCATCACTTGCGAAAATGGTACAAATTTAAAGAGTTGCTTGCTTTTAAGGTAGTCCAACCCTAATGAGGTTAACGCGATATAGGAATATTTCGGGCGAAGTAGTAAACATTCGGCGATGGAAAGTATCGATGTTTTCTAACTCGTGACTTCGACATGTCCGTGTAGATCGATTACTTAACGAATGTTTACGACGTCGCGTGAACCCCATTAGGGATATACTGCCGTAAAGCAATAAACACAGTTCTTCGCCCCTTTCATTTTAGCCTGGTAGGCTTATACTCATACATCCAATTTCTAACCCTCGACACTAAGACCTCTATAAAATGAGATCTTGAATCAATATAAATAAGTTTATTTTAGGAAACTATCTACATTCTAGACACTTTTCTATATCCCTGTATACAAAAGTCACGCGTGTATCTCTATATCACTCTAGATGAATACAATATACCAAATATACTGAGGGAAAAAAGTTTAGCAATTTCGTAAGTTGCAGTTTATTAAGTATTTCTCATTCATCTGTGTTCCGATCGTAATCTAATTTCTAAACAATGATATTTGTCGTTTTTGCAACAATCTTCCTAATATTGGTTTGAATTAGAGATTTGCAACGTCTGCTTTGTGACGTCAAACAATGAAGGGGTAGCACTCTAAAATTGACACATGGAATCAGCATATTGTTTGCCCATCATTAGCATTCGTAACAATACCACACTGTCTGTTATGCTTGAAATGTGTCCGCAAACAAAGCTCTTATCCGACAATCTGGCTGGCCAGTCTGTTCTGTCGTTCAAGTCTATTTGAAGTGCGCTTTCTCCTTTATTTATGAGACACATTTCTTTCCAAAGTCGGTTTTGTTAAACATGTAACGATGCATCCTTTTGATTTAGAGTTATCTATATATAAGATTACTCACTTGAAATTGTCGTTTAACACGGTCTTTCACTTTCGACAAGTACTTATACGAGTCTAGTTTAGCTATTCTCTACCTGCAAAGATACACCTCTAGAATCATCAAGAATACCTTCAATTTTCTTCATTAAAATATCTTTAAAATGGTCTATATGTAACCATGTATTTACAATACCCACCTTGAATAAGTCTTACTTGCAAATTACAAAAACTTACTCACTAATGATGCAATTCGTTTACCTTTTTCTCCCCGGCAAAGGCTCTATGACGTAATAGTGCTAAAATGACGTCTTGCACGAGCATAATATGCGTATGCAGTTTATATCGACAATTCATATCCCAGTATAATGGTAATCATCAAGGGAGAAAACTCGCCAAAAACGATTTAAATGGGACGTCGCTTTGGGCTAACATTAGATCAAGGTAATAAGGCCATCGGCATGCTGACCGGCGACATGACGGTCAAAGAGGTGGCTTAGCATTTTGGTGCGAGTCAAACTGTCATTTCCCTACTGAGGGTTAAGTTATGTCAATAAAATAACGCCGGAGACACGCCACCCTCAAGCATGCCCCATATAACAAGCTTGCGTTAGGATAATTACGTAGTAACGTGTTCATGACGTAATCGTTTCCCATCAGCAAAAATTTAGCCGGTTTGATCCGAAATGCGACAATAAAATGGAATTGTCCTCGTACTGTGAGGAAAAAACTTCGTTCTTGGTGTTCCATTGAGTTGTTTTCCCAGACAGCCCAGGCTGAACCGGACGCGGATACACTGTCCATTGACATTATGGCATTGGATTCAAGTCACTTTTGTAGGTAAATCACGTTTGAAATTGAAAATTGTGGATGTGCAATTGTGAAATTATGGATCTCAATAATCAACGTCATTCAACTTGACCGTTATGGACGCGATAGCGTCATGATCTTGGGTTCGATTTAATATCAAAGCAAAACTAGCTTTGTAACTATTCAAATGAACTTAAATGGCAAATGCTTGCGTACTGAAATTTCACAGTCTATGGCTTTTCCTTCAATACGCCACCATTCCCTAGCATGATTACGCCGGTCTACACGCTGATAGACACACGCTGAATTTTCTACAATCTCAGAATGTGGATGTGGTACATGTAGACTGGCCAGCCAGATTGTCGGATAAGAGTTTTGTTTGCGGACACATTTCAAGCATAACAAACAGTGTGGTATTGTTACGAATGCTAATGATTGGCAAACAATGTGCTGATTCCATGTGTCAATTTTAGAGTGCTACCCCTTCATTGTTTGACGTCACAAAGCAGACGTTGCAAATCTCTAATTCAAACCAATATTAGGAAGATTGTTGCAAAAACGACAAATATCATTGTTTAAAAATTTGATTATGATCGGAACACAGATGAATGAGAAATACTTAATAAACTGCAACTTACGAACTTGCTAAACTTTTTTCCCTCAGTATATTTGGTATATTGTATTCGTCTAGAGTGATCTAGAGATACACGCGTGACTTTTGTATACAGGGATATAGAAAAGTGTCTAGAATGTAGATAGTTTCCTAAAATAAACTTATTTATATTGATTCAAGATCTCATTTTATAGAGGTTTTAGTGTCTAGGGTTAGAAATTGGATGTATGAGTATAAGCCTACCAGGCTAAAATGAAAGGGGCGAAGAACTGTGTTTATTGCTTTACGGAAGTCTATCCCTAATGGGGTTCACGCGACGTCGTAAACATTCGTTAAGTAATTGATCTACACAGACATGTCGAATTCACGAGTTAGAAAACATCGATAATTTCCATCGCCGAATGTTTACTACTTCGCCCGAAATATTCCTATATCGCGTAAACCTCATTAGGGTTGGACTACCTTTAGAGCAAGCAACTCTTTAAATTTGTACCATTTTTGCAAGATATGAAGGAACAAGGTAACCCATCACCATACGCCAAGATTTAGACACGTCCAAATTCAAATGTGCTGCAGACGACAATTTCAGGTGAATGTAAGAAGCAATTTCTTCATTTTCCACGACCTTCCAAAGACTTTTCTTTTGGCGGTGTCAAAAGGCGTCACTGTGCAATAATGGGTTATTTGGTTAAAATAGGTCATAAATTATGTCTGTAACCGTTACTTTCTTAAAATCCATTCCCAAATGACCAGTTTTATGGTGTTCGAATTTGAAAGCTGATGCAGACGACAAAACGGATGTTACTCAAGGGAATATCATAATGTGGGAATAGCTCAAAACATTGAGGCCAAAGAAGAAAATGCTGATTATCAGAATGTTCATCTTTTGTCTAAATATTTTCCCTAGCCTAAACCTAACAAAATTTCTAATCGGTCACTTTAAAAATTGCAATATCTAAATTACTAATCCAAATAGCAGTGTAAATATTTGCATGTTGCATCAGAAGCCCATAAAACTTGACCATGCATAAGTTAGAGACTGCTGAACCATTCAGGGAAAGTAAACATGTCCATGTGCTTCCTTTTCCCCGAATTGCACGTGGAAAGCGTTAAACCCAACACCATGGTCCAGTTTATACACGTTAAGTACAATGAAATAATATATAAGTTCGTAAGAAAGAAAATAAATCGTTTTGGGGCATAAAAAGCTAAATAATTGAAGAAAAAAAATGCATTTGTGTTTTGTTGGATGAAAAAAAAAGATAACAAAAATATTTATCTGACTTATCAGTGTATCGAACCCGGTTCTTCCAATTGAATGTCCCGCGTCTTACCACTGCGCTATCACATACATGGTATAAAACGGCACTATAAATAATTTTATTCAAAAGTTGGAAAAAATACTTTTATATACTAGTCAAAACTTCTAACCGGCCACTCATTTTCTGTCACAAATAACACGTTTAGTGACGGGATAACCACAACCGCTGTTTTTCATTGAATAGAATAATCATTATCGAAGAGAGAAAGATGAAAATGTTACCAACATTCTGTTTCGAATGTTTAAAAATTGACACAAGTTTCACCATACCCCTTATTTCGATTTTCATCGATTTTAACATTGGTGGGTGGGGTATTTTGCGGAAAATCTGTTCATATCGGGGCAATAACCAATAGAATTAAATTCTTCTTTCGAGAATAATGCTTATTTATCGATTGACTAGCAATGTTGATAGATAAATTTTAAGAATCTCAAAATTTAATTTGGTCCTAAATCAGATTTTCTGTCGAATTGTGCAGTTTTCGTGATTTTTGAAAATGGGGTTCCTGTCTTTCGTGTTATCCCCAAAAGAAACATTAACATTTTTATACGCAACATTTGTACGAAATGATCTTCAAATAACAAACCTTTCCATAGCAGTAAATCTCTTACAAATCAGATTATCATAAATATTTCAAAAATGTGCAAAACAAAGTGGCCGGTTAGGAGTTTTGACAAGTATATTAACAATTGCTTAAACAGGTTTCGAATAATGATGCATTTATATTGTGTGGTTGATAAAATGTCATTGATACACTGTATTTAAAAATTATGAAAGTGTATAATGCTTTATTTATGAGAGCCAATAAAAATGAAATAATTTGTTGGAGGTTAAAAAAATATTCGTCTTGTCAGAGTATCGAACTCGGTTCTTCTGATTGGAAGTCCCGTGTCTTACCACTGCGCTATGGCAGACATAGTATGAAATGGTACTAAAACTAATTTTATTCTACAGTTCGAATTTAATTATTATTTTCAATAATTTGAATTTTTAATGTGAAAAGTTATATTTCATGCATTTGATAAATTATCATTGAAACAAATATTGCGTGAAAAAATAAAACATTTTAATTCAATAAGTTTGATATAATTGTTTCATTTAGTTTAATTTGCATAAAAAATAAATGATAATCATATTTTTTTCAATGATTAGAATTTTTAATGTGAAATGTTTCCATCGTCTTATGCAATTAATAAAACATTATTGAAACAAAATATCACGAGCAAAAAAATATAATAATTTATTTTGGTTGATTAAATATAATTGTTTATTTCACATAGAAAATAAGATTATTCCTAAAAGAGTCCTTTTCATCTGCCTCGATAGCTCAGTGGTGAGCGCGCTTGGCTCATAACCAGGAGGTCGTGAGTTCGAGTCCTGGCTGGATCTGAATAGATTTTATTCATTCTGTAGGTATAATTATTTATATTTGTTTAGATTAAAAAGTTTAAATTTATTTCCGAAATTGAATGTAGTGTCTGTCTCGGTGGCTCAGTGGTGAGCGGGTAGGACTCATAACCTTGCGGTCGTGAGTTCGAGCCCTGGAGTTTGCTCCACCCGAGATAGGCAGACATACAGAACGACAAAATGACAACGACAATGACATATTAACTACTAATGACGACATAGAGTGACGACGGGGACAGAGTGACGACGAGGATGGAGTAACGACGACTACAGAGTGACGACGAAGACAGAGTGACGACGAAGACAGAGATACAGTGACGACGAAGACAGAGTGACGACGAAGATAGAGTGACGACGAAGACAAAAATAGAGTGACGACGAAGACAGAGATAGAGTGACGATGACGACAGAGTGACGACGATGACAGGGTGACGACGAGGACAGTGTGACGACGAAGACAGAGTGACGACTAAGACAAAGTGCCGACGGGGATAGAGTGACGAAGGGGAAAGAGTGATGACGAGGATAGAGTGACGACGACGAAGACAGAGTGACGATGACGAATATAGAGTGACGACGATGAATATACAGTGACGACGAAGACAGAGTGACAACGAGGACACAGATAGAGTGTCGACGACGAAGACAGGGTGACGACGAAGACAGAGTGACGGCGAAGACAAAGATAGAGTGACGACGGGGACAGAGTGACGACGAAGATAAAGTGACGACGGGGATAGAGTGACGACGAGGATGGAGTAACGAGGACGACAGAGTGACGACGACGAAGACAGAGTTACGACGACGACGACGAAGATAGAGTGACGACGACGACAAAGATAGAGTGACTACGACGACGACAAAAATAGAGTGACGAAGAAGATAGAGTGACTACGACGACGACGAAGACAGAGTGACGACGATGAAGACAGAGTGACGAAGAACAGAGAGAGAGTCACGACAATGACGAACTTATCAAATTATGGTAATGTATCTTCATTCACGACCAGAAAGATTAACTTAATGAAATGAGAATTAAAAGCCTGTTGTGGTTTTCAGTAATGTTAATCCATCCAAAAATCCTAAAAAATCTTAAATATGTTTAATGCCCCTTTTCTCCTGTGTACACACGCTATCCAATGATATAAACAATTATAAGTATTCAAATTGCATGGCATATGTATTTCACTGCATCACCAGTTCTCAAGTTATGAATTGTTAGTAATTTTGAAATTGATTACCATCTGATGGCATAGTGGGTGACTTACCCCACCCACTTTGATTTTAGATATATTCCAAACCAAGGCTCCGTTCTATTTGATACTTTGCCTACAATAAGATCAATATATCAGTGGTCATGTTTGGCGAATTGAAGAAACTCGGGTCGGGTCACGGAAAGGGCCTTATTGACACTCATCCTTTGTTCATCTAGAAGAAAAATAACGACGATAACGAAAAGAACGCAATTAAAGGCCTTGTCACTTATATACGTACAAATCAGCGTCCACGTACGTCCACATCGTGTCAAAAATATGCTTTTTAATTTGCAATTTATAATTTGGCTGTTCCTTGGACGTGCTTCCGCAGTGATGTAGACGCGGAATTGTGAATTTGACCGGTCCTTGAAAAAGAAATGTCATTTAGCTATATTTAAGCATCGAGAAACATTAATTATTACGTATCATTAAAATACAGAGAATTGTATAATGAAATCTGGTCCAAGTTGGAAATATCTTGTAGACAGTGTGTCTCAGAGATGTTCTAATGGAGCACGACATTTTATATTGTGTCATATATTGGAAGAAAACTAGCAGGAGAAATAGGCCAATTGGCCTCATCAATAACTAACTTCCCTTCTAGGTCCAGATTAAAGTAATTCTTGGAGACTTTGAATTTGAATCCATAAAACTAACAGAACTCATCTCCCATGAGTATGTCATTTCTTGCCAGTCCAGCAAAAATGAGGATCCAACTTGTCGCGGCTTTTCTTAAAAAACGTCGTAGCTTCAGCTTTAAACAAACTACAGTTACGAGGTTTTTGATAAACAAGAGGACCATGATGGTCCTATATCGCTCACCTGAACCAAAATGATATGAGCAACTCTTTTGTTTGATTCAATTAATATTTATGACTTTAAGACTGAAAACGAACTTATGGTCAATAACATGTGAAAATCCAACTTATACGAGATCTAATGGTGCCCAACTGTGAACATTGTTGTCCAGGTTTTGTCTTGATTGATAAATAATTGTAAATTCTAGAGTATAAACAAGGTCGAACGCAGCCGCAAACAGCAGTTTTTTTCAAATTCAAGGGCACATAACTCTCGACTTCCAGATCAGATCAGACTGAAAATCGAACTCATCTAAGATCTTATGGTCCAAAAACATTGTGTCCAAGTTTTATGTTTATTGATTAATAATTGTAGATTCTAGAGCGTAAACAAGGTCGAAAACAGCCGAAAATGGCAATTTAATCAAATTCAAGGGCACATTACCTCTGGACTTTCTGGTCATATCAGACTGAAAATCTAACTCATCCGAGATTTTATGATCTCCAATATTATGTCCTAAATTGGTCTTGATTGGTCTGTAAATGTAGATTCTAGAGCGTAAACAAGAGCGTAAACAAGGTCGAAAACAGTCAAAAACGGCAATTTTGTCAAATTCAAGGGCACATAACACTCGATTTTCTGATCAGATAAGACTGAAAATCAAACTCATCCGAGATCTTATCATCCCAAACATTGTGTCCAAGTTTTGTCTTCATTGATTAATAATTGTAGATTCTAGAGTGTTAACAAGGTCGAAACAAGCCGAAAATGGCACTTTTATCAAATTCAAGGGCATGTAACTCTGAACTTTCTGATCAGATCAAACTGAAAATCAAACTTATCTGAGATCTTATGGTCCAAAAACATTGTGTCCAAGTTTTGTATTGATTGATTAATAATTGTAGATTCTAGAGTGTTAACAAGGTCGAAACCAGCTGAAAATGGCAATTTTGTCAAATTCAAGGGCATGTAACTCTGGACTTTCTGTTCAGATCAGACTGAAAATTAAACTCATCAAAGATCTTATGGTCTTTAACATTGTGTTCAAATTTTGTCTTGATTTGTCAATAAATGTAGATTCTAGAGTGTAAACAAGATTGAAAACTGCCGAAAATGACAATTTTGTCGAATTCAAGGGCACATAACTCTCGTCTTTCTGATCAGATCAGACTGAAAATTGAAGTCATGCAAGATCTTATCATCTCCAACATTATGTCCAAGTTTTGTCTTGATTGATCAATAATTGTAGATGCAAGAGTGTAAACAAAGTCAAAACTAGCAATTTTTGCGTTCAAGGGCAAATAACTCCAGACTTCCAAGTCCGATCAGGCCCATAATAGAACTCATCCGAGAACTTATGACCATACTTGCTTTGACCAATTTTGATCAAGATTGGCCAACTTTTGTGGATGCTAGAGTGTTAACACCAAATTGTTGACAGACAGGCGGACGGACGGACAGACGGACGGATGGACAGACGGACGGACGGACGGACGGACGACGGACATTGAGTGACCACAATAGCTCACCTTGAGCACTTCGTGCTCAGGTGAGCTAAAAAAAACCGATGATGTGCCTAATATATACGTGGTGAGCTAGTTTTGAAAGAGCAGCAGCTGTAATGTCTATAAAGAAATAAACGACAATGCTACAATCATTTTAAAATCTTTTTTGTAATCGTTTATTTTAATCAAAACAGCAAAAGAGCTGTTTATTATTATAGCGGCACTTCTACTGAGTATTTCAATTGATGTATCTTCTACAGATACATGTACTGTCATATGTAGATTCAACCATGGTTATAATCCTTTTCAAAATAAGACCTGGTTTAAAAGCAGTCTGGTAATGAAATAATACAATTTTATATATTTCTTTCTTTATACTTTAAATATACTTTCTGAGATTCACTGGACCCGTCTTCTGCGTGACATGTCTAATTCATGAAGCCAACTCTAGTCAGTGCTTTTGTAATAAACTGACACGATTTAAAAACGCAAAGCACGTTTTCATTAACCATTTCTTTCCTATTGCCTCGATCGTCCCCATATTTGGGGACATGTATGAGACAATGTGTACGCTTCACGCCTAAGCAATTTTGTTGTGTTTTCTGTACTCTATCCGGACATCTGAACCGCCCATCACTAAATGCTCGTGTGTCTCGTGCATTCAGACCACGTGTTAAATCACTAAGATTTTTTGTGTACAAATTGCCACTTTGATTTATTTATGGAAAACATACGAGAACAACGAAAGAAAATTGTGTATAAAATACTGAAGCTTTCTGTGCGAAAAAGGAACGGAGTTTTTTGGCTTTTGGTTTGTCGTGTTTCGCAAATGAAGGTAGCTAGACGCTTTAATGAAGCCGAATCGACGGTTGCAAGGTTTATGAGATGTGTAAACGACACACAAAGATTTTCAGACCACCCACGTCCTGGTCAGCTGCGTGTAACAACTGTACGTCATAATAATTATATACGTCAATGTCACTAACGCAACAGATTTGTGACGACTCAGTCTACAGCAAATGCTATGGTTGGCAATTGCGGGCGGCCTATACATCGGGACATGGTGATAAATCGCCTGTGAAAACACTGGGTTCGCTGTCGTCGATGTTCGATGCCAGGCTCTTGACTCAACGTGCATTTTGGCATAATCTGACGTCCATTCAGGCATTATTGGTGGCTTTAAAGGTCATTTTCTGTCCTGTAATGATAACAATTGTAACATTTACACTTTTACATTGCTATACATCGGTTTTGTAAGATGTAGGAGATACCATTTGTAAAAGTACCTTTTTGCGTTTTTAAATCGTGTCAGTTTACTATAATAAATAGCAAAAGGAGTCTCCAGGGACCCATGATCCAATTTACAAAATGATGGGTAAAGAAACCTCATATTTCTCAAAAATCTAATTATAAAATGTTTTAGTAATCTTACCGGTCTTTTTTAAGAATAAAAATGACATATTTCTCTTGTGTATGATTATGATGCATACACAAGTCCGTTGAAAAAGGGTATATTGGGCCTGAAAGGTGTTTATCAAAAACTATTTTTACAGCTTCTATAAATGTAAGAGATAAGGGATAAGGTAGAAGGATATATCATCGTTTTTCAACAAAAAGCTCGTACCTTCAAATTGTTCAAGGTGCAGTTACGTGGTTTTGTTTAAAAGCAGCGATATATATTTCCACCAGGTTGCAGTGTATACGTAGTTCTATGCATCCGTATTGAACTGAAATTCAATGCAACAATATGATTTCTGAAAATTCACAAGGTCCACGTGTTTCTTCCGGTGCCGTGAAAAATATTTCTACGCAGAACTACAGATAAGAGGGGTAATATATTTTCAAAATGTAATATTTCGTTTATTGTTTGGCAAACCCTTTGTTGTGGGTATTTATTTGGATTCAAATGAGTTTTTGTTTGAATTTCTGTCGATTTTGGAAGGCAAATAGTTTTTACATTGACATGGTATTGATACTAATATAAAATTAAACAGAATTGTTGATACGGAATAAAAACAAATAGCGTGAACATGATGTCTAAAGATCTACTTGTATCTAAGTATAGAATAAAGCACCGAAATGTCGTGTATTACATCCGCAGAATAATTAACCTTCAATATCCATATATAGACATATACTGAACAAAAGTGAAAACGCTACACCTACTTTGCTTGTCATATTTCTTCTACATACATTAAGTAAAAAAATCAAATGAAAGTGTTTCGCATTGTTCATTCACTTGGTTGTGCCAAGCACTAAACGTTTTGTGGATCTCAATTACGGGGATGAAAAACGGACCCTTTTAATGTGACAGGGGTCCGTTTTTCAGGTGTACAATTTGAACGGAAATTTAAACCTTCAGAAATCTAAGGAGAAGAATGTAAACCATACCGGACTGCACGGAATGGTAGTCTGGAAAGTTACCTGTCAGAAAATGTAAAGAAGCTTGCATAACACTGTTTCAGCGTTTAGAAAATGATGTTTGAAAAGCAGAAGTTTCATTATGTACCAAAGCTTGAAATTTTTACAATGTAATCTCCATAGGAAATTGAAATCGCTATTGCACGGACATCTGGGATTAATCCTAGTTGAAGACACGGTTAAAAATCCCATGTAAGGCCTGCATGATGTTGCAAAAAATCCCAATCGAAAACCGTGATAAATTTGTGAATTTCCAAACATTTTGAATTCCCTCTTTGTTTATGTCAAAGGGAGGTAATTCGTAAAATTGACAGATTATACCTTGATTTTAGAGCTTGCTACAAGAGATAAGTGAGATTTTAAGTGCTTTTTTGGCAACCCGGATATGACAAATTCCGAAAAAATAATGAAGTGTTTTCTGCGCATGCGCATATGCGGAATTGGATGAAATTAGCTCTAAACGCATTAAGGGCTGTAACTCTGACATTAAAGAAGACAAAGCAATGAAATTTCTACAAAATGGTTGCTGGAAGCCTGGGAAATATCGCCAAATAACATTTCCTGCTCTTAGTTTGATACTTTTCCAGAAATAAGAAATCTTCAAGTGTAGCGTTTTCACTTTTGTTCAGTATATAAAATAGAGACGCAAGGTAAGTATGGTGTATTTCATGGTAGATAGAAGGTTAGAAATAATACAGAGTCAGTTGCAGCTAGAAAAGACCTATGTTGATTTACAGTAGGTGTTTCAACCTACATTGATGATATAGAATAAAGAAAATTATGTTGAACGATTAATTAATAGATACTTTCAGTGAGTCAGTCTGTCTTTCTGTTCGCCATTCTGTCTGTCTGATTTGACACAACCTGAATATCGTGCTAGAAATCTATTTCCAGACAGAATTGTATAACCGAGAATAATTGAGTTTCTGAGTAAAACTATATAGATTTCAATTGAGATGTGAACCTTGACGTGATCTGAGCTTGAATCAATTTTTCAAAAATGTATTTGAATGTCAAAATTCACAGAAGCTCTAGGCCAATTTCTGTATATGGAGATTCTATTAAACCTAATCAATTTACCACTGTTAGCACACAATAAGATCTTTACAGATGTTATTTAAAAGACGAACACTACCTGTTTTATCACCGTTTGTTGCACAATTATGTATGCTTTGTCGTTAAAGTCTGTCTGAAGTGCGCTTTTCCTTTATTTATGAGATAGTTTTAGTTGCAAAATTGATTCCTTTATAGACATTCAACCATGCACTTGTTATTTATGAGATAACCTATAATTATGTCTTTGCAAATTCGTTAGAAACAAAACATTTACCATGACACACCGTCGCTTTTCAACAAATTTTTTGTAACTCCAGTGTGTTTTTAAGCTGTAGTTGTAGGGCTTCTGTTGAAAAGCCGCGACATGTTAGATAATTTAGGCATTATGATAACTTTGGTACACTCCGATCAGGAATAGTTGTGCTATGCATCACTTTATCATTTGTAAAAGAGAAAAACATAAGACTCATTTTTATTTCCTCAAAGTCACTAACGAATCTAGAAACTGATCAAAAATCCGTTTTTTAAATGATAATTTGATCTGAAAGTGTGCCATTCATTCCTTATACAGACAGGCCTAATTTAATATTGCCATCCCCAGTATTGATAGCAAATCCAGGACTGTTATTTAGACAAAAGAAGAAATGCAGATGACCGTATTTTCTTTTTTTCCTTTAACTTTTTAGGCTAATCTTAACAAAGTTTCTGACAAAACTAATTTTGCTGTCAGTTTTAAATTCTATTGTTTGCGAAATTATTCTTATTCTATATTTGTATATTTGGATTTCAAAGTTCTGTTAGTTTTATGGATTCAAATTCAAAGTCTCCAAGAATTACTTTAATCTGGGCCTATTGGCCTATTTCTCCTGCTAGTTTTCTTCCACTATATGACACAATATAAAATGTCGTGCTCCATTAGAACATCTCTGAGACACACTGTCTACAAGATATTTCCAACTTGGACTAGATTTCATTATACAATTCTCTGTATTTTAATGATACGTAATAATTAATGTTTCTCGATGCTTAAATATAGCTAAATGACATTTCTTTTTCAAGGACCGGTCAAATTCACAATTCCGCGTCTACATCACTGCGGAAGCACGTCCAAGGAACAGCCAAATTACAAATTGCAAATTACAAAGCATATTTTTGACGCGATGTGGACGTACGTGGACGCTGATTTGTACGTATATAAGTGACAAGGCCTTTAATGACGGTCTTTTCGTTATCGTCGTTATTTTTCTTCTAGATGAACAAAGGATCAATGTCAATAAGGCCCTTTCTGTGACCCGACCCGATTTTCTTCAATTCGCCACACATGACCACTGACATATTGATCTTATGTAGGCAAAGTATCAAAGAGAACGGAGCGTTGGTTTGGAAGATATATAAAATCAAAGTGGGTGGGGTAAGTCATCCACTATGCCATCATATGGTAATCAATTTCTTATACACTAACAATTCATAACTTGAAAACTGGTGATGCAGTGAAATACATATATACTACTCAAAGTTTGCTAAGCACCAAAAATTTAAATGTTGATATTTTCTTTCTTTAACGCAATTTTCATGTCAAATTTGTGTGACGTGTAAGTCTACTGCATCTTCAAGATAACTGAATAAATTCCAACACATTTAGTTCTCTCGAAGCAGTTGAAATTTGGATGGAAAGAGGCGAACCCGCGAAATGAAGGGACTTAATAGAGATGGAGTCGTGTTCCATATTTTTATCTGAACCTAAATGTTCACCTTTTTATACCTCGATATCATGTTTAAGATCAAGGAAACCACATAGTTGCTTGGCAAGGTAGTTCTGTGCCCCAATTCAAATGCGTAGCACCTTAAAGGTGGGTGGGGTAATTTATTGTCTCGGCACATTTAAAATCGCCATATCGATTCTTGGAAGCATTCAATTGGCATGCATCTTTCTTAAAAACCCTTCCAAAACTGTTTAAATTCATGTAAAAAGTCAAAGGTAAGTCACGTAGTCTCCCGGCGTCGAAATTTCATAACCGAAGTCCTACAGTAGCTTTTCTGGCCTGTTAAAAACCTCTCTAATGGCCTCCATACTGTTTCTTAGAACAGTGTAGCGACAAAGCAGTCACTAGAGGGCTCTTTGAAGGTAATGTGAAATAACAAAAAAAGACATTTGTTTTGTCGACCCTCGTGTGGTATGTATCACATCATTGATCGACAGCAAAATAACTATTGATACACTGGGCGAATTGTGTAGTCTGTGCTAGTTGCAAAACCAGTGGAATGGCAACTGACTACACCAGTGACAGTAATTGCGTTCATATTAGACAGCTTTCAAACGTTTAAAACACCTAAAATGTCAAGAATGCATTTTTCGGATGTCGCTAGAATGTGGTGTACAGAGACAGCAACAAAGAAAAAGACAGTCGTAGTTTAGGTCCTCAAAAGACATGGTATGACGCACCCAATGCACTTTTGTGAGACTATAGGTACTGGGATGTGTTTAATTGCTGAAATCGTGAGAGACAAAATCGTTTGAATGAACGATGGGCCTTAAAAATAAGCGATATCCTCAATTTCTACCCCTAAGGAAAGGGGGTTTATCACTAGTATTGGCCGAATCTTTGATTCTCTAGACGTAAACAGTTGTACTTACGTCTAGTGTAATCCATAGATCAATACTTCATGCAAAATTGCATAACCATAACGTTATATGAAATACTGTGTATGAAGATGCCAACTCGGTCCTAGATAAATGTTTAATTGGTTAAAGAACTCTTAAAGATCTCGTGACACCATTGCCGTGTAGTTTAAGACTATCATTGAATTCCGTAAAGTTCCTGGTCAAACAAAAAGCATCAACACAATCGTTTTAGACAAGAAATAAAAAAAAGTTTACCCCACCCATTTACAAGCACCAACTCATTTTCATGGGATTGTTTCTTTTCCTCCTCACAATACACTTGAAAATGGTGTGTAAAGTACAAAGTTCTTTGATTCGTGTATCAAATACATTAAAGCAATCATCAAATACATTTTTCCATTGGATATCAGATTCGCACCAGAAATATTAACACCAAAACTTTTGGTGCTTAGCAAACTTTGAGTAGTATATATGCCATGCAATTTGAATACTTATAATTGTTTATATCATTGGATAGCGTGTGTACACAGGAGAAAAGGGGCATTAAACATATTTATGATTTTTTAGGATTTTTGGATGGATTAACATTACTGAAAACCACATCAGGCTTTTAATTCTCATTTCATTAAGTTAATGTTTCTGGTCGTGAATGAAGATATAATTTGATAAGTTTGTCATCGTCGGGACTCTCTCTCTCTCTTCTTTGTCACTCTGTCTTCATCGTCGTCACTCTGTCTTCGTCGTCGTCGTAGTCACTTTATCCTCGTCGTCACTCTATTTTTGTCGTCGTCGTAGTCACTCTATCTTTGTCGTCGTCGTCGTCACTCTGTCTTCGTCGTCGTTACTCCATCCTCGTCGTCACTCTGTCCCCTTCGTCACTTTGTCTTCGCCGTCACTCTGTTCTCGTCGTCACTCTGTCGTCGTCGTCACTCTGTCTTCGTCGTCGTCACTCTATCTCTATCTTCGTCGTCACTCTGTCCTCGCCGTCACTCTATCTTCGTCTTCGTCGTAACTTTGTCTTCGTCGGCGTCACTCTGTCGTCGTCGTTACTCCATCCTCGTCGTCACTCTGTCCCCTTCGTCATTCTGTCACCGTCGGCACTTTGTCTTCGTCGTCACTTTGTCCTCGTCGTCACCCTATCTTCGTGATCACTCTGTCTTCGTCGTGACTCTATCTGTATCGTCGTCGTCACTCTGTCTTCGTCGGCACTCTATCTCCATCTTCGTCATCACTCTGTCTTCGTCGTCACTGTGTCGTCGTCGTCACTCTGTCGTCGTCGTTACTCCATCCTCGTCGTCACTCTGTTCCCGTCGTCACTCTATGTCGTCATTAGTAGTTAATATGTCATTGTCGTTGTCATTTTGTCGTTCTGTATGTCTGCCTATCTCGGGTGGAGCAAACTCCAGGGCTCGAACTCACGACCGCAAGGCTATGAGTCCTACCCGCTCACCACTGAGCCACCGAGACAGACACTACATTCAATTTCGGAAATAAATTTAAACTTTTTAATCTAAACAAATATAAATAATTATACCTACAGAATGAATAAAATCTATTCAGATCCAGCCAGGACTCGAACTCACGACCTCCTGGTTATGAGCCAAGCGCGCTCACCACTGAGCTATCGAGGCAGATGAAAAGGACTCTTTTAGGAATAATCTTATTTTCTATGTGAAATAAACATTTATATTTAATCAACCAAAATAAATTATTATATTTTTTCTCGTGATATTTTGTTTCAATAATGCTTTAACAATTGCATAAGACAATGGAAACATTTCACATTAAAAATTTTAATCATTGAAAAAATATGATTATCATTTATTTTTTATGCAAACTAAACTAAAAGAAACAATTATATCAAACTTATTGATTTAAAATGTTTTATTTTTCTCGCAATATTTTGTTTCAATGATAACTTATCAAATGCATGAAATATAACTTTTCACATTAAAAATTCAAATTATTGAAAATAATAATTAAATTCGAACTGTAGGATAAAATTAGTTTTAGTACCATTTCATACTATGTCTGCCATAGCGCAGTGGTAAGACACGGGACTTCCAATCAGGAGAACAGAGTTCGATACTCTGACAAGACGGATATTTTTTTTAACCTTCAACAAATTATTTCATTTTTATTGGCTCTCATAAATAAAGCATTATACACTTTCATATTTTTTTAAATACAGTGTATCAATGACATTTTATCAACCGCACAAGATAAATGCATCATTATTCGAAACCTGTTTAAGCAATTGTTAATATACTAGTCAAAACTCCTAACCGGCCACTTTGTTTTGCACATTTTTGAAATATTTATGATAATCTGATTTGTAAGAGATTTACTGCTATGGAAAGGTTGGTCATTTGAAGATCATTTCGTACAAATGTTGCGTATAAAAATGTTAATGTTTCTTTTGGGGATAACACGAAAGACAAGAACCCCATTTTCAAAAATCACGAAAACTGCACAATTCGACAGAAAATCTGATTTAGGACCAAATTAAATTTTGAGATTCTTAAAATTTATCTATCAACATTGCTAGTCAATCGATAAATAAGCATTATTCTCTAAAGAAGAATTTAATTCTATTGGTTATTGCCCCGTGAACAGATTTTACGCAAAATACCCCACCCACCAATGTTAAAATCGATGAAAATCGAAATAAGGGGTATGGTGAAACTTGTGTCAATTTTTAAACATTCGAAACAGAATGTTGGTAACATTTTCATCTTTCTCTCTTTGATAATGATTATTCTGTTCAATGAAAAACAGCGGTTGTGGTTATCCCGTCACTAAACGTGTTATTTGTGACAGAAAATGAGTGGCCGGTTAGAAGTTTTGACTAGCATATAAAAGTATTTTTCCAACTTTTGAATAAAATTATTTATAGTGCCGTTTTATACCATGTATGTGATAGCGCAGTGGTAAGACGCGGGACTTCCAATTGGAAGAACCGGGTTCGATACACTGATAAGTCAGATAAATATTTTTGTTATCTTTTTTTTCTTCCAGCAAAACACAAATGCATTTTTTTCAATTATTTAGCTTTTTATGCCCCAAAACGATTCATTTTTATTCTTACAAACTTATATATTATTTCATTGTAGTTAACGTGTATAACCTTGACCATGGTGTTGGGTTTAACGCTTTCCACGTGCAATTCGGGGAAAAGGAAGCACAAGGAAATGTTTACTTTCCCTGAATGGTTCAGCAGTCTCTAACTTATGCATGGTCAAGTTTTATGGGCTTCTGATGCAACATGCAAATATTTACACTGCTATTTGGATTAGTAATTTAGATATTGTAATTTTTAAAGTGGCCGATTAGAAATTTTGTTAGGTTTAGGCTAGGGAAAATATTGAGAAAAAAGATGAACATTCTGATAATCAGCATTTTCTTCTTTGGCCTCAATGTTTTGAGCTATTCCCACCTTATGATATTCCCTTGAGTAACATCCGTTTTGTCGTCTGCATCAGCTTTCAAATTCGAACACCCTAAAACTGGTCATTTGGGAATGGATTTTAAGAAAGTAAGGATTACAGACATAATTTATTACCTATTTTAACCAAATAACCCATTATTGCACAGTGACGCCTTTTGACACCGCCAAAAGAAAAATCTTTGGAAGGTCGTGGAAAATAAAGAAATTGCTTGTCACATTCACTTGAGATTGTCGTCTGCAGCACATTTGAATTTGGACGTGTCTAAATCTTGGCGTATGGTGATGGGTTACCTTCTTCCTTCATATCTTGCAAAAATGGTACAAATTTAAAGAGTTTCTTGCTTTTAAGGTAGTCCAACCCTTATGAGGTTTACGCGATATTGGAATATTTCGGGCGAAGTAGTAAACATTCGGCGATGGAAAGTATCGATGTTTTCTAACTCGTGAAATCGACATGTCTGTGTAGATCGATTACTTAACGAATGTTTGCGACGCCGCGTGAACGCCATTAGGGATAGACTTCCGTAGAGCAATAAACACAGTTCTTTGCCCCTTTCATTTTAGCCTGGTAGGCTTATACTCATACATCCAATTTCTAACCCTAGACACTAAAACCTCTATAAAATGAGATATTGAATCAAAAAATAAGTTTATTTTAGGAAATTATCTACATTTCTAGACACATTTATATATCCCTGTATACAAACGTCACGCGTGTATCTCTATATCACTCTAGATGAATACAATGAACCAAATATACTGAGGGAAAAAGTTTAGCAATTTCGTAAGTTGCAGTTTATTTCTCATTCATCTGTGTTCCGATCGTAATCAAATTTTTAAACAATGATATTTGTCGTCTTAGCAACAATATTCCTAATATTGGTTCGAATTAGAGATTTGTGACGTCAAACAAGGTAGGGGTAGCACTCTAAAATTGACACATGGAATAAGCACAATGTTTGCCCATCATTAGCATTCGTAACAATACCACACTGTCTGTTATGCTTGAAATGTGTCCACAAACAAAACTCTTATCCGACAATCTGGCTGGCCAGTCTACATGTACCACATCCACATTCTGAGATTGTAGAAAATTCAGCGTGTGTCTATCAGCGTTTAGACCGGTGTAATCATGCTGGACAATGGTGGCGTGCTCTTAACGTATTGAAGGAAAAGCCACAGACTGTGAAATTTCAGTACGCAAGCATTTGCCATATAAGTTTCTTTGAATAGTTACATTGCTAGTTTTGCTTTGATATTAAATCGAACCCAAGATCATGACGCTATCGCGTCCATAACGGTCAAGTTGAATGACGTTGATTATTGAGATCCATAATTTCACAATTGCTCATCCACAAGTTTCAATTTCAAACGTGATTAACCTACAAAAGTGACTTGAATCCAATGCCATAATGTCAATAGACAGTGTATCCGTGTCAAGTTCAGCCTGGCCTGTCTGGGAAAACAACTCAATGGAACACCAAGAACGAAGTGTTTTCCTCACAGTACGAGGACAATTCCATTTTCTTGTCGCATTTCGGATCAAACCGGCTGAATTTTTGCTGATGGGAAACGATTACGTCATGAACACGTTACTACGTAATTATCCTAATGCAAGCTTGTTATATGGGGCATGCTTGAGCGTGGCGTGTCTCTGGCGTTATTTTTATTGACATAACTTAAGCCGCAGTAGGGAAATGACAGTTTGACTCGCACCAAAATGCTAAGCCACCTCTTTGACCGTCATGTCGCCGGTCAGCATGCCGATGGCCTTATTACCTTGATCTAATGTTAGCCCAAAGCGACGTCCCATTTAAATCGTTTTTGTCGAGTTTTCTCCCTTGATGATTACCATTATATTGGGATATGAATTGTCGATATAAACTGCATGCGCATATTATGCTCGTGCAAGACATCATTTTAGCACTATTACGTCATAGAGCCTTTGGCGGAGAGAAAAACGTAAACGAATTGCATCATTAGTGAGTAAGTTTTTGTAATTTGCAAGTAAGACTTATTCAAGGAAATTTGTATCTTGATGTTGTCCCCTTGTATAATTACTCTTATATTATCTTTATTTATAAACATCGAACATATTGTGAGTACATCTGGACTAGGATGTAGTTACGGGGTTTTAGAACGTTATCGACGATGCACTGAAATGCGGTCACAGACCTTCCAGTCTTAAAAAAAGACCGAAGTTTTTTTTATTTTATTTTTTCATCAAATTACTTGATTCGGTTATCATTTGAGAGAAGGATTCTGAAGCGTGTGGGTATTGTAAATATACGGCTACATGTAAACCATTTTAAAGATATTTTAATGAAGAAAATTGAAGGTATTCTTGATTATTCTAGAGGTGTATCTTTGCAGGTAGAGAATAGCTAGACTAGACTCGTATAAGTACTTGTCGAAAGTGAAAGACCGTGTTAAACGACAATTTTAAGTGAGTAAGCTTAAAGATAACTCTAAATCAAAAGAGCAATGTCAGCCCAACAAACCTAGAAAACCATAACGCTGCTTTTCAATGAAAATCTCGTAACTGCAGCTCAAAAAAAGCTGCAGTTGCGAGGTTTTCGTTGAAAAGCGACGATATGAATTAGTGATATGAACGGACAGAACGTTTCTGTCCAGAAAAAACTCGCACCAAGCTCGTTTAATCCTTCTAAATTCACTCTATAATTTAAAGCTACATGTACCCCCATTTTCCTTTCTAATCATGTTTTTGAAAACAAGTCGAATATAGAGTGAAAACAACAACATGTTTTTCAGTGTTAGAATTTCTCTGTTTTGGCTGTAGATAATGCAATACAGGAAACAACGATGCATACATACTGTACCCACTTTGTTCTGGTGCTTTATATATACTGAGCAAAAGTGAAAACGCTACACCTACTTTGCTTGTCATATTTCTTCTAAATACAACAAGTTAAAAATCAAATGAAAGTGTTTCACATTGTTTATTGACTTGGTTGTGCCAAGCACTAAACGTTTTGTGGATCTCAATTACGGGGATGAAAAACGGACCCTTTTAATGTGACAGGGGTCTGTTTTTCAGGTGTACAATTTGAACGGAAATTTTACACAATTTAAACCTTCAGAAATTCAAGCAGAAGAATGTAAACCATGTCGTACTGCATGGAATGGTAGTCTGACAAGTTACCAGTCAGGAAATGTAAATTGAAATCGCTATTACATGGACATCTGGGAACAATCCTAGTCGAAGAATGGTTTCAAAAGTCCACTGTAATGCCTGCATGATGTTGCAAAAATTCCCAATCGAAAACCGTGATAAATTTGTGAATACCAAACATTTTAAATTCCCTATTTGTTTATGTCAAAGGGAGGTAATTAGCAAAATTGACAGATTAGACCTTGATTTAAGAGTTTGCTACAAGAGATAAGTGAGATTTTAAGTGTTTTTTGGCAACCCGGATATGGCCAATTCCTAAAAAAAATGAAGCATTTTCTGCGCATGCGCATATGCGGCATTAGATGAAATTTTAGTTCTAAACGCATTAAGGGCTATAACTCTGGCATTAATGGAGACAATACGCTGAAATTTCGACAAAAAGATTGCTGAAATCCTGGGAAATAACGACAAAATATATTTCATGCTATTAGTTCGATACTTTTCCAGAAATAAGAAATCTTGCAGTGTAGCGTTTTCACTTTTGTTCAGTATATATATAGCACGGACCTCTTTAATCATAACGAATATTGGTGACAGGGAAGGGACAAGAAACATACGATCTCAAGTATAATCCTTATTTGATTTTCGCATGACATTTTATCAGATGGAATCGTGGAGTTTTGGAAACAGAATAGAATCTTTTACTGGGAATCTTTTGGAAGGCGAAGTGGAGTTAGAAGAATATGAGGTTCAATGTGTTATTTTTTATATTGATAATATTGGTACTTTTGAACGTCTTTATCTATAAATTTAAGTGTTTAACATGAATAACATAAAGTATCTTCCCGTAATTACACAACTTCTCCGTTTATATACCAATGGAACTAAGTAAAATACATTATGTAACTTATCAGCTTAAATACCCCTTGCGGAGATTCAATTGTTCGATCACGGAATTTCATTAGGTATTCAATGAAAAAAGCTTTTTTGAAGCAGTTTAATTGAGTCTGCTTTACATAAAATTACTGAGAGTACTAAAGGCAAAGACTTTGATAAAATGTTACAGAGAAAGCGAAAAAAGATATGTAAATGTTACAAAAAATTGAGATTAACTGCTTTTTCGAATCATTCAATCTGAATGTCGGTAAAATATTACAATATAGAGCTGTGGTAGATTAAATGTGCTCAGTGTTTATGTTCAAACGGATTCGTAGACATTGTTTTAAAAGCGTGAAAACGGCATCACACTTTGACCTTCAAAATATCATTATTATTCATACGAAAAAGACAGACATTCAAATTGTATGCAGCGACCGATCGTTGCTGGTACATCAAAAACAAATAATGATTTCACAGCGTCAGGCAAAACTTTAGTAACTTCGTGGTAGACAATGTATATCGATACCAGTTGAAAGGACGCATCGTTACATGTTTAACAAAATCGACTTTTGAAAGAAAAGTGTCTCATAAATAAAGGAGAAAGAGCACTTCAAACAGAACTTGAACGACAGAACATACACAATTGACCAACACATGGTGATAAAACAGGTAGCGTTCGTCTTTTAAATAACATCGGTAAAGATCTTATTGCGTGCTTACAGCGGTAACTTGATTGGGTTGAATAGGATTCACATATACAGAAATTGACCTAGTTTCATTTTGCGAAAGTTTTAACATGCAAATACATGTTTGAACAAAAATCGACTTCGTAAAGAAAATTATCTCATAAATAAAGGAGAAAGCGCACTTCAAACAGACTTGAACGACTGAACATACATAATTGAGCAACACACGGTGATAAAACAGGTAGTGTTCGTCTTTTAAATAACATCTGTAAAGATCTAATTGCGTGCTAACAGCGGTAACTTAATTGGGTTGAATAGAGTCTCCATCTACAAACAAAGAACCTACTTACGATTTAATATCAAAGCAAAACTAGCAATGTAACTATTCAAAGAAACTTATATGACAAATGCTTGCGTACTGAAATTTCACAGTCTGTAGCTTTTCCTTCAATACGTTAAGAGCACGCCACCATTGTCCAGCATGATTGCACCGGTCTACACGCTGATAGACACACGCTGAATTTTCTACAATCTCAGAATGTGGATGTGGTACATGTAGACTGGCCAGCCAGATTGTCGGATAAGAGTTTTGTTTGCGGACACATTTCAAGCATAACAGACAGTGTGGTATTGTTACGAATGCTAATGATGGGCAAACAATGTGCTGATTCCATGTGTCAATTTTAGAGTGCTACCCCTACCTTGTTTGACGTCACAAAGCAGACGTCGCAGATCTCTAATTCAAACCAATATTAGGAATATTGTTGCTAAGACGACAAATATCATTGTTTAGAAATTAGATTACGATCGGAACACAGATGAATGAGAAATAAACTGCAACTTACGAAATTGCTAAACTTTTTTCCCTCAGTATATTTGGTATATTGTATTCATCTAGAGTGATATAGAGATACACGCGTGACTTTTGTATACAGGGATATAGAAAAGTGTCTAGAATGTAGATAGTTTCCTAAAATAAACTTATTTATATTGATTCAAGATCTCATTTTATAGAGGTTTTAGTGTCGAGGGTTAGAAATTGGATGTATGAGTATAAGCCTACCAGGCTAAAATGAAAGGGGCGAAGAACTGTGTTTATTGCTTTACGGAAGTCTATCCCTAATGGGGTTTACGCGACGTCGTAAACATTCATTAAGTAATCGATCTACACGGACATGTCGAAGTCATTAGTTAGAAAATCGATACTTTCCATCGCCGAATGTTTACTACTTCGCCCGAAATATTCCTATATCGCGTTAACCTCATTAGGGTTGGACTACCTTAAAAGCAAGAAACTATTTAAATTTGTACCATTTTTGCAAGTGATGAAGGAACAAGGTAACCCATCACCATACGCCAAGATTTAGACACGTCCAAATTTAAATGTGCTGCAGACGACAATTTCAAGTGAATGTAAGAAGCAATATCTTCATTTTCCACGACTTTCCAAAGACTTTTCTTTTGGCGGTGTCAAAAAGGCGTCACTGTGCACTAATGGGTTATTTGGTTAAAATAGGTCATAAATTATGTCCGTTACTTTCTTAAAATCCACTCACAAATGACCAGTTTTAGGGTGTTCGAACTTGAAAGCTGATGCAGACGACAAAACGGATGTTACTCAAGGGAATGTCATAAGGTGGGAATAATATAGCTAAAAAAACATTGAGGCCAAAGGAGAAAATGCTGATTATCAGAATGTTCATCTTTTGTCTCAATGTTTTCCCTAGCCTAAACTTAACAAAATTTCTAATCGGTCACTTTAAAAATTGCATTATCTAAAATATTAATCCAAATAGCAGTGTAAATATTTGCATGTTGCATCAGAAGCCCATAAGCCTTGACCATACATAAGTTTGAGACTGCTGAATCATTTAGGGAAAGTAAACATTTCCATGTGCTTCCTTTTCCCCGAAGTGCACGAGAAAAGCGTTAACCCCAACATCATGGTCCAGTTTACACACGTTAAGAGCAATGAAATAATATATAGCTTTGTAAGAATAAAAATAAATCGTTTTGGGACATAAAAAGCTAAATAATTGAAAAAATGCATTTGTGTTTTGTTGGATGAAAAAAAAGATAACAAAAATCATATCTGACTTATCAGTGTATCGAACACGGTTCTACCAATTGGAAATCCCGCGTCTTACCACTGTGCTATCACAGACATGGTATAAAACGGTACTATGAACAATTTTATTCTAAAGTTGAAAAAAAAAACCTTTTATATTAACAATTGCTTTAACAGGTTATCGAGTAATGATGCATTTATCTTGTGTGGTTGATAAAATGTCAATGATACCCTGTATTTAAAAAATAATGAAAGTGTACAATGCCTTATTTATGAGAGCCAATAAAAATGAAATAATTTGTTGGAGGTTAAAAAAATATTCGTCTTGTCAGAGTATCGAACTCGGTTCTTCTGATTGGAAGTCCCGTGTCTTACCACTGCACTATGGCAGTCATAGTATGAAATGGTACTAAAACTAATTTTATTCTACAGTTCGAATTTAATTATTATTTTCAATAATTTGAATTTTTAATTTGAAAAGTTATATTTCATGCATTTGATAAATTATCATTGAAGCAAATATTTTGCGAGAAAAAATAAAAAAAAATAATTTAATATGTTTGATATAATTGTTTCATTTAGTTTAGTTCGCATAAAAAATAAATGATAATCATATTTTTTTCAATGATTAGAATTTTTAATGTGAAATGTTTCCATCGTCTTATGTAATTAATAAAACATTATTGAAACAAATTATCACGAGAAAAAATATAATAATTTATTTTGATTGATTAAATATAATTGTTTATTTCACATAGAAAATAAGATTATTCCTAAAAAAGTCCTTTTCATCTGCCTCGATAGCTCAGTGGTGAGCGCGCTTGGCTCATAACCAGGAGGTCATGAGTTCGAGACCTGGCTGGATCTGAATAGATTTTATTCATTCTGTAGGTATAATTATTTATATTTGTTTAGATTAAAAAGTTTAAATTTATTTCCGAAATTGAATGTAGTGTCTGTCTCGGTGGCTCAGTGGTGAGCGGGTAGGACTCATAACCTGGCGGTCGTGAGTTCGAGCCCTGGAGTTTGCTCCACCCGAGATAGGCAGACATACAGAACGACAAAATGACAACGACAATGACATATTAACTACTAATGACGACACAGAGTGACGACGAGGACAGATTGACGAAGGGGACAGAGTGACGACGAGGACAGAGTGAAGACAGTGACAGAGTGAAGACGAGGACAGAGTGACGACGAGGACAGAGTGAAGATGACGATAGAGTGAAGACGTGGACAGATTGACGAAGGGGACAAAGTGACGACGGTGAGAAAGTGAAGACGAAGACAGAGTGACGACGAGGACAGAGTGAAGACGAAGACAAAGTGACGACGAGGACAGAGTGAAGACGCAGACAAAGTGACGACGGGGACAGAGTGACGACGATGACAGAGTGACGACGAAGACAAAGTGACGACGTGGACAGAGTGACAACGAGAATAGAGTGACGACGTCGACGAATATAGAGTGACGATGAAGACAGAGTGACGAAAACAGAGTGCAGGCGACAGAGTGACGACGCAGACAAAGTAACGACAAGGACAGAGTGAGGACGAAGACAGAGTAACGTAGTGGACAGAGTGAAGACGGAGACAAAGTGACGACGAGGACAGAGTGACGACGATGACAGAGTGACGACGAAGACAAAGTGACGACGAAGACAAAGTGACGACGTGGATAGAGTGACGACGTCGACGAATATAGAGTGACGACGACGAAATAGAGTGACGACGACGAAATAGAGTGACGACGAAGATAGAGTGACGACGACGAAGAAGACAGAGTGACGACAAAGATAGAGTGACTACGACGAAAACAAAGTGACGACGAGGAAGATAGAATGACGACGAAGATAGAGTGACGATGACGACGAAGACAGAGTGACGATGACGTAGATAGAGTGACAACGACAAAGATGGAGTGACGACGACCAAGACAGAGTGACGACGACGAAGACAGAGTGACGACGACAACGAAGACAGAGTGACGACGACGACGAAGATAGAGTGACGACGACGATGACGATGAGAAAGATAGAGTGACTACGACGACGACGACGAATAAAGAGTGACGACGACGATGGCAAAAATAGAGTGACGACGAAGATAGAGTGAGTACGACGACGACGAAGACAGAGTGCCGACGACGATGAAGACAGAGTGACGACGACGACGACGACGACGAGAAAGATAGAGTGACTACGATGACGACGACGAATATAAAGTGACGACGACGTTGGCAAAAATAGAGTGACGACGAAGATAGAGTGAGTACGACGACGACGAAGACAGAGTGCCGACGACGATGAAGACAGAGTGACGACGATGAAGACAGAGTGACGAAGAAGATAAAGTGACGACGATGAATACAGAGTGATGACGATGAAGACAGAGTGACGACGAAGAGAGAGAGTCACGACGATGACAAACTTATCAAATTATGGTAATGTATCTTCATTCACGACCAGACAGATTAACTTAATGAAATGAGAATTAAAAGCCTGTTGTGGTTTTCAGTAATGTTAATCCATCCAAAAATCCTAAAAAATCATAAATATGTTTTATGCCCCTTTTCTCCTGTGTACACACGCTATCCAATGATATAAACAATTATAAGTATTCAAATTGCATGGCATATGTATTTCACTGCATCACCAGTTTTCAAGTTATGAATTGTTAGTAAAACTGTATAAGAAATTGATTACCATCTGATGGCATAGTGGCTGACTTACCCCACCCACTTTGATTTTATATATCTTCAAGACCAAGGCTCCGTTCTATTTGATACTTTGCCTACATAAGATCAATATGTCAGTGGTCATGTGTGGCGAATTGAAGAAAATCGTATTGGGTCACGAAAAGGTCCTTATTAACACTCATCCTTTGTTCATCTAGAAGAAAAATAACGACGATAACGAAAAGACCGTCATTAAAGGCCTGGTCACTTATATACGTACAAATCAACGTCCACGTACGTCCACATCGCGTCAAAATATGCTTTGTAATTTGCAATTTGTAATTTGGCTGTTCCTTGGACGTGCTTCCGCAGTGATGTAGACGCGGAATTGTGAAATTGACCGGTCCTTGAAAAAGAAATGTCATTCAGCTATATTTAAGCATCGAGAAACATGAATTATTACGTATCATTAAAATACAGAGAATTGTTTAATGAAATCTGGTCCAAGTTGGAAATATCTTGTAGACAGTGTGTCTCAGAGATGTTCTAATGGAGCACGACATTTTATATTGTGTCCTATATTGGAAGAAAACTAGCAGGAGAAATAGGCCAATATGCCTCATCAATAACTAACCTCCCTTCTAGGTCCGGATTAAAGTAATTCTTGGAGACTTTGAGTTTGAATCCATAAAACTAACAGAAATTTGAAATCCAAATATACAAATATAGAAAAAGAATCATTTCACAAACAATAGAATTTAAAACTGAATTTAAAATGACAGCAAAATTCGTTTTGTCAGAAACTTTGTTAAGATTAGCCTAAAAAGTTTAAGGAAAAAAAGAAAATACGGTCATCTGCATTTCTTCTTTTGTCTAAATAACAGTCCTGGATTTGCTATCAATACTGGGGATGGCAGTATTAAATTAGGCCTGTCTGTAAAAGGAATTTAAATGGCACACCTTTAGATCAAATTACCATTCAAAAAAAACGTTTTTTGATCAGTTTCCATATTGGTAAATGACTTTGAAGCAATCAAAATGAGCTGATATGTTTTCTCTTTTACCAACGATAATGTGATGCATCACACAACTACTCCAGATCGGTATGTCCCCAAGTTATTATAATGCCTAAATTATCTAACATGTCGCTGCTTTTTAACAAAAAAAAACCTTTACTGCAGGTCGAAACAAACTGGAGTTATGAGGTTTTTTTTTGTTGAAAAGCGACGATATGTCAACATTATATAATGTTTCATCTGAGGTGCGTTCTTTAGAGCAAGATCTTGAGATATCTTGAGATTTCCTAAGATGTTTTAGGATAAAGCGCTCTTTTGAGCAAGATTTTTAAGACGATCACTGGGAGCCGCCATTGCTATATACCTCTTTTGGAACCCCTCGGTAAATTCTGTAGAATCTATATGGGATAGAATTGACCGAGTTGTTCCGAATGCTCCATGATTCATAAACCGCGAAGTTCGAATGATCCATACTTCATACAAATGACGCCATGATGACGTCATTTGTATGAAGTATGGAACATTCGGAACACCTCGCTTAAAATCTCGGTCTCAAAAAAGCTGTATCAAAAACATCTTAAGAATATCCAAGAAGTTTCTATTGAGGACGTTAAAACCAGAGGCGCGTTCTTTAGAGCGAGATTTTTTAAGATTTCTTAAGATGTAAAATATCTAACCTACCTCCTGCAATGACATACATCATACTGGTCTGTCGTCTCTTTTCTCTTTATATGGATATTAAAATTTAATTAGTCCGCGGATGCAATACACGACATTTGAGCGCTTTTGATTTTATTTTATGTATAAATAGATAAAGATGTCACGCATAAGCTATTTTTGTTCCGTACCAACAATTCCGTTTAATCTTATATTTTATATTTGTACCCTAGCTATGTAAAATAAATTTAACTCTCAAATTCGACCAATGTAAAAATAACCCTTATTTATCATTCTCGCAGGAACCAATTTCAAATACGTAGGCAGAGCAACCGATACGAGGGGGTAAAAGCATTCTGAAATTATTATCTATTATAACACGTTTCCGTAAAATCCATATATAGCGAAAGAAGAACTGCATCGGGCTTTATTTTACCAATAATGACTCTATGTAATTATGCTTTGTGTATGCGCCAAAACGTCACGTAACGTCAAGGAAACGTCAAATGACGTCATCGATTACCGCCAATGCGTTTCCTACGCCGAAAACTAGTTCATGCAGAATTTTCACAAAATAACACATTTCGAATGTGGGTTTTGTTATTTTGAGTGTTATAATGGAGATAATAACAAGTTAAGCGGTCTTTATTGCGCAATTAAAACCTCTGTGCTCTGAACTACATGATATGGCAAATACCTCGGCGCTTTGCGCCTCGGTTTTTACCTACACATGTAGTCCGTCGCACATCGGGATTTATTTGCGCAATAAAGACCGCTAAACTTGTTATTATTTCATAATTATAACACTTTTCGGTAAAATCCATATATAGCGAAAGAAGAACTACATCGGGTTTTATTTACAATAAAAACCCTATGTAATTATGCTTTTTGTATTCGCCAAAACGTCACATGGCGTCAAGGTAACGTCAAATGACGTCACATAAATGACAATGCGTTTCCTACGCCGAAAACTAGTTCATGGCAGAATTTTCACAAAATAACACATTTCTAACGTGCGTTTTTTTTTATTTAGAGTGTTATAATGGAGATAATAACAAGTTTAGCAATAAATTGCGCAATAAAAACCTCTGTGCTCTGGACTACATGTTAAAGGGACATTTCATTCCAATTTCAATTTTTTAAAGTATGCCTTGATGCCTAGATTGGTTATTCTAATGAGTATAAACACTATTAGTTTTTTGAAGTTGTTGCCAATAAGCGAGAAACACGCATTTAAAGTTGAGACATAATCGATAAATTGCATATAAATCCGAATTGTTGTCCACAACAATTTGTTCAATTTTAATACAAAAATATAAATTTCTCGTAAACGGCGCAATATTTTGGCTTGAAATTTTCATAATTTTCATAAGGAAATATGCTCTTTCAGATAAAAATAAAAGTAAAATTTATGACAAAAAAATCTGAAATGTCACTTTAAGTCAAATACCTCGGCGCTGTGCGCCTCGGTTTTTACCTTCACATGTAGTCCGTCGCACATCGGGTTTTATTGGCAATATAGACCGCTAAACTTGTTATTATCTCATAAATATCAAACCATCCTAGAGTCAATATTTTTGTAAAACTTGATAAAACGTGTGGTATAATTTTGCTTTAATAAGTACATGTATACAAATACTTTTCTGCAAACACATGCACACTTTCTTTTGTGTGTCAGTATATTATTTTACCTAATCCATTATCTCCCAACAATTACTGAAGCAGGAAAAAAGTTAAGTACCCCTCCGACACATAAATACACTTTTCCTACGAAATTGTGTATGCATCATAATCATACAAAAGAGAAATGTGTCATTTTTTTCTTAAAAAAGAGCGGTAAAATTACTAAAACATTTGATAATTAGATTTTGGAGAAATATGAGGTTTCTTTACCCATCATTTTGTAAATTGGATTATGGGTCCCTCGCGACTACTCTTGCTATTTACTTTAGTGTTACAAAAACACTGACTAGAGTTGGCTTCCTAGATTAGACATGTCAAGCAATAGACGGGTCCTGTGAATCTCTGTAAACCTAAATAAAAAGTATGTTAAAGTGACATTTCACAATTATTTTCACACAAATTTTACTTTTATTCTATCTGAAAGAGCGTCTTTTCTTATGAAAATTCTGAAAATTTCAAGTCAAAATATTGAACAGTTTACGAGAAATGCATATTTTTGTGCTAGAATTAAACAAATTGTTGTGGACAACAGTTCAGATTTATATAGAATTGGTAATCTCTGTCTCAACTTTAAAGGCGTATTTTTCGCCTATAAATAACAACTTCAATAAACTGATAGCATTTCTACGCATGAGAATAAACAATCTTTGCATCAAGACATACTTTTAAAAAATGAAATAAATGTGGAATGTCACTTTAAAGGTATATAGAAAAAGTATATAAAAGTGTATTAATTCATTACCAGACTGCAAAATTTAAGAAGACCTTCCAAACTCAAATAAGCTGCAAACGACAATTCCATGCGAATTAGAATTTATCATTTCAGGAAAGTTTGGGTAGAAAATATTGAGAGAAATGAAGGAGTTGTTTGTTACAGTGTTACATTGTACAAATATTTTATTTTCCATAATGTTTCCAAAGCCTGTAATTTGTTGGCCGTTGCCCACGGCGTAGGGTTTGGTGAACATTTAGTTAAATTTATATTTTTGAAAACCCATCCCCTCCATTACCTGTAGCGCTGCAGTGTCTATGGTACAACCCGCATTGCATGTCTTTCAGACGAGTCTCTCAACCTAGTCCAAAATGGCAAATTTAAGACTACTACTCGTATAAGTAAGTAAGTAAGTAAGTAAGT
The DNA here is from genome assembly GCA_963680895.1 of Fragum sueziense. Taxonomy (NCBI): domain Eukaryota; kingdom Metazoa; phylum Mollusca; class Bivalvia; order Cardiida; family Cardiidae; genus Fragum; species Fragum sueziense. The sequence goes on along the minus strand of OY804597.1, from coordinate 55,565,699 downwards.
AAGTAAATGTTAATTATTATAGTGACATGTGTTGTATACATAATATTTAACAGTTCAGAAAAACAATGAAATAAGAAAAACACCCGGCCATATGGGCCTATATGTCACCTTGAGAAGTCGTGTGTTTAGCTGTGAGTGACGGTTTAGGAGTCTTTATGGATCAGTATAAACGGTGGCGGGTGCAGAGGCCATGTTTTCTCCTTCTCTTTTTGAAGAGAAGGTGAAAGCTAGTCCCGGCTCCCGCAAACTCCATAATGAGGGTCGGTCGTGTGAGATCGACATCCGACCCTTCCACGAAATGAAATAGGAAAAGTCATGATATCTCTACCGACAACCATATCTAAGACTATATAAAGGGTATGACATTACATAAATGGATTAATATCAAACGATAGAATATAGCATCGTGTGATATAAATAATAAGTTTTGTGTAATGACTATATTTTTATGTCGGAGAGGGTTAACCCTTTTCTAAGCAAGTCCTGGTTTTGAAGTCTGTGGGGGATAAAGTGTCAGGATTGTATTGAGGTAATAGGAGAAATTGCTGATAGACAGCATTTTGTCCTCTTACATCAACATCCTATGTTGTGTACTAAAACTATAATTTCGCGTTCATTGATAAAATGTTTTGTCGTATTAATGTCGTTTCCGATTTAAAAGAGTCTAAATTTCTGATGCTTAAAAAATTTACGGTGTACAAGATATTAGAACGGATAATAGCCTACGGACTATAATTCGTACGGGCTCTAGAAAATGGTTTTGATGGCATTCTTTGTTAATGCTCGGCATCCATGCTAGAAATATTCTTTGGGGTATGACAAAACCTCCCAGGGTGGATGCCCAGTCTGAAACTTCGAATTAAGGTCACAGGAAGGTCAAAGGTCAAATGGGTGCAATTTCATATTCAAATAGTCATTGTGATATTTTTAATTGCAATACATGTCGTATTTTAAATTCTAATTGTGCTAAATTTGTTGAAAACTGCATCAGAGACATAATTTTATTGAACAGATGACTTTTTTGAATATTTTGACTATTATGGGATAGAAAAATATACTTTCCAAAGCTAAAAACGGGTTATTTCTGAATATTTCTAATGTTTTCAGTCTTTTTTTTCAACGGTATTTGCCATGACACCTCAGTCATAAGCATTTCTTAATTTGTGATTGTGTCATCTACTTTGTGTAAGGGTCTGTGAACATTTTTTTGTATATCTAAGAAATAAGAGTTAAGGTATCCAACCCCTCATAAGCACTTAAGAGCCAGATGCGAAATTTGAAAAGAGCCAGAAATTCCTAAACGGTGTTACATTTCCATTCCAAATACAAACATAAGCATTTTGTACGGTTTAATTTTGAATATTAATGTATACTTATGGAAACATTTGACAAAAATGTTCAAAATTACCTCTCATTCATATGAATGTAGTGTAAAATAATATTTTTAAATTGTTTTATTCTAGAAGCATAATCTTGAAATCTTGCGTGATGAATCAACTTATGTGAAGTGTATTTACAAGCATGTGTGATTTGATGCATTTCGTATGGCTAGAAAGTGGTGATTTTATTGAAGGTCTGTAAACCTTAGTGGAACTGCAGTGTTATATGTGTAAGTTTCTATTGTTTCCAGAACAAGACTAGACCAGATATCAAGTTATCTGTACAAGTACATTAACCCTTTCCCAAACGAGACCTGGTTTTGACGTCCCCAGTAGAAGGAGCTTTGGAAAACATTGATGCAAAAGAAGAAAATGTTGGCTATATGATACACAAACACATTCAAGTATTCATAAAGATTCGTTTTATCGGCTGCAGGAGCCTCCAAATTGGAGCCCCATAAGATTTTTTTGTTTGGGAAAGAGTTAAAGGAACCTATAAATATCACGACAATACAATCAATGAAACATTATGACACAAGTCTTTCTATTTAGCGCCCTGGTGCCACTAGATAAGACTCAACAATCTCATCTAAATACACCCGAATGGTCGAACAATATCATGGAATTAGTCGTCCGTCCGTCCGTCTGTCTACTCCTCCATCTGTGTGTTCTTTTGTCCGTTAGCAATTTCTTGGGTGCGCAACTCCTCTTACATTTTGTATTTGAAGATAATCAAACTGGGATAACTGTTCATCTTAAGAGGCATTTTCTCTTTAGAACACTCAAAGTACTCAGCTGTCTTTCAGGTCTTTCAATCTGAGCAAATCGCTTTCACTATGGCCAGCCCTAAATGGAAATTTTAGGTACCATGAACAAATATGCTGGGATAAACAACATCTCTTCAGCAATTTTGGAAAGGTACATGCTGACGCTATCATGAATGATATAGGGAATCTTTTTTAAAACGAACTTTCTGATTTGCTTACTCTTTACTTGAAGATAATAGTCACTACTTGGCTTCTTTTGAATAATGTAAACCAGAATTAGCTCCCTTTGGTCAAAAGCATTTTAGGATTTTAAAATAAAATTGTCAGTCTTTCTCGAACTTGTTTATAGCTTGCAAATCATGAGGGATCTACCTCATAGAATTATCTCATTATGAAAATCAATCTTTTCCGGTCGTACCTGGTTGGAACTAAATACTTCACAGCAGTACTAAGTTCCAGCTTGCCTCAGTTCTGGGAACCAAAATTGCAGCTGCAAATACAAAACCAAAAGTCTATGCTATCATAGTTGATGGATCAGCTGTGATAAACACATAGTCGCTTCGTACCTCCAAATGGTTTAGTAACATGCAGTCGAATGTGATAACCCTTCATGGGCAAAAAATTTACAGGCTAGCTGATTTGGTTTGGTTTATCGATGTACACAGATATACTAGCCTGAATGCTGAAAAGGGTAAAAGCATGGTCAAGACATCAAATTCAGAGTTACTGACAAAAGCATTCCGCCTTAAGTATGGCATACATTTTGTTGAGATAATGAAAACAAGACTGATTTCAACACCTTTCAGGCTGATGTGTCGGCAAAATATTGTCATTGTAAAAGGGGAAGAAAGGGTTGTATGTAGCCAGTCTTGAGTGACTTGCGCCTTGTAATCATGAGCAAATACATGTTTGATAATCAAGGCCAGCAGCACAGACGTCCTTATAATAATAACCAGTGTATTTCAAAGACTAAATGATATTGGTATTGAGAAGCTTTCGTTAAAGGTATAACCTTATAGTGCTAAATGCTCCTACATATAATGCACTGTTTTTTTAGGGAAGAAAGAGAGTCGTTCATGCTTTCACTGGCTGTGATGTTGTTTGAACTTTACGGTTATAGGACAAGGGGCCTAGTTCTTTTCTTTTTATCATGCCTGCCAACAAAGCTAAATGATGCATAATCCCCCACTAGCGCAGCTTTGAAAAGGTCTACTTTTTACCAAGCAGAATACATGCGGTCAAATAATTATCCCAAATAATTATCCCAAAAATGGAAGTACTGGGCCTTCCTAAATAGGTATTGAAGCAATGAAGAATATCATAGCATATTGTCTGGATTATGATTAATTTCCGTCAATTGTTGTGGGTATAAGAAGCCATGCAAAGATTGATGCAATTTAGCCTACGCTTCCCTTGATTGTGCATATGTAAATGCTGACGCTTCAAGAAATCATAGTGGTGAGCTATGCACGCTACAATTTAAAGAGACCGATGCTAGGTAATTTATGCATCAAGGCTTGCGAGCATACGTCTTACATCACATTATTTCTGATCAAAATGAAAGGAAACATAGAACTAGCAAGGGCGGATCCAGGATTTTTTTCCAGGGGGGGGTCCAAGCCCAAAATTTTTTCCAGGGGGGGTCCAAGCCCAAATTATGGCTCAAAATGTGGTAAATATGTAACATTACACTAAATTCATATAGTCAAAATTCAATTTTCGGCCAATGCCAGGGGGTCCGGACTACCCCCCCCCCCAAACCCCTCTAGATCCGCCCATGACTAGTATTTAGTATAACACTTCCTAGTGAGAAATATTTCACCATAGCCACTACTAGAAATTGAAAGGGTCATAATTTAAAAGATTGCGTTTTGAAGAAGAAAGTCTGCATATATTTTATTACAATTGTCTGGACAGAAACAATATGCCCCAAGCGCGAATCCAGGTATTTTTCCCAGGGGGTCTTCCAATCTTTAACCCTTTTTGGCCAAATTCCAGGGGGGGTCAGGGGGGTCTCTCTGGATCCTGGATCCGCACATGCAGATACATGTCATACCACGAAGAACTAAATATAACAACGGTTTGTCGTGGCACACAGGGACGAATGACGCAGTTATTTTGGGACATAACCAGTAATCTTTTTGATAACCCCTTTTTGCCAAATTCCAGGGGGGTTCATAACCCCCTGAACCCCCCTCCTTGATCCGCGCATGTGCCCCCAGTAGATAAATGTTGTATCTTTTGCCAAAAGAGTATTATTCAAAATATAGGAAATAGTAATTTTATGCACAGAACATTTTCAAATTATGTTATCTTGTGTTGAAACGCATACATTTTGTTATAAAAAAGCGGCAAATCATATCAGGTTTTATGGCAAAAACGGTATTTTCCACCCGTCAGTAGCTGCAAATTATAAGCGGTTCGTACTCTCAGTTTTTTTTTATGAAGCAGATTCAATTAAACTGCTCACTAAAGCTATATCACTGAATATTCAATATAATACCGTGTTCGAACCACTGAATCTCCGCAAGGGGTACTTAAGCTGATAAGTTGCATAATTATGTCATTTACTTAGTTTTGCTATTATAAACGGAAGGCTTGTGCTATTATTGAAATATGCGTTATCATCTTCATGTTCAAAACTTGAATCTAAAGATAAAGACATTTAAAATGACAAACATTATTAATTTGGTTCACCAACTTACCTATATAGGCGGCCAAGTAAGGCATTTGACACAGTCCCCAAACATTGGCTCTTCCACAAGATTCTGGAAGGTATAATAACTGTACCATTTCTCATTGTATCGTAATGTGATGCATTGTACCATTTAGCGTTAAATAGAGGAATGAGAGCGCTTGTTCGAAGTTTTCAATTTCTATCAAGGTCCAGTTTCACATAAAAATTACTAGTTTGACTAAGTTACTTGCACTTTGCCCATTTAATTGATTTTTATAAGATTTCTCAATTTGTTTTGGTGTGTCCACAAGTTCAAGTATAGTCTAGCTATGGTCTACCTGCCAACACAAGAGACATTTATACAATTTTCATAGAAATCTTCAGTTCTCTTTAAGAAAAATATAGAAAATGCTAGACTATAAATTTTGCCTGGTGTCTAAATTACTCACGAGCTTCGGAATGGTTCTCTTAAATGATCACCGAAGCAATGCAATAAAAATAAAAACATTTTTGTAAGACAGTGCATCGTCGGTAACATTCTTAAACTTTGTAACTACATCTTACACCAGCTGCACATACGACATTTGTGATCGTTACAATCGAATACATAATATAAGATTAATTATTTGGTATATTGTATTCGTCTACAATGATCTAGAGATACACGCGTGACTTTTGTATACAGGGATATATAAAAGTGTCTAGAAATGTAGATAATTTCCTAAAATAAACTTATTTATTGATTCAATATCTCATTTTATAGAGGTTTTAGTGTCTAGGGTTAGAAATTGGATGTATGAGTATAAGCCTACCAGGCTAAAATGAAAGGGGCGAAGAACTGTGTTTATTGCTTTACGGAAGTCTATCCCTAATGGCATTCACGCGACGTCGTAAACATTCGTTAAGTAATCGATCTACACGGACATGTCGAAGTAACGAGTTAAAACATCGATACTTTCCATCGCCGAATGTTTACTACTTCACCCGAAATATTCCTATATCGCGTTAACCTCATTAGGGTTGGACTACCTTAAAAGCAAGCAACTCTTCAAATTTGTACCAATTTTGCATGTGATGAAGGAACAAGGTAACCCATCACCATACGCCAAGATTTTCGACACGTCCAAATTCAAATGTGCTGCAGACGACAATTTCAAGTGAATGTAAGAAGCAATATCTTCATTTTCCACGACTTTCCAAAGACTTTTCTTTTGGCGGTGTCAAAAAGGCGTCACTGTGCACTAATGGGTTATTTGGTTAAAATAGGTCATGAATTATGTCTGTAACCGTTACTTTCTTTAAATCCATTCCCAAATGACCAGTTTTAGGGTGTTCGAACTTGAAAGCTGACGCAGACGACAAAACGGATGTTACTCAAGGGAATATCATAAGGTGGCAATAATATATAGCTAAAAACATTGAGACCAAAGGAGAAAATGCTGATTATCAGAATGCTCATCTTTTGTCTCAATGTTTTCCCTAGCCTAAACTTAACAAAATTTCTAATCAGTCACTTTAAAAATTGCAATATCTAAATTATTAATCCAAATAGCAGTGTAAATATTTGCATGTTGCATCAGAAGCCCATAAAACTTGACCATGCATAAGTTAGAGACTGCTGAACCATTCAGGGAAAGTAAACATTTCCATGTGCTTCCTTTTCCCCGAATTGCAAGAGAAAAGCGTTAACCCCAACACCATGGTCTAGTTTATACACGTTAAATGCAATGAAATAATATATAAGTTTGTATGAAAGAAACGTTTTTGGGGCATAAAACGCTAAATAATTGAAAAAAATGCATTTGTGTTTTGTTGGATGAAAAAAAAGATAACAAAAAATATATCTGACTTATCAGTGTATAGAACCCGGTTCTTCCAATTGGAAGTCCCGCATCTTACCACTGTGCTATCACGGACATGGTATAAAACGGCACTATAAATAATTTTATTCAAAAGTTGGAAAAAAATACTTTTATATTAACAATTGCTTAAACAGGTTTCGAATAATGATGCATTTATCTTGTGTGGTTGATAAAATGTCATTGATACCTTGTATTTAAAAATTATGAAAGTGTATAATGCTTTATTTATGAGAGCCAATAAAAATGAAATAATTTGTTGGAGGTTAAAAAAATATTCGTCTTGTCAGAGTATCGAACTCGGTTCTTCTGATTGGAAGTCCGGTGTCTTACCACTGCGCTATGGCAGACATAGTATGAAATGGTACTAAAACTAATTTTATTCTTTAGTTCGAAATTAATTATTATTTTCCACAATTTGAATTTTTAATGTGAAAAGTTATATTTCATGCATTTGATAAATTATCATTGAAACAAAATATCGTGAGAAAAAAAAACATTTGAATTCAATAAGTTTGATATAATTGTTTCATTTAGTTTAGTTTGCATCATAGGCACTTGGATCCAGGAATAATAACAACTTACATAATTATAGTCCTGTATAATATAAATATGAGAAGGTCGGACAGCGGCCATTGTTTCAAGTAACGGATGTTGTTACAAGCGCCTCTGGTTTCCGTCACAGGACAGTTTTATCCCCTATGAACAAGGAACCAGCCGTAACTTCCGTTACTTCAAAATGGCCACTGTCCGACCTTCTCATATTTATATTATACAGGACTATATGTAAGTTGTTATTATTCCTGGATCCAAGTGCCTATGGTTTGCATAAAAAAATAAATGATAATCATATTTTTTTTTCAATGATTAGAATTTTTAAAGTGAAATGTTTCCATCGTCTTATGCAATTAATAAAACATTATTGAAACAAAATATCACGAGAAAAATATAATATTTTAATTTGATTGATTAAATATAATTGTTTATTTCACATAGAAAATAAGATTATTCCTAAAAGAGTCCTTTTCATCTGCCTCGATAGCTCAGTGGTGAGCGCGCTTGGCTCATAACCAGGAGGTCTTGAGTTCGAGTCCTGGCTGGATCTGAATAGATTTTATTCATTCTGTAGGTATAATTATTTATATTTGTTTAGATTTAAAAGTTTAAATTTATTTCCGAAATTGAATGTACTGTCTGTCTCGGTGGCTCAGTGGTGAGCGGGTAGGACTCATAACCTGGCGGTCGTGAGTTCGAGCCCTGGAGTTCGCTCCACCCGAGATAGGCAGACATACAGAACGACAAAATGACAACGACAATGACATATTAACTACTAATGACGACATAGAGTGACGACGTGTACAAAGTGACGACGAGGACAAAGTGACGACGACGAAGATAGAGTGACGACGACGAAGACAGAATGACGACGAAGATAGAGTAACGAAGAGAACAAAGTGACGCCGACGACTACAACAGAATGACGACGAAGATAGAGTAACGACTGGGACAAAGTGACGACGACGGATATACAATGACGACGACGAAGACAAAATGACGACAAAGATAGAGAGACGACAACGAAGATAGCGTGACGACGAAGACAGAGTGGCGAAGTGGACAGAATGACGACGACGACAACAGAGTGACGACGGGGATAGAGTGACGACGAGGATAAAATGACGACGAATACAGAGTGACGACGACGAAGACAGAGTGACGACGAAAACAAAGTGACGACGAGGACAGAGTGACGACGAAGACAGAGTGACGACACGTACAGAGTGGAGAAGGGGTCAGAGTGACGACGAAGACAAAGTGACGACGAGGACAGAGTGACAACGAGGACAGAGTGACGACGAAGACAGAGTGACGACGAAGATAGTGTGACGACGGCGAATATAGAGTGACGACGAAGACTGAGTGACGACGACGACGACGAAGACAGAGTGACGACGACGATGAAGATAGAGTGACGACGACAAAGATAGAGTGACTACGACGAAAACAAAGTGACGACGAAGATAGAGTGACGACGAAGATAGAGTGACGATGACGACGAAGACATAGCGACGATGACGAAGAAGAAAGAGTAATGACGACGAAGAGAAAGTTACGACGACGAAGATAGAGTGACTACGACGAAGATAGAGTGACTACGACGAAGATAGAGTGACTACGACGAAGATAGAGTGACTACGACGAAGATAGAGTGACGACGACGACGAAGACAGAGTGACGACGACGAAGACAGAGTGACGACGACGACGATAATTAAATCTACGTAAGTTAAGTTTCATCGTAAGATCTTCCCATTCTAACTGATGAACTTTGCAATAATTTGATTAATGGAGACCTCTATAAGCAAGCTGGGATCCCGATCAGTCTGATCGCACAGTCGGTAACAAGCTTTTAAACAATGAAGCTTTTGCAAATGTTTGGATGAAATAAGTCAAATCATGCAACTCGGGCTGATCCGATGCCGATCCGAGTCGACATGCGACATCAACAGTTCTACTCATTGTGCAGGAGCTACAGTTAGTCTATCATTGCCATACTAGAATCTTCTACAAATGTAACAGTATTAAAAAATGATAATCTACATAGATCTACATTTGCTCAGTATTATCTCGAGAAGGAAAAGCAATACCTTTACGACAAATCACGTGTGAAAAGAGGGCTTAGAGGTTAACATTTGCATGTGATCTAGAACATTTCGAGGGCTCAGTGCAAAACTATTGTAACTACATATTTTTCAGAAATTCACTTTTTTGCATTTTCTAAATATTTAGGAAGGAATACATCATGTGTTTTAATATTAGGTTTCAATTCTGTATACTTTAAAAGATATTCAGAATTTTAAAAACATTTTTCCTCTTTAACTTTGAGAAAGTCAATCAGTTTTTTCCCTCTCCTGTAAAATTTTACAAAATGGAGTTACAATAGTTTTGCACCAAGCCCTCGATTTGATTTTCATTTTATAGAGAAAATTTTTGAAGCTATTAAACTGTTCTATATGATGTTTAACATTTTCATGTGCTGTTTTTATTCATTACTTAAAAACAGCTGATTAATCCTTCCCATGGCGGCTACCATTAGGTGTCCACAGAGATACTCGGCACCCTGACCCACAGGTAAATAGGTCGAAGCATTTGGGTAAGGTTTCGGTTTGTATTTCATATTTATGGAAAAGGAGAATCTATAATGAATGTATCTATGAGTATGAGGCCTACTTGAACACAATTATAAACAATAACAACGCTATTGAGCGTGGACACTTAAATAAACTAATAGTAATAGTGTAATACTATGATATATGAAATGGTAAATAGTCACTGATGATGATGATGATGATGATGATGATGATGATGATGATGATGATGATGATGATGATGATGATGATGATGATGATGATGATGATGATGATGATGATGATGATGATGATGATAATGATAATGATAAATGATAATGATAATGATGATAATTATTATGATGATGATTATTATGATGAGTTTGTTTACGAAGATGATGATGATGATGATGATGATGATGACACTGATGCTGATGATGCTGTTGCTGAACCATTCGGTGGAATTCTTTATTGACATTAAAGAAAACTTATTCTAATAGATCTACATTTATTTCAGGTGTTTGGTGTACAGATATCTTAAGGCACTTTCCCTTAATATAATTCTTATTAGCTGCAGTATTCTCATGCTCCTTTACGTCTTTCAGAATTTGATCAACTAGATCTTGTAAGAATGGCACCCAAAAGAAGGCGAGGCGCAGAGCAGACGGGGTCTAAACAGAAACAAAGGAAGACAAAAGTTAAACACGCCGCTGGCATGGAGGCCAGAACTGACCTTCCCGATGTAATGGCTGATATACCTAGCAGTAGCCTACCTAGCAGTGAAGGGCCAGAGCCTGCACAGGAGAGACAGGTGGATGTCCCCATTGAAATAGGTAATGAGGAACTTGTTCCCTGTTTTGGCACTCAAATGGCCAGACATTTGCCCCAGGGCACAAGAGAAAAAATCTGGAACAATGAGTTTATAGACTTGCCATCTCTAATTCAAAGTTACAATAGGGAGAATCATCACAAACTTCAGCTAATCAATGGAGAGCTCGTAGTAATTAAGGATCAGCCAGTCAAAGTCGCCGAAAATATCGAAAAATGGTCGGATGCCTTCCTGATATACATTTCAATATACCTTCAAAAGCACCCAAAAGCTACTCAAAGCATACTGCAGTATTTCCACAACATACGCTTGGCTGCGGGGCGTTATTTTGGCTGGTCAAACTATGATAAGCAATTTAGACTTAAACGGTCATTTCAGGCAAGCTTTGGCTGGGATGATGTTGATCCTCAATTATGGATGTTGTTTATGCGTCCAAAAAAACTCGAAGAGAAATCAAGCCAGCAGGGCAAATGTTTTAATTTCAACAACAAGGGTTTCTGTTTTGACAATTCTTGTACATACACGCATAAGTGTCTTAAGTGCAATGGGAGTCATTCGGCAGCAAATTGTACTAACTGGGGCCAGTCAAATAACTTTCAGGCATCCTCAATGAGCAATAGATTCACAAACACAAACAATTCGCAAAACCTTTCGAATTCAAAATCTCAAAATTTCTCACCCCGTTTCAGAGCTCCAGCTCCAAGATATCCGTTCAGACAGTCTGCTCCCGGAAGGTTTTTGGGACCTCGCCACGTCACCTATCAATATACAAGAACTAACACTTCAGCTAAAAAGTTACCCAAATTTTGAGGCGGCAAAATTCATTTCTGATGGTTTCCGGTATGGTTTCAAACTCCATTACAATGGCCCACGTTTAGGTATTAAATCAAAGAATCTGAAGTCCGCTTTCGACCATCCAGAAATTCTTTCAAAAAAGTTATGGGAGGAAAAAAGTAGAGGGCACATTATTGGGCCCTTTACAACCCCTCCACTACATGTATCAAACCTTCGAATTAACCCTATTGGCCTTGTTCCTAAGAAGACTGGTGGGTGGCGCCTAATTTCTCACCTTTCACACCCGTTTGGCCGAAGCGTAAATGAACATATAGACCCCAAATTTAGTCATGTAAGCTATTCACTGTTTGACAATGCGGTTAGCAAAGTTAAGTCAATAGGTCAAAGTGCAAAAATGGCTAAAGCAGATATTAAGTCTGCTTTCAATCTATGTCCAGTGTGGCCAGGCGATTTCGAGCTACTGGGTATTGAAAACAGAGACGGTTTTTGGGTCCAAAAACACTTCCCATGGGAGCGGCATGTTCATGTTACATTTTCGAGAAGTTTTCTACCTTCCTTGAATTGTTAGTGAAAAAGGAAACATCTTCAGACAATTTCGAGCATTTACTATACGATTTTTTCATGGTAGATAAATCCAATAATGACTGCATGTTCCTTATGGAAACATTTACAAATGTTTGTGCAAAATTGGGTGTCCCCTTGTGCAAAGAAAAATGGGTAGGTCCTGTATCGTGCATCACATATTTAGGTCTTGACATTGATGCGCCGTCACAGACGATCAGGATTCCTCTTGATAAAATAAAACAAACCACGGAGTCGTTGGAAATGTTGATTGCAGCCAAAAAAATGCGACTGAAAGATTTACAAAGTCTTACTGGCTTGCTGAATTTCGTATCAAAGGCTTTACCAGCAGGCAGAGCATTCACAAGACGCATGTATGATTCTTTTTCTAACTGCAAAAGATCACATCACTACGTTCGTATCACTAAGGCAATGAAGGCAGACGCTAATGTTTGGGTTCATTTTCTCTGCCATTTCAATGGGGTGACTAATTTTAATGATGACTCTTGGTCCAACGATTCTGATCTCAATCTGTACACTGACTCGTCTGGAAACCGGGCAGTAGGTTGTGGTTGTTATTACAATGGTCAATGGACCAATATGCAATGGCCAATCCATTGGGACAAAACTATTTTTACTGATATAACATTTCTGGAGATGGTTCCTATTTTGCTAGCTTTCACTATTTGGGGCGAGCAAATGAAATATAAAAAGATACTTCTTCATTCAGACAATAAAGCTTTGGTGGAAATTCTAAATAAAAAATCGTCAAAAAATGGCAATGTAATGCATCTTATCAGACAATTTGTACTCATATTGATGGGCTATAATATCGTAGTAAAGGTAGTTCATATTGAAGGGAAAAGAAATACTATTGCTGATGCTTTAAGTCGTTTTCAGTGGGACAGAGTGAAGCGTCTGCTACCCGAGACGGCAAACTACTCACCTTGTCAAATTCCAGAGGACTTTCTAGCTGTCATCGATCCGAAATCAGCAAGCTGCTGAATTCATCTATATCTACCAACACCATAAAAGCCTACGAACATAGTCTTCGTGTTTTTGAAACTTTCATGTTAGGTGAAGATAGGGATCAATGTTATCCACCGTCAGTTGACATTCTTTCTAAGTTTATAGCACACATGTCTATGAATGGGTATTCTTTTTCTACTGTCAGAAGTCACATTGCAGCTATTAGCTTCAAAAATAGAATAGAGGGTAGACTCGATAATACAAAACAGTTCATCATCAAACGTTTATTGGAAGGTCTCCGTAGGTCTCAGCCATCAATGGATAATCGGGAACCAATCACTCTTGATTCCATACAAAAGATTTTCTGCGAGTTACCTTTAATTTGCAGGTCTCAGTACGAGACCGTTTTGTTTTCAGCAGCTTTTGCTATGGCGTATCTAGCTCTTCTGAGGGTCAGCGAGTTCACTTTGCCAAACAAAAAATCTAGAGGCATTGTTCTCCAGTACGATGACATAATAGCAGAAAGAGACCTGTTAAGACTTTGTTTAAGGCTATCGAAAACTGATCAAAGAGGAAAAGGGAGCTTTGTAGACATCAAAATAGACGACATAAACAGGCCTTGTTTTCGAAAAATTCTCGAATTCCTTAAATACCGTCCCGATTGTAAGGGGCCTTTATTTTGCCATTTGGACGAGTCTCCTTTGACATCGTACCAATTCAATGCTATTCTGCGTAAGGTTACAAAGTCGGCTGGGTTAGAGAAAAAAGTGTTTAAATCTCATTCATTCCGCATAGGCGGTGCTACAGATTTAAACAAGTACGGTATGACAGTCGAAGACATAAAAACAAGTTTACAGTTGTATAAGGTTGATTTGATTTTATATGGATAAGGTGTAATGTTGATAATGCATATGGTTGATAATGTATAGAAGGTTGATAATGTTTAATGTTGATAATGTATAAGGTTGATATAAGGTATAATACCTTATTATAATGAAGATACTGCATCCGAGTCTATTTTGTAGGAGGGTGATAATCTATTTGGCTTTCCAATCGATAATGTATAAGGGGATCTGCCAAAAAGGCTTAAGGTTGTGGCCGTGCGATCGAACGTTGGCTTCAAAATTGTGTTAGGCATGGTGCGAGATTGAGTCCGTTGTCGGATCACTCCACATTCTATTTAGTTTAATTTCAGACCTGTGTACCTTAATATTGCGCAGCTAGTTATGAACGGATTGAATTACACTAACGGCGTGTTTCTCTCTAGTATATTTCAATGTTTTACAGTATATGTATAAGGGTTAAGGTCAATAAGTCTGAACATTTTTACTGCAAATGTTGGTAGGCACATGTGTAAATTTTATGAGTTGTAAAAAACATGACAGATTCATAAATAAGTGACACTTTTGGTTGTTGCAGATTACAAATACAAAGTATGGATCATAGGTTCCTCCTTAGTAAAAGGTGCGTACAGACGAAGTCTGTCTAGGCCTGATGGACCACATATTGGGTTACAGAACTCAAATATCGAAGTAATATGGGAGTACCTTGGGGGTATGAGGTTCTATCAGGTAACCGATTCCGTGAAATATCTATTAAATTTCCACAGAGCCCCTGAGCTACTGATAATCCACTGTGGTGGAAATGATATTGGGACGAAACCGATGGTAGAGTTGACGTGGGAAATTAAACAAAGTTTCGACACGATAACAAAGTTACTGCCATATAATTGTAAAATGATATGGTCGAACATTCTGCCTCGAATTCACTGGCGCTATACCAACAAAAATACAATTGCCAATAAGACGAGGAAGCGAATTAATAGTTGCATAAGCTCATATTTCATCAAGAATGAGGGTTACGCTATTAAGTATCCAGAAATCGTTGAGGATTTAAGTTTATTTGAACAAGACGGCACCCATTTATCAAATCTAGGTTACGATCTGATGCTGAATACTCTGTCTGGAGCAATTTACTCATTCATGTATAATTATCATAATACAGTTATTTTCCCTAACTGACCATGGCTGGTATAGGAGACGGTGCATGATGGGCCGCTTTCTGGCGGTAGGTTCCATCAGTACGCTGCGCTTCCTTCAGGAACCTTTTGGCGTAAATCATCAAGCACTGCGTTTGTTGCCGTTGACGGGCAAACCAACTGACTACCTTTGAAATTAATAAATGTACATTAATCAAGCTCATTTCTGCATCCGTTGGCGGATCAGCAGATAAGGATAATTTCATAAAGCTTTAATTCTCTAACTTTAACATTTGACCTATTAATAATAATTTTATCATGTAGTATTACCAGCCATGGCCAGTTTTCGCCAAAATAAAATACACTTAAACTTTATTATATATTGTTCTTCTTTACCCCGGTTGTCGAATAATATTCCGGTTTAATCACTTAAAGATTGAACCGGTTTATTTGACACTGGGCCGAATTCAGTTCTAGTTCTTGGAATTCATGACGTAATTGTTTTCCTTATTTGGAAAGGGCGGGAAGGAATCACGTGACTTAGCCTTACAATAAAACCAGCCGCAGAGCGCGGAGAACCCCTTTTCAGTCGCAGCCACGACAGAGGTAACATCGAGAACCCAGGTCGAATAGTTAAGAAACCACGTGTCCTTATTTCCCGCCCGTTCCCCGCCCTTCTTTTGCTCTCGCTTCTATTTCTCTTTTCAGATTTGTTGTCATAGTTTGTAATCCACTGTCATGGCTGGTCGAATCTGGTATGGAACAGAATGAAATGATGAGAATCGATGTAGTCCACTACAATCGGCGTAAATCATCAAGCACTGCGTTTGTTGCCGTTGACGGGCAAACCAACTGACTACCTTTGAAATTAATAAATGTACATTAATCAAGCTCATTTCTGCATCCGTTGGCGGATCAGCAGATAAGGATAATTTCATAAAGCTTTAATTCTCTAACTTTAACATTTGACCTATTAATAATAATTTTATCATGTAATATTACCAGCAATGGCCAGTTTTCGCCAAAATAAAATACATTTAAACTTTATTATATAGTGTTCTTCTTTACCCCGGTTGTCGAATAAATAATTTTATTCAAAAGTTGGAAAAAAATACTTTTATATTAACAATTGCTTAAACAGGTTTCGAATAATGATGCATTTATCTTGTGTGGTTGATAAAATGTCATTGATACCTTGTATTTAAAAATTATGAAAGTGTATAATGCTTTATTTATGAGAGCCAATAAAAATGAAATAATTTGTTGGAGGTTAAAAAAAATATTCGTCTTGTCAGAGTATCGAACTCGGTTCTTCTGATTGGAAGTCCCGTGTCTTACCACTGCGCTATGGCAGACATAGTATGAAATGGTACTAAAACTAATTTTATTCTTTAGTTCGAAATTAATTATTATTTTCAACAATTTGAATTTTTAATGTGAAAAGTTATATTTCATGCATTTGATAAATTATCATTGAAACAAAATATCGTGAGAAAAAATAAAACATTTGAATTCAATAAGTTTGATATAATTGTTTCATTTAGTTTAGTTTGCATAAAAAAATAAATGATAATCATATTTTTTTTCAATGATTAGAATTTTTAATGTGAAATGTTTCCATCGTCTTATGCAATTAATAAAACATTATTGAAACAAAATATCACGAGAAAAATATAATATTTTAATTTGATTGATTAAATATAATTGTTTATTTCACATAGAAAATAAGATTATTCCTAAAAGAGTCCTTTTCATCTGCCTCGATAGCTCAATGGTGAGCGCGCTTGGCTCATAACCAGGAGGTCGTGAGTTCGAGTCCTGGCTGGATCTGAATAGATTTTATTCATTCTGTAGGTATACTTATTTATATTTGTTTAGATTTAAAAGTTTAAATTTATTTCCGAAATTGAATGTACTGTCTGTCTCGGTGGCTCAGTGGTGAGCGGGTAGGACTCATAACCTGGCGGTCGTGAGTTCGAGCCCTGGAGTTCGCTCCACCCGAGATAGGCAGACATACAGAACGACAAAATGACAACGACAATGACATATTAACTACTAATGACGACATAGAGTGACGACGTGTACAAAGTGACGACGAGGACAAAGTGACGACGAAGAAGATAGAGTGACGACGACGAAGACAGAATGACGACGAAGATAGAGGGACGACGACGAAGAGAGCGTGACGACGGAGACAGAGTGACAACGAAGACAGAGTAACGAAGAGGACAGAGTGACGACGACGACAACAACAGAGTGACGACGAAGATAGAGTAACGACTGGGACAAAGTGACGACGACGAAGACAGAATGACGACGACGAAGACAAAATGACGACGAAGATAGAGAGATGACGACGAAGATAGCGTGACGACGGAGACAGAGTGACGACGAAGACAGAGTGACGACGAAGACACAGTGACGACGACGACGGCGGCGAATATAGAGTGACGACGAAGACAGAGTGACGACGACGATGAAGATAGAGTGACGACGACAAAGATAGAGTGACTACGACGATAACAAAGTGACGACGAAGACAGAGTGACGACGAAGATAGGGTGACGCCGACGACGACGAATATAGAGTGACGATGAAGACAGAGTGACGACGACGATGAAGATAGAGTGACGACGACAAAGATAGAGTGACTACGACGAAAACAAAGTGATGACGACGAAGATAGAGTGACGATGACGACGAAGACATAGCGACGATGACGAAGAAGAAAGAGTAATGACGACGAAGAGAAATTTACGACGACGAAGATAGAGTGACGACGAAGATAGAGTGACTACGACGAAGATAGAGTGACTACGACGAAGATAGAGTGACGACGACGAAGACAGAGTGACGACGACGACGACGAAGATAGAGTGACGACGACGACGACAAACTTAAAGTGACTACGACGAAGATAGAGTGACGACGACTACGACAAAAATAGAATGACGACGAAGATAGAGTGACTACGACGACGACGAAGACAGAGTGACGACGATGAAGACAGAGTGACGAAGAAGAGAGAGAGTCACGACGACGACAAACTTATCAAATTATGGTAATGTATCTTCATTCACGACCAGAAAAATTAACTTAATGAAATGAGTATTAAAAGCCTGTTGTGGTTTTCAGTAATGTTAATCCATCCAAAAATTCTAAAAAATCATAAATATGTTTAATGCCCCTTTTCTCCTGTGTACACACGCTATCCAATGATATAAACAATTATAAGTATTCAAATTGCATGGCATATGTATTTCACTGGCATCACCAGTTTTCAAGTTATGAATTGTTAGTAAAACTGTATAAGAAATTGATTACCATCTGATGGCATAGTGGGTGACGTACCCCACCCACATTGATTTAAGATATCTTCCAAACCAAGACTCCGTTCTATTTGATACTTTGCCTACAAAAGATCAATATGTCAGTGGTCATGTGTGGCGAATTGAAGAAAATCGGGTTGGGTCACGGAAAGGTCCTTATTAACACTCATCCTTTGTTCATCTAAACTGACACGATTTAAAAACACAAAATGTACTTTAAAAATAACAGATGATATCAGCGACATAACCGATGTATAACCTTGTGTAATTGTCATGTAACAATTGTAAACATAACAGGGAATGAAATGACATGTCATGTATAATGTCTGAGTGGACGTCCGTTTAGGCACTGCTTCTAAAGGCGATGACGTTGGGTGAGAGCATGGCATGAGAGGACTACAGCGAACCCCGTGTTCTTGCACGCGATTTATCACCGTTTCAAGATGCATAGGCTGCCTGCGATTACCAACTATAGCATTTGCTGTAGACTGAGCCGCCACAAATCTGTTTCGTTAGTGACGTTAGCGTATACAATTTTCTTGACGTACAGTTGTTACACGCAGCTGACAGGGACGAATGCGGTCTGCAGGCGTTCCCTGTCGTTTACACGTCTCCCTGACCTTGAAACAGTCGAGTCGGCTACATTAAAGCGTATAGCTACCTCCATTTGCAAAACATCGCTGATCAAGAGCCCCAAAACTCGGTTCCTTTGTGCCAAAAAAGGCCATGGCATATTTCATACGAAAATTATCCGTATTTGTTGTGTGTTTTCGAAGAGTAAACCAATATGGCAGTTTGCACACAAAAAATCTTAATGATTTTAGACGTTGTCTCAATGCACGAGACACATACGCATTTTGGGATGGGCGGTTTAGATGTCCGCGTAGTTTAAAGAAAAGACGACAATATTGGTGGCATGTGAAGGGTATACATTAACTAATGAATGTCCTCAGATATGGTACCGATTGAGGCTGCAGGAAAGGAATGGTTAATGAAAATGTCTTTTGCGTTTTTAAATCGTGTCAGTTTAGAAGAAAAATAACGACGATTACGAAAAGACCGTCATTAAAGGCCTTGTCACTTATATACGTACAAATGAGCGTCCACGTACGTCCACATCGCGTCAAAAATATGCTTTGTAATTTGCAATTTGTAATTTGGATGTTCCTTGGACGTGCTTCCGCAGTGATGTAGACGCGGTCCTTGACGCGGTCCTTGAAAAAGAAATGTCATTTAGCTATATTTAAGCATCGAGAAACATTAATTATTACGTATCATCAAAATACAGAGAATTGTATAATGAAATCTGGTCCAAGTTGGAAATATCTTGTAGACAGTGTGTCTCAGAGATGTTCTAATGGAGCGCGACATTTTATATTGTGTCATATAGTGGAAGAAAACTAGCAAGAGAACTAGGCCAATAGGCCTCATCAATAACTAACTTCCCTTCTAGGTCCGGATTAAAGTAATTCTTGGAGACTTTGAATTTGAATCCATAAAACTAACAGAACTTTGAAATCCAAATACCGGTATACAAATATAGAATAAGAATCATTTCGCAAACAATAGACTTTCAAACTGAATTTAAAATGACAACAAAATTCGTTTTGTCAGAAACTTTGTTAAAATTAGCCTAAAAAGTTTAAGGAAAAAAAGACAATACGGTCATCTGCATTTCTTCTTTTGTCTAAATAACAGTCCTGGATTTGCTATCAATACTGGGGATGGCAGTATTAAATTAGGCCTGTCTGTAAAAGGAATGAATGGCACACTTTCAGATCAAATTATCATTTAAAAAAACGGATTTTTTATCAGTTAGTGACTTTGAGGAAATCAAAATGAGTCTTATGTTTTTCTCTTTTGCCAATGATAAAGTGATGCATCACACAACTACTCCAGATCGGAATGTACCAACGTTATCATAATGCCTAAATTATCTAACATGTCGCTGCTTTTCAACAAAAACCCTACAACTGCAGCTTAAAACAAACTGGAGTTACGAAAATTTTGTTGAAAAGCGACGGTGTGTCATGGTAAATGGTTTGTTTTTAACGAATTTGCAAAGACATAATTATAGGTTATCTGATAAATAACAAGTGCATAGTTGAATGTTATAAAAGAATCAATTTTGCAACTAAACCTATCTCATAGATAAAGGAAAAGCGCACTTCAAACAGACTTGAACGACAAAACATACATAATTGAGCAACACACGGTGATAAAAAATGTTAAATTTGTTATCAAATTATAGTTTTATTAATAAATACTTACCTAATATTACACTATGGATTTCCTTTTCGGTCCGCATAATAAACTTTCCGGAAACCGGAATATAAACAAGATCTTGCGCATGCGCATCTTGTCTACTTCCCTTTCAACCCTATGTGCCTCAGTATTCCTTCGGCGAAACAGTTCGCCAAAAGAGATACTAAGTAACACAAGGGGAGGCGGGAGGGAAAGTTGTAATATTAGGTAAGTATTTATTGATAAAACTACAATTTGATAACAAATTTAACATTTTTATTTCATAAATACTCTACCTAATATTACACTATGGATTATTCCAGATTCCACAGCAGTACAAAATGTAGCTTGTGTTATTTAGTAACAGTACTACACCAAAACTTTAAAATTAACAAATTTAGAAGGAAAATAATTACCTCTAAATGATATACATGTTTCTCCTTCCACTTTGTTAACCAATAACAGCTTCTTCCTCCTATGTACTTCTCTATTTACAGGGCTGTATTCCTTCCTGGAAACACTCCCAAAACACCAATATTTACAGTTTCTTCATTGGCGGTCCGCCGAAAAACCTACATGTTCATCTACAAAATGTGTGCTTTCACCAATTAAACAAAGAAATTAACGGCCACAGGTTTCAAATAATGTCTTGTGAATGTGGTCTCCCTTGACCAATCTGCAGCCTCCATAACCTGCTGTAAAGATACACCCTTGAATAATGCCCAAGACGGTCCAATACTGCGAGTCGAATGAGCAGTTATTATTCCTGAAGGTTTCTTGGTCTTTTTGTAACAGTACTTTATCAAAGATATCAACCATATAGAAATAGCTACAGTAGACACTGGTTGATGTGGTTTATTGATAGCCAAAAACAGTTTCAATATATCTTTCCCATCCTTTGACCTAAATTGTTCTACAGCTTTCAAATAATAAGTTAAAGCTCTTTTTGGATCAAGTTTCTTGTCATTCTCGAGATAAGGCACAAGAATGTTCTTTCCCATATGGCTGGGTCTATCTGACTTTGACAAACCTGTCCTTACAAACGTTACACCTTGTTTCTGAACATTCGCATTGCCTTCACCGAGCTGTAAGGACTGTAAATCACTACATCTTCTAAATGTTGTAATGGCCACAGGAAAACATGTCTTCCAGGTCAAGTACTTCAATGGTGCATCCTTCAGTGGTTCAAATGGTTTCTCCTTTAAACAACCTAAAACGAGAAGAAGATCCCATTCTGGGACTATTTTTTTCACTGGAGGACGTTCATTGAAAATACCCTTCAACAGTCTGATAATATGTGGGTGTTGACCAACTGGTATATTACCTACTGGTGATAAAACAGATGACAACATGGACCTGTACCCATTAATTGTTCTGTATTTTAAGCCTTTTCCATACAGATAAGTCAGAAATTCTGCACAATGCACTAAAGATGCTGAATAGGTATCAATGTTTTGTTCACTACACCAGCTATGGAATTGTCTAAACTTACTCCTGTAATCTTTTTGGGTTCCTTTACGCCATGACTTTGACAGCAACTGCCTAGTTTTCTCAGAAAATCCTGATGAAGAGTAGTTACTGTCGATAATAGCCATGCAGTCAGATGTAATGACTGTACATTGGGATGTGATACTTTCCCCTTGCACTGAGTCAATAGATCTGGCTGATATGGCAGAACTACAGGGCAAACAATCAGAAACTTGAGAATCATAGGATACCAATATTGTCCTGCTATCAGAATCATTGTGCACCGGTAATGCTGAAAGTGGTTCAATACTCTGGGAATCAATTGCACTGGTGGAAAAGCATAAACAAACATGTTCTGCCATGCAATTGACAGGGCATCCATTGCATAAGCCTGAGGATGATGAGTCCATGAGCAAAACAGTGGCGTTTTCTTGTTCTCTATTGAGGCAAAGAGATCCATCAATGGTTTGCCCCAAATCAGAAACAAGCTCTCTGCTACTGTCGTGTTCAGTGACCATTCTGTTGCAAGAACTCTCTGACGACTCAATGCATCTGCTATCACATTCTTGCTTCCCATTATATGAACCGCCTTCAGTCTTACCTTGTAAGCTATCGCAAACTTCCACAGTTGCATCGTTAAATTGCATAACTGGGTTGATCTCGTTCCGCCCTGGTGATTGATATATTGACAGACTGTTGTATTGTCGGAGCGGATCAACACATTTTGATTGGTAATGTGAAAACGGAATTGCTGTAAACATAACATCACTGCTTTCATTTCCAGACAATTGATATGCAGCATTTTCTCCATTGGGGACCATTGACCCTGACAGGTCAAATTGTTCATGTGACCTCCCCAACCCCATTTGCCACTTGCATCTGTGGTCACCGTCAAGGAATATACCTACTTGACTAAAGACCTGCCCTTCAAAATGTTCCGAGTGTCTAACCACTATTGTAAATGATGAACAAGCTGTTGTGTAAGTGGAATTTCCAACGACATGGGCAGACGAGTAGGATTCCAATTTTGTAACAAATGAAGTTGAAGAGGCCTCATGAATAATCTTAAATCGGGAATTAACTCCAGACAAGAGTCCATTATTCCCAGAACTACTAGATAATATCTTGCAGTGATCTTTCCCTTCAACAGGTCTTTTACTGCCATCTTTAAACGAGTAGCTCGTTCTGGAGTTGGCAACACAAGACCTTTTAAATTGAACAGACTGCCTAGATAAACTATGCTTTGAACTGGGACTAGATCTGATTTTTCCTTGGTTATCATTAAGCCTAGGTGATAAAGGAGACTGAACAACTGATCTCTGTCTTCTAAAAGTGCCATTTTTTCTGATTTAAGTTTAACCAATCGTCTATGTAACTTGCAACGCAGCCCCAACTTTCGTAAATGAGCAACGATTACCGCCATCACTTTTACGAACGTTCTGGGCGCACTCGTGGGACCAAAACAAAGACATCGGAATTGGTAAACTATTCCCTGAAATTGGAATCTCAGGAATTTTCGATGGCCCTTGAATATCATAATGTGGTGATAAGCATCTTTCAGATCTACTGAAATTGCCCAAACTCCTTTTTCTACCATGTTTATCACTTTTGATAATGTGTCCATTTTGAAATGTTGCTTCCGGAGATATACATTGAGGGGTTTTAAATTGATTACAGGTCTCATTTCTCCGTTTTTCTTTGGAACCAGAAACAACGTACTGTTAAAACCTTCCTGAATTAGATCCTGAGGAACAATTTCTATTGCATTTTTTCGTAACAAAGAATCTATTTCTTCTTTTATCAAACTTTGTTGCTTTACAGGTACATTGGTTGGTTTTACTCCATTGAAAGGGGTATTTTTAAGAATTCTAACTTGTAAGCCTCTCTTATGACATCTAAAACCCATTGATCTCGAGTTATTTTTTCCCACTCGCTTAGAAAATGGACAAGTTGGCCCCCAACGGGTACCTCCGGAAGTTTTGCGATGACACTTACCTTGTCATTTGTCAACTGGCTTGTCAAGCTGACTTTTCCCAGAACTGGCTGGTTGCCGTCTAGATTGGTTACGAAAGGAACCTCGTCCTCGACCGTACCCTCTATTGTCTGGGGTCCTCTGTTGAACTCTTGGGATACGAAAACTGTTCCATTGCCCACTAGCAGATTTTTCAGGAGTTTTCTCATTCCCGTTTGATTTCTTACTGAAATCCGATTGTCCACTGAATTTGCGCTTATGTCTCTGTACATCAGGTATCAAGTCATCCACTTGCTTTTTCTTTTCTTTCCTATCCTTCAAGAGCGTTTCTAAATTTTTGCAAAATACTCCTTCACCAGATAACGGCAAATTGGCAAATTCAAGGTTATCATGCTGTTCGTGCAGCCCCGTGTCCGACATAGCCACTGTTCTCCTGCTGATATGGTGCAGAGCTCCAGCTCTACCCACTTGGTCCAAAACCTTAGTAGACATGGAGAAAATGTCTTTAACTTGTTTAGCCGCCATTTCCTTATCAAATGAGTCCGACTCTAAAAACTGCAAGAGGTTTCCAAGACTTTGCTGAACATAACACTGCATAATAATGCCTAACCTGGCCGCGTGTTGACCCTTGAAACAGATTTTGTCAACCATTTTGCATGGTTGTGAATACAGCACTTTACCTTTGCTTCTTGCAAAAGACGCTTTACTGCCATACCTTTTCACAAGGCAACAGTCTACTAACGGATCCAAAGATGGGACCTTCAAAAAGTTCTCACATTCTTCATTTAGTGGAAATAAATCCACATTCTCTTCAGAAAACGCAGTCAAAAAATTAGGTTCAGAACACCTGTAACTGTTTTCTATCACTTCAATCTGTGATTTGTCCAATATGATTCCTTCCTTTCCTGTCTTTTTCTTAACAATGGAATCCTCACCAAAAATATCATAACACTTTTTGGATGAATCACTACATGAGCTCTCTTTGTGATGGTCACAATTTTCGTCGGAATCAAAATTATCTGAATCTGCACACAAAGACAAAGTGTCAGACGCATGAGCAACACGGGAGTTTGTCTCCAAATGTTCTGTAGCACGAGTTGTTATCACGTCCGAGTTTCTCTCTGACGCTTTACTGGCAAAAGCCTTTGTGACTAGTGCCTCCAATTTGTCAAATCTCGAAGCGAGCTCCGAGTATCTGGACTTATTTTTCTTCGGTTTCGCTTTGTGCGAAACGGCATCTCCACGGGACGAAGTCCTCGACGACTCGTCACTTTCGTTATCGGAATGCTTGCCAGCATCCGAAACTTCACCTTCTTCAGACATGAGAAATTCACAAACGAATGTCAATCTTCGAATAAATGCCACGAGGCATGCACGGAAACTCTATCAAACTACAAAAGATGCGAAATGTTTCGCCGAAAAAGGAAAACTGAGGCACATGGGGTTGAAACGGAAGTAGACAAGATGCGCATGCGCAAGATCTTGTTTATTGTCCGGTTTCCGGAAAGTTTATTATGCGGACCGAAAAGGAAATCCATAGTGTAATATTAGGTAGAGTATTTATGAAATAAAACAGGTAGTGTTCGTCTTTTGAATAACATCTGTAAAGACCTTATTGTGTACTAACAGCGGTCACTTGATTGGGTTGAACAGGACATCCAATCACAGAAATTGGCCTAAAGCTTCTGTGAATTTTGACATCCAAATACATTTTTGAAACATTGATTCAAAGCTCAGATCACGTCAAGGTTCACGTCTCAATTGAAATCTAGTTTTACTCAGAAACTCAATTATTCTCTGTTATACAATTCTGTCTGGAAATAGATATCTAGCACGATATTCAGGTTGTGTCAAATCAGACAGACAGACAGGCGAACAGAAAGACAGACTGACTCACTGACAGTATCTATTAATTAATCGTTCAACATAAATTTCTTTATTCTATATCATCAATGTAGGTCGAAACACCTACTGTAATTCAACATAGGTCTTTTCTAGCTGTAACTGACTCTGTATTATTTTTAACCTTCTATCTACCATGAAATACATCATAATTATCTGGCGTCTCTATTGTCAATGTCTATACATTGATATTGAAGGTTAATTAATCTGCGGATGTAATACACGACCTTTCGGTGCTTTCTTCTATACTTAGATACAAGTAGATCTTTAGACATCATGTTCACGCTATTTGTTTTATTCCGTATCAACAATTCTGTTTAATTTTATATTAGTATCAATACCATGTCAATGTAAAAACTATTTGCCTTCCAAAATCGACAGAAATTCAAACAAAAACTCATTTGAATCCAGATAAGTACCCACAACAAAGGGTTTGCCAAACAATAAATGAAATATTACATTTTGAAAATATATTACCCCTCTTATCTGTAGTTCTGCGTAGAAATATTTTTCACGGCACCGAAAGAATCACGTGGACCTTGTGATTTTTCAGGAATCATATTGTTGCATTGAATTTCAGTTCAATATGGATGCATAGAACTACGTATAAACTGCAACCTGGTGGAAATATATATCGCTGCTTTTCAACAAAACCACGTAACTGCGCCTTAAACAATTTAAAGTTACGAGCTTTTTGTTGAAAAACGATGATATATCATTCTACTTTATCCCTTATCTCTAACATTTATAGAAGCTGTAAAAATAGTTTTTGATAAACACCTTTCAGACCCCACATACCCTTTTTCAGCGGACTTGTGTATGCGTCATAATAATACAGAAGAGAAATACGTCATTTTTATTCTTAGAAAAGACCGGTAAGATTACTAAAACATTTGATAATTTGATTTTGGAGAAATATGAGGTTTCTTTACCCATCATTTTGTAAATTGGATTATGGGTCCCTGGAGACTTCTTTTGCTATTTATTATAGTATTACAAAAACACTGACTATTATTCCAATACCAGACTGCTTTTAAACCAGGTCTTATTTTGAAAAGGATTATAACCATGGTTGAATTTACATATGATAGTACATGTATCTGTTGAAGATACATCAATTGAAATAGAAGTGCCGCTATAATAATAAACAGCTCTTTTGCTGTTTTGATTAAAATAAATGATTACAAAAATGATTTTAAAATGATTGTAGCTTTGTCGTTTATTTCTTTATAGACATTACAGCTGCTGCTCGATCAAAACTAGCTCACCACGTATATATTAGGCACATCATCGGGTTTTTTTTATCAAAAACCTCGTAACTGTAGTTTGTTTAAAGCTGAAGCTACGACGTTTTTGAAGAAAAGCCGCGACAAGTTGGATCCTCATTTTTGCTTGACTGTCAAGAAATGACATACTCGTGGGAGATCGCCGATAACTTACCTTTTCCGAATGGAAAGAATTTAAGATTCAAAATTCTAAGAAAAAGGAACGTGTATGATATAGAAAACCTGGTAACTGCGGCTTAAGACAAGATGCAGCTACGAGGTTTTCGTTGAAAAGCAGCGATATATAGCATTCATGTATCATCTTTGGGTTTAGAATTATACTCCCTCCCACCATGTGCAACAACAAACACAGCAGGAGTAAGGTCACCTAGGCAAGTACTTCCTAGGTCGTAGTGGGGCTAAGATAGTTCTTTGGAAAAAATGGCTCCTTTTCTGGTGATGCCTTGCTCTCAGCATGAATGAATTTGAGCTAAGATTCCCATTGGATGCTATTGGTTGACATGTTTTCTCATTTTTGAGCCAGGATCCATGTTTCTTTTCAGGACTATTTGACGTCTCTGGGTGGATGACTACATGTGGCCACCATTTCCGGCGTCTCTATTTTTGCACTGAAAAATACACGGTACGTATGTTTGATTGAATATTTTAAAAATCCACTCCATGATAGTGGGTTCATTTCCTGGAAATCCTACAGGTCAAGGATGGATCTGTAGCAGTTTAGGGGCAGTTTGGCCCAAACTCAAGTTGTGGATGGTGTGACAATGTGGGGAAAATGGATATTTTACATAGAATTAGATAGGAGCCAACATTAGTGGTATGCAACCAGCAGAAGTTTCAACAACTTCAACGAACAAGGAAACAACCAATCGACTGCGTTTACACGCACTTGTCCACACTCCGTAAGTATATTCTTCTGCATACATGTTAACTGACGCCCAGAAGAAACGCTCCAATGAAATTTGTCGTTATTTTCCTTATGCCTGCTACAATACAAGTGAAATGTATTCTGTATATTATCATTTTGACCGACAATTACGGCAAATGAAAAAGATATGCGTTTCTATTCACCAATATGTCCATTTCCGGTGACTGGTTGCGTTTTCTACGTGCGCTTCGTGAATGTATATGTATGTATGTATAAATTGGTCACATTTACACAGTAGCATGTGTTTGTGGATAGGCAACCACGACTTTAAAGATTTCCTCTGAAACATCCAAACTGAAGAATACCATGGCTAAATTCTGAAAAAGGGAGCGCGTAATATGGCCATTTTTGAATGCAACGACGGTTCAACATATTGTGTTTCTCGATTCGGTGTCTCGATCAACGTGTTAGAATTCCGCAAACGTCTTTTCATCGGCCACGCTAAACTAGACCTCATGTAACGCCTGTAAAGCAAGATAATTCCCCACGTTAACGTCATGTACGTTTCAAGTTTGTGACGTTGGAATCGACGTTATGTCGAGTAGTCGGTTAATGTTGTGGCGAAATAAGTGTTTTCCGGTAAATGTTGTTGTTGCAAGTAACGTTTAAAATAGACACACTGCTCGGAAAATAGAGCTCGTAGATATGCCATTTTCGGATAAGGGAAAGTGATTAACAAGCCGCCGTACGTTTTGACGTCTTGCATTGCATCTGGTCGACGTGTAAGAGTTAAAGAAACATTCGTCAATCGGCCAAAGTCAGGTACACCTCGTGTAAAACCTGTTATAAAAGAAGCTGTCTTACGTTAACGTCATTTGCGTTTCAGGTTGAGACGTTGAAATCGACGTTGAGTTTGGTATTCACCAATTGTGGTCACCAATAAGCCGTTTTATGGTATCTTTTGTCGTCGCAAGTAAAGTTTGAACCACGCGCAACTAATTTACAAATGAAATTTCTAATACCACTCTGTTTAAATGTGCCGTTTTTCTTAACTGTAACAATTTGATAATTTCTTCATCATCATTTTTCAAAAACAGATAATCAAATTTACAGATGGAAGTAAGATTTTGTAATTTCAAATCAGATTCACCGAATAATTGGACATTTATTAGGACTGAGGCGTTTCTTTTGGATGTCGGTATATTAACTTTTAGTACATCTATGTGTGTACAAACTATTATATACATTATCTAATAACCAGGTTTATGTCATTCATATGGGTCAATGTCAAATGTCAATGTCAAGAAAGGGAACCAAATATTTCAAGGTCATACATAAATTCACCTTTTGACATTTTCCCACGCACAAACAGCATTGACCAGCAGTTTTGTTTTCTCATTCGGGGCGATTCGTTGATCATTTGTTGGACAAAATGAAACAGAATCAAATCAAACGAATGGACCATGGCCAGTCTATATAAAAGTCCTAATCACCCTTCGTAGTACAAATCCTTACATAGCCAGATGAATGCAATGTTGCAATGTTGGCAATGTTGCAACTTTACATTAATGATAACTTTTTATTGTACTTCTCTTTCATGCCAGGGTAAATTAGTAATTATTCACGGCTGGAGAGTTTGTCGACAAAGATTTTCCAGCTGGAAATTCATACACTCTGACATTATAATTAGAATAGTGTTTAGTTTTTTCTAAAAAAATGGCTTAGAGAAGTGGCTAATGGTGGATGGCAACGTCATTATACTTTGGTACAGATAAACAAAAGAAAGTACATTCATTTCATTTAAATGATTTAGAGAAATATGTTTCTGAATCAAATCTTATGAGAACATGTACTTGCATGTAAGATCTCACATTGAATTTAAGTAGGTCAATTTCTGTAGATGGAGACTCTATTCAACCTAATTAAGTTACCGCTGTTAGCACACAATAAGATCTTTACAGATGTTATTTAAAGGACGAACACTACCTGTTTTATCACCGTGTGGTGCTCAATTATGTATGTTCTGTCGTTCAAGTCTGTTTGAAGAGACATTTTTCTTTCCAAAATCGATTTGATAAACATGTAACGATTCCTTACTTGTGTTTTCCAAAACATGATAAATAGAAGTTGTCTACCATGGAAACAGTTTTTCTGGCGCTTTGAAGTCATTATTAGTTCTTTTTGCACCGGCAACGATCGGTCGCTGCATATGATTAGAAAAGTCTCGTTGTTACGTATAAATTAATAACAATGATAGTTTGAAGGCCATATTGTGATGCCAATGTCACGCTTTTAAAGAAATGTCTGCGAATCCGTTTTGCGTTTATTTTAAAAACACTGAGCCCATTTTGTCTACCACATTTCTATGTTGTAATATTTTACGGACAGTCAGATATAAAGCTTCGGTCGGAAAAGGTAGGTAATTTCCATTGTTTGTAAAGCTTTACATGTTTTTTTTTCTTTATTTTCCTGTGACATTTTTGTTAAATTAATAAATCGATAATATTGATTATTCTTTTGTGTTATCAAATTATAAGCGGTTCGTACTCTCAGTTTTTTTATGAAGCAGATTCAATTAAACTGCTCACTAAAGCTATATCACTGAATATTCAATATAATGCCGTGTTCGAAACATTGAATCTCTGCAAGGGGTACTTAAGCTGATAAGTTGCATAATTATGTCATTTACTTAGTTTTGCTATTATAAACGGAAGGCTTGTGCTATTATTGAAATATGCGTTATCATCTTCATGTTCAAAACTTGAATCTAAAGATAAAGACATTTAAAATGACAAGCATGATCAACTTGGTTCACCAACTTACCTATATAGGCGGCCAAGTAAGGCATTTGACACAGTCCCCAAACATAGGCTCTTCCACAAGATTCTGGAAGGTATAATAACTGTACCATTGCTCATTGTATCGTAATGTGATGCATTGTACCATTTAGCGTTCAAGAGAGGAATGAGAGCGCTTGTACCAAGTTTTCAATTTCTATCAAGGTCCAGTTTCATATAAAAATTACTAGTTTGACTAAGTTACTAGCACTTGCCCATTTAATTGATTTTTATAAGATTTCTCAATTTGTTTTGGTGTGTCCACAAGTTCAAATATAGTCTAGCTATGGTCTACCTGCCAACACAAGAGACACTTATACAATTATCATAGAAATCTTCAGTTCTCTTTAAGAAAAATATAGAAAATGCTAGACTATAAATTTTGCCTGGTGTCTAAATTACTCACGAGCTTCGGAATGGTTCTCTTAAATGATCACCGAAGCAATGCAACGAAAAATAAAAAAACATTTTTGTAAGACAGTGCATCGTCGGTAACATTCTTAAACTTTGTAACTACATCTTACACCAGCTGCACATACGACATTTGTGATCGTTACAATTGAATACTAGTATATAATATAAGATTAATTATTTGGTATAATGTGTTCGTCTACAATGATCTAGAGAGATACACGCGTGACTTTTGTATACAGGGATATATAAAAGTGTCTGGAAATGTAGATAATTTCCTAAAATAAACTTATTTATTGATTCAAGATCTCATTTTATAGAGGTTTTAGTTTCTAGGGTTAGAAATTGGATGTATGAGTATAAGCCTACCAGGCCAAAATGAAAGGGGCGAAGAACTGTGTTTATTGCTTTACGGAAGTATATCCCTAATGGCGTTCACGCGACGTCGTAAACATTCGTTAAGTAATCGATCTACACGGACATGTCGAAGTCATTAGTTAGAAAACATCGATACTTTCCATCGCCGAATGTTTACTACTTCACCCCATTAGGGTTGGACTACCTTAAAAGCAAGCAACTCTTTAAATTTGTACCATTTTTGCAAGTGACGAAGGAACAAGTTAACCCATCACCATACGCCAAGATTTTAGATACGTCCAAATTCAAATGTGCTGCAGACGACAATTTCAAGTGAATGTAAGAAGCAATATCTTCATTTTCCACGACTTTCCAAAGACTTTTCTTTTGGCGGTGTCAAAAAGGCGTCACTGTGCAATAATGAGTTATTTGGTTAAAATAGGTCATAAATTATGTCTGTAACCGTTACTTTCTTTAAATTCTTTCCCAAATGACCAGTTTTAGGGTGTTCGACAAAACGGATGTTACTCAAGGGAATATCATAAGGTGGGAATAAAATAGCTCAAAACATTGAGGCCAAAGGAGAAAATGCTGATTATCAGAATGTTCATCTTTTGTCTCAATGTTTTCCCTATCCTTAACTTCACAAAATTTCTAATCGGTCACTTTAAAAATTGCAATATCTAAATTATTAATCCAAATAGCAGTGTAAATATACCATGTAAAAAAAGTTTAGCAACACTGACTTTGTTAATTGAAAAAATGTATTTTCTGTGATATTTATTTCACAACCGTTATATATATTTTAGCATTATGCATTTACGCAGAACATTCAAAGGTCGCTTTGTGGTAACGTTAAATATTGTGTTAGAAACATTGTCTTAACCTAGGTGAGGGGTCATAATAAAAAGTTACAATAGAATTCGGTATCGACTGTGCGGCCATTTGCAAGCAAGAACAACCGTGAAAAGTTTTCTAATCCACTTAAATTGTTTGTACACAGTATCAACATTCACTACTTTATAAAGAGATTGAACGTCATTCGCGTCAGTACGATAACGCACACATCTTCCTTAAATGCACCGTATGTGCTCTATGGGTGACAAATCAGAAAGAAATGGATGATAATGGGAGTCCATCAGTGTTGTATACGCTTAATTTGGCTTAAAGCATTTAGGACACTATACCAGTCAAGTCTGGTGCGTTCATGGTGTAGCGTCAGGGAAATTACAACGTATGGTCAACGTCTAGTAACCGTTCATCTGTGGAGACGATCACGGATGGTAAGTGTGGATACTCTATATTTACTCTATATTGAAATTCTTGTGGAAGCCACTCGTAAGTTTTGGTGTTGATAAGGAACACCTTTGCCGTGACGTAACGAAATATGACGGTCATCTTCTCGTGGCCTTTTTCTATGACGTCCTTGACCGGGACTATCTCAAACCACACAAATTGGCTCACATAGCATCCTTTAATTGTTACTTATTGGCGTAGTCCCACAGCGTTACAGAAACTTCTTTTTAGTCGCCTTTTTATGCTGGGCAAAGACAATTACGTTCACATCTAAATGTTTTCTAGAACTATGCTCCATACACATGAATACCATGGCAGACATGAAAACCGGAAATCCGCACCTGGAGTGCGAGACGCACGCGATTGCGGTATAACATTCATCTGTTTGTGTTCTCTAGCTATAATCTATTGTGTAAACGTTTGATTTTATGTTAAAACAAAACTATTTTGGTTACCACAGATATTTACATTTTGTTGCAAAACTTTTTTTATTGTGTATATTTGCATGTTGCATCAGAAGCCCATTAAACTTGACCATGCATAAGTTTGAGACTGCTGAACCATTCAGGAAAAGTAAACATTTCCATGTGATTCCTTTTCCCCGAATTGCAAGAGAAAAGCGTTAAACCCAACACCATGGTCCAGTTTATACAATGAAATAATATATAGCTTTGTAAGAATAAAAATAAATCGTTTTGGGACATAAAAAGCTAAATAATTGAAAAAAATGCATTTGTGTTTTGTTGGATGAAAAAAAAAGATAACAAAAAATATATCTGACTTATCAGTGTATCGAACCCGGTTCTTTCAATTGGAAGTCCCGCGTCTTACCACTGTGCTATCACAGACATGGTATAAAACGGCACTATAAATATTTTTATTCAAAAGTTGAAAAAAAAAACACTTTTATATTAACAATTGCTTAAACAGGTTATCGAGTAATGATGCATTTATCTTGTTTGGTTGATAAAATGTAAATTATGCAATGTATTTAAAAATAATGACAGTGTATAATGCCTTATTTATGAGAGCCAATAAAAATGAAATAATTTGTTGGGGGTTAAAAAAAAATATTCGTCTTGTAAGAGTATCGAACTCGGTTCTTCTGATTGGAAGTCCCGTGTCTTACCACTGCGCTATGGCAGACATAGTATGAAATGGTGCTAAAACTAATTTTATTCTACAGTTCGAAATTAATTATTATTTTCAATAATTTGATTTTTTAATGTAAAAAATTATATTTCATGCATTTGATAAATTATCATTGAAACAAAATGTTGCGAGAAAAAAATAAACATTGTAATTCAATAGGCTTGATATAATTGTTTCATTTAGTTTAGTTTGCATAGAAAATATATGATAATCATAATCATTTTCAATGATTTAAATTTTTAATGTGAAATGTTACCATCATCTTATGCAATTAATAAAACATTATTGAAACAAAATATCACGAGAAAAAATAATATTTTAATTTAATTGATTAAACATAATTGTTTTTTTTTTTTTTCACATAGAAAATAAAATTATACCTAAAAGAGTCCTTTTCATCTGCCTCGATAGCTCAGTGGTGAGCGCGCTTGGCTCATAACCAGGAGGTCGTGAGTTCGAGTCCTGGCTGGATCTGAATAGATTTTATTCATTCTGTAGGTATAATTATTTATATTTGTTTAGATTAAAAAGTTTAAATTTATTTCCAAAATTGAATATAGTGTCTGTCTCGGTGGCTCAGTGGTGAGCGGGTAGGACTCATAACCTAGCGGTCGTGAGTTCGAACCCTGGAGGTTGCTCCACCCGAGAAAGGCGGACATACAGAACGACAAAATGACAACGACAATGACATATTAACGACTTACTAATACCAATGACGACATAGAATGACGGCGAGGATAGAGCACCGACGTGGACAGAATGGTGACGTTGAAGACAAATTGACGACGAGGACTTAGTGACGACGAGGACAGAGCGACGACGAAGACAGAGTGATGACGAGGACAGAGTGACGAGGAGGACAGAGTGACGACAGATATAGAGTGACGACGGGGAGAGAGTGACGACGAGGACAGGGCGACGACGAAGACGGAGTGACGACGAGGACAGAGCGACGACGAAGACGGAGTGACGACGGGGACAGAGCGACGACGAGGACAGAGTGACGATGTAGACACAGTGACGACGAGAATAGAGCGACGACGGGGACAGAGTGACGACGAGGACAGAGTGACGATGTAGACACAGTGACGACGAGAATAGAGCGACGACGGGGACAGAGTGACGACGAGGACAGAGCGACGACGAGGACAGAGTGACGATGAGAAAAGAGTGACGACGACGAGAAGAGGGTGACGATGAGAAAAGAGTGACGACGAGGACGACAAAGACAGAGTGACGACGAGGACAGAGCATCGACGAGGACAGAATGATGACGTTGAAGACATACTGACGACGAGGACAGAGTGACGACGAGGACAGAGCGATGACGAGGACAGATCGCCGTCGAGGACAGAGTGACGACGAGGACAGAGCGACGACGAGGACTCGTGACGACGAGGACAGAGCGATAACGGGGACAGAGCGATGACGGGGACAGAGTGACGACGGGGACAGAGTGACGACGAGGACAGAGTGACGACGAGGACAGAGCGACGACGAGGACAGAGTCACGACGTGGACAGAGCGATGACGAAGACAGATCGACGACGAAGACACAGTGACGACGAGGACAAAGCGATGACGAAGACAGAATGACTACGTAGGCAGACTGACGGTGACGAAGAAAGAGTGATGACGACGATTAAGAAACGTGATGACGACGAAGACAGAGTTACGACGACGAGGACAGAGTGACGACGACGAAGAAGACAGACTGACGACGATGAAGACAGACTGACGAAGACAGGGTGATGACGACGACGAAGATAAAGTGATTACGACGACGACGAAGACAGAGTGACGACGACGACGAAGACAGAGTGACAAAGAAGATAAAGTGATGATGACGATGACGAAGAGAGAGAGTCACGACAACGACCAACTTATCAAATTATGGTTATGTATCTTCAAAACCAAGGCTCCGTTCTATTTGATACTTTGCCAATATGTCAGTGGTCATGTGTGGCGAAATTGAAGAAAATCTGGTCGGGTCACGGAAAGGGCCTTATTGACACCCATCCTTTGTTCATCTAGAAGAAAAATAACGACGATAACGAATAGACCGTCATTAAAGGCATTGTCACTTATATACGTACAAATCAGCGTCCACGTATGTCCACATCGCGTCGAAAATATGCTTTGTAATTTGCAATTTGTAATTTGG
Organism: Fragum sueziense; assembly: GCA_963680895.1. NCBI lineage: Eukaryota > Metazoa > Mollusca > Bivalvia > Cardiida > Cardiidae > Fragum > Fragum sueziense. The sequence goes on along the minus strand of OY804597.1, from coordinate 55,529,476 downwards.
CTGTTCCTTGGACGTGCTTCGGCAGTGATGTAGACGCGGAATTGTGAATTTGACCGGTCCTTGAAAAAGAAATGTCATTCAGCTATATTTAAGCATCGGGAAACATTAATTATTGCGTATCATTAAAATACAGAGAATTGTATAATGAAATCTGGTCCAAGTTGGAAATATCTTTCAGACAGTTTGTCTCAGAGATGTTCTAATGAAGCACGACAATTTATATTGTGTCCTATATTGGAAGAAAACTAGCAGGAGAAATAGGCCAATAGGCCTCATCAATAACTAACTTCCCTTCTAGGTCTGGATTAAAGTAATTCTTGGAGACTTTGAATTTTAATCCATAAAACTAACAGAACTTTGAAATCCAAATATACAAATATAGAATATAGTCCATGGGCCCATAACCGAAACCCTCCCCCCCCCCCTAGTGGGATTTTTGAAGACCTATATTTTCTTGAAGCTTATTATGTATAGTAATGGATTCAGGTTGTTGTTCAATTTAAAAGTGCTGGATAAGCAAATGGCGGGCCCGTTACCATGGCAACCGTCCATTTTTCTACATTCCAGCGCTTGGATCAATTAATTGCAATAAAATTACTTATTCTTGTCATAAATCTTTCAAAATAGTTTTAAATTATTACCAAGATATTTCTCCCACAATATAGATATTTTTTAGAAAATTTGCTAATTTGCATATTCATGAATATTAATGAGAAAGTAGAAAAATGTGTTTAATTTGCTAAAAACAAGACTTTTCTAGTGAATTTAAACCCCCCTATCAGGTAGGATTTTTGAAGATCTATATTTTCTTGAAGCTTAAGATGTATTTTAATACATTTACATTGTTATTTGATTTAAAAATGCTGGATAAGCAAGTAGTTGGCTTGTTACCATGGTAACCACCCATTTTCATTCGTTCCAGTGCTTGGATCAATTAATTACAAAAAATACTTATTTTGGTCAGAAAACATTGAGGCTAGTTTTAAAATGTTGTCATCACATTTCTCTCACAACCAAGATATTTTTCAGAAAATTTGCTAATTTGCATATTCATGAATATTAATGAGATTGTGGAAAGTATGTGTTTAATTTGCAAAAAGACGACTTTACTGGTTTACCCTCCCCACCATGTGGGATTTTTAAGACCTGTATTTTCTTGAAGCACAGGAAACATGTTAATGAATTCAGGTTCTTGTTTGATTTAAAAGTGCTGGATAAGCAAATGACAGGCCTGTTACCATGGCAACTGCTCATTTGCCTACGTTTCAGTACGTGGATCAATTAATTGCAATAAAATACTTTAAAATACTTATTTTAGATATATACTTATTTTGGTAATAAAACATAAGACTAATTTCAAAGAGACATTTTTCTTGAAATCATTTTCTTTTACCTAATTTGCATATTCATGAATATCAATGAGAACGTAGAAATGTGTGTTTAATTAGCTAAAACAAGGCTTTTCTAGGGAATAAATATGCTGAGGCATTTCGTTTTAAAAATGCTTAATGTTTCAAATGAATAAAAATACTAATAGATCAATAATAAGTTCATAAACCATATTCATCAGCTACACAGAACAAGCGAAAACGGGCTTATTCGCATTCACAATTATTTGCATACTTTTCTCTAAATGGCAAATAAAATCTCAAATATTCTCTAATTATGTTAATGACTTTCATTTTTGCATCTTTTTCCCTAAATTATGTAGATCTACTTGTTGTGTTTGAAAACTAAAATTTCATGATTTACCAATTAAGAGGGAGAATCTTAACAGTATATGCTCTGAAAAATTACTGTATAAATGGCAATAAAATTCCATTTAGCGCAAATCTGTGAATTTTGACATCCGAATACATTTTTGAAACATTGATTCAAAGCTCAGATCACGTCAAGGTTCACGTCTCAATTGAAATCCAGTTTTACTTAGAAACTCAATTATTCTCGGTTATACAATTCTGTCTGAAATAGATATCTTGCACGATATTCAGGTTGTGTCAAATCAGACAGACAGACAGGCGAACAGAAAGACAGACTGACTCACTGAATGTATCTATTAATTAATCGTTCAACATAAATTTCTTTATTCTATACTATCAATGTGGGTCGAAACACCTACTGTAATTCAACATAGGTCTTTTCTAGCTGTAAGTGACTCTGTATTATTTTTAACCTTCTATCTACCATGAAATACATCATACTTATCTGGCGTCTCTATTGTAAATGTCTATACATTGATATTGAAGGTTAATTAATCTGCGGATGTAATACACGACATTTCGGTGCTTTCTTCTATACTTAGATACAAGTAGATCTTTAGATATCATGTTCACGCTATTTGTTTTATTCCGTATCAACAATTCTGTTTATTTTTATATTAGTATCAATACCATGTCAATGTAAAAACCATTTGCCTTCCAAAACCGACAGAAATTCAAACAAAAACTCATTTGAATCCAAATAAGTACCCACAACAAAGGGTTTGCCAAACAATAAATGAAATATTACATTTTGAAAATATTTTACCCCTCTTATCTGTAGTTCTGCGTAGAAATATTTTTCACGGCACCGAAAGAATCACGTGGACCTTGTGAATTTTCAGAAATCATATTGTTGCATTGAATTTCAGTTCAATATGGATGCATAGAACTACGTATAAACTGCAACCTGGTGGAAATATATATCGCTGCTTTTCAACAAAACCACGTAACTGCACCTTGAACAATATGAATGTGTGAGCTTTTTGTTGAAAAACGATGATATATCATTCTACCTTATCCCTTATCTCTAACATTTATAGAAGCTGTAAAAATAGTTTTTGATAAACACCTTTCAGGCCCCACATACCCTTTTTCAGTGGACTTGTGTATGCGCCATAATAATACAGAAGAGAAATGTGTCATTTTCATTCTTAAAAAAGACCGGTAAGATTACTAAAACATTTTATAATAAGATTTTGGAGAAATATGAGGTTTCTCTGTCCATTATTTTGTTTTTTTTACTCGTGGGAGATCGCCGACAACTTACCTTTTCCGAATGGACAGAATTTAAGATTCAAAATTCTAAGAAAGAGGAACGTGTATTATATAGAAAACCTGGTAACTGCGGCTTAAGACAAGCTGCAGCTACGAGGTTTTCGTTGAAAAGCAGCGATATATAGCATTCATGTATCATCTTTGGGTTTAGAATTATACTCCCTCCCACCATGTGCAACAACAAAAACAGCAGGAGTAAGGTCACCTAGGCAAGTACTTCCTAGGTCGTAGTGGGGCTAAGATAGTTCTTTGGAAAAAATGGCTCCTTTTCTGGTGATGCCTTGCTCTCAGATTCCCATTGGATGCTATTGGTTTACATGTTTTCTCATTTTTGAGCCAGGATCCATGTTTCTTTTCAGGACTATTTGACGTCTCTGGGTGGATGACTACATGTGGCCTACATTTCCGGCGTCTCTATTTTTGCACGGAAAAATACACGGTACGTATGTTTGATTGAATATTTTTAAAAAATCCACTCCATGATAGTGGGTTCATTTCCTGGAAATCCTACAGGTCAAGGATGGATCTGTAGCAGTTTAGGGGCAGTTTGGCCCAAACTCAAGTTGTGGATGGTGTGACAATGTGGGGAAAATGGATAGTTTACATAGAATTAAATAGGAGCCAACATTAGTGGTATGCAACCAGCAGAAGTTTCAACAACTTCAACGAACAAGGAAACAACCAATCGACTGCCTTTACACGCACTTGTCCACACGCCGTAAGTATATTTTTCTGCATACATGTTAACTGGCGCCCAGAAGAAACGCTCCAATGAAATTTGTCGTTATTTTCCTAATGCTTGCTACAATACAAGTGAAATGTATTCTGTATATTATCATTTTGACCGACAATTACGGCAAATGAAAAAGATATGCGTTTCTATTCACCAATATGTCCATTTCCGGTGACTGGTCGCGTTTTCTACGTGCGCTTCGTGTATGTATATGTATGTATATATAAATTGGTCACATTTACACAGTAGCATGTGTTAGTGGATAGGCAACCACGACTTTAAAGATTTCCCCTGAAACATCCAAACTTAAGAATACCATGGCTAAATTCTGAAAAAGGGAGCGCGTAATATGGCCATTTTTGAATGCAACGACGGTTCAACATATTGTGTTTCTCGATTCGGTGTCTCGATCGTCGTGTTAGAACTCCGCAAACTTTTTTTTTTAAATTTCATGGGCCACGCTGAACTAGACCTCATGTAACGCCTGTAAAGCAAGATAATTCCCCACGTTAACGTCATGTACGTTTCAAGTTTGTGACGTTGGAATCGACGTTATGTCGAATAGTCGGTTAATGTTGTGGCGAAATAAGTGTTTTTCCGGTAAATGTTGTTGTTGCAAGTAACGTTTGAAATAGACACACTGCTCGGAAAATAGAGCTCGTAGATATGCCATTTTTGGATAAGGGAAAGTGATAAACAAGTCGCCTTACGCTTTGACGTCTTGCGTTGCAAAATTAAGCATCTGGTCGACGTTTAAGAGTTAAAGAAACATTCGCCAATCGGCCAAAGTCAGGTAGACCTCGTGTAAAACCTGTTATAAAAGAAGCTGTCTTACGTTAAAGGGACATTTCATTCCAATTTCATTTTTTTAAAGTATGTCTTGATGCCAAGATTGGTTATTCTACTGAGTATAAATACTATTAGTTTTTTTTAAGTTGTTGCCGATAAGCGAGAAACACGCATTTAAAGTTGAGACATAATCGATAAATTGCATATAAATCCGAACTGTTGTCCACAACAATTTGTTCAATTTTAACACAAAAATATAAATTTCTCGTAAACGGCGCAATATTTTGGCTTGAAATTTTCAGAATTTTCATAAGGAAATGCATCATTTTTCAAAAACAGATAATCAAATTTACAGATGGAAGTAAGATTTTGTAATTTCAAATCAGATTCACCGAATAAGTGGGCATTTATTAGGACTGAGGCGTTTCTTTTGGATGTCAGTATATTAACTTTTAGTACATCTATGTGTGTACAAACTATTATATACATTATCTAATAACCAGGTTTAGGTCATTCATATGGGTCAATGTCAATGTACTTCTGTTTCATGCCAGGGTAAATTAGTAATTATTCACGGCTGGAGAGTTTGTCGACAAAGATTTTCCAGCTGGAAATTCATACACTCTGACATTATAATTAGAATAGTGTTTAGTTTTCTCTAAAAAAAATGGCTTAGAGAAGTGGTTGATGGTGGATGGCAACGTCATTATACTTTGGTACAGATAAACAAAAGAAAGTACATTCATTTCATTTAAATGATTTAGAGAAATATGTTTCTGAATCAAATCTTATGAGAACATGTACTTGCATGTAAGATCTCACATTGAATTTAAGTAGGTCAATTTCTGTAGATGGAGACTCTATTCAACCCAATTAAGTTACCGCTGTTAGTACGCAATTAGATCTTTACCGATGTTATTTAAAAGACGAACACTACCTGTTTTTATCACCGTGTGTTGCTCAATTATGTATGTTCTGTCGTTCAAGTCTGTTTGAAGTGCGCTTTCTCCTTTATTTATGAGACATTTTTCTTTCCAAAATCGATTTGTTAAACATGTAACGATGCGTACTTTCAGCCGTTATTCCTTACTTGTGTTTTCCAAAACATGATAAATAGAAGTTGTCTACCATGAAAAAAGTTTTTCTGGCGCTTTGAAGTCTTTATTAGTTCTTTTTGCACCGGCAACGATCGGTCGCTGCATATGATTAGAAAAGTCTCGCTGTTACGTATAAATTAATAACAATGATAGTTTGAAGGCCGTATTGTGATGCCAATGTCACGCTTTAAAAGAAATGTCTGCGAATCCGTTTTGCATTTAAACACTGAGCCCATTTTGTCTACCACATTTCTATGTTGTAATATTTTACGGACAGTCAGATATAAAGCTTCGGAAAAGCTAGTTAACTTCCATTGTTTGTAAAGCTTTACATGTCTTTTTTTTTTCTTTTTTTTTTCCTGTGACATTTTTGTTAAATTGATAAATCGATAATATTGATTATTCCTTTGTGTTATCAAATTATAAGCGGTTCGTACTCTCAGTTTTTTTATGAAGCAGATTCAATTAAACTGCTCACTAAAGCTATATCACAGAATATTCAATATAATGCCGTGTTCGAACCATTGAATCTCCGCAAGGGGTACTTAAGCTGATAAGTTGCATAATTATGTCATTTACTTAGTTTTGTTATTATAAACGGAAGGCTTGTGCTATTATTGAAATATGCGTTATCATCTTCATGTTCAAAACTTGAATCTTAAGATAAAGACATTTAAAATGACAAACATTATCAACTTGGTTCACCAACTTACCTTTATAGGCGGCCAAGTAAGGCATTTGACACAGTCCCCAAACATAGGCTCTTCCTCAAGATTCTGGAAGGTATAATAACTGTACCATTGCTCATTGTATCGTAATGTGATGCATTGTACATTGTACCATTTAGCGTTAAAGAGAGGAATGAGACACCCATTCTCATTTTTTTGGGCCGAAAACGTGTCACAAGCATTCTAACCATTGGAAAGGGACATTGTTAGTGTAAAATATACTTGTTCTGCATGCCATAATTTTATTTAACCATATATCTGATAAATTCATGTCGAACAACGGAGATCTAAACTTCCGTTTGATCTTAATCAGCGATTATATAACACGACCCCCCGTAAAAATCAGTGTCACAACCCAATTTTCCGAATTTCAAAGGGTTAGTAAATCTCTGTCCAGCAAGCAATATAAGCAGAATATGTTTCATTCAACACGTGGTGTATAAGAATATGATAAAATTACCTGGAATTATAAAATAAATTTGCTGCTTTGAAAAAAATGTCTTTTCTTGCTCTGTCACAACTCAGGCGAATTCTACGTGACTATGTATTTTGTATGCGCACTAAATTAACAACAGAAGCAAAATCATACCACTTACCGCTTTTTTAAATCAATTATCCATATAGGTTTTGTCCCAGAACATTTGTATCCAAATGATGGAAGTATTTACTTCGTGGTCGCCATTTGAAATAGCTCCACCAAGTGTCGGACTTTTTCGCTTGAATATGTACGTGACAGCGATTTTTCATTTATGGTAAAGACCATGTCTAAATCTTTTTAAATATATCAAAGCCTTTAGTATATACACACTATTTACACACAGTACGACAATATATTTTGAAACCACGTCAAGTCATCCTGATTTAAAAGTAAGTTTTAATTTTACGTGACTGAATACAACGTGACATTGAAAAACAAAAGTGACCATAACTTCGTTTGACAACAACCTAATTATTATTCATGACCTATACTTGTACTATGGCATCAAGTTTAAGGTTTTTTCCATTCATTTTGAAATTCAACGACAGTAATCCGAATACGAAGGAAGGTTTTGCTGGATTTACAGCCGTGTACATTGTTGGTTCAATATCATAATCTCCTGACAGGTGTGATATTTAAAGCTTGCACTAGGGCTCAAAAATAGTATTTCTCTCATACACTTGCGTGTTCTGAATGTTTATCCCTTTAAACAGGCCTTTACCTGCAATCAGGATCGTCACGTAATAATCACTGTTTCGTCAAGTTAAATTACACACCCGCTTCTCAACTTTTCAGACATTGAAACAAAGTTCACTATTCTTTCCATGAATTCCTTGACATATCTATAGAAAATAAGAATTTTGACAGCTGTAAAGAAAGAAGTGAGACACAAGAAGCACCTGAGACGGGCAGTATACTCCTTCTAATAACGTATGTGCTTGTCACAAAACCACATTTCTATTAGCAGTGACCTTTGATAGAGCCAGTGGTCCACGCTACATGCCAAATTCAAATACATTAACCCAAATGCAGATAGAAGATTCCTGAAGGATCTATATCGTAAGAATTCGAATAGTGATAGACAATGATATTACGATAGTAATGCAGGTAACAGACAAAATATCTTTATATTTATATTTTGGTATCTATGCCTTTGTTTCTATTTAAAAACCGAGAACCCTTACCATTATGTAAGTTTTCATTGCATAGTGATAATTTGAAATATTATTGTAGGAAGAGGCGATATCGCACACTGAAATCCAAATGGCTTTATGCTTTAGGAGAAGATTGAATTTGATTTCTTTCTTAACTTCTATGTAAATATCAATAACCCACAATGTAGGGGTAATTTTCAATTCATGGTGATAGTATGTATTTCAAATCAAACAAATATTTGTCTTTTTATTTTTAACTAATTGCACTTTCAAATAAAACTACTCAATTAAAAAAACAGGACTTGTTTCTAAAGCAGTTGCTTTCACCGAATATTACGTGACAAAGGATCAAATTTCGTTAGGTCGACATTTTTTTTTTTTATTTTTACCAAATACATGCTAATTTGTTTTGAGTTTGATAGAACATATATTGCTTAATGAAATAATTAGTCTTATAAACTAATTTGTTGCCATCATAAGTCACGAGAGGAATTGGAAGCAAGTGTTTTAAATATTGACTGTTTTTGAACATTAGTTCAAATAAATTCCATACTCGCGGTGCTTCTTGTTCTTACATGTCTCGAGTTTATGCAAGTCACTTGAATTTCTAATATACAGCTATATATTGCCTGTTGAATTACCAAAACATTACGTCCTTTGTAACTAACTTGAATGGTTTTTTAGCAAATTTGATATAATACAGCCATGTCACGTAAAATTAAATGGTAGTTTTAGGGGTTCTTCAAATCATTGATGCAGGTAAAGACAGACACCTTTAAAAGAGTGGTCATTATTTATTTTCTACCGTATAGATGTTAAACTATCATATTGTGATAAAAATAATGTAATTCTGTAAAGTCGGAATTTTGGAATTTTGCTGGTGGTTTTCGGCCAAAAAAATGAGAATGGGTGGAGAGCGCTTGTACCAAGTTTTCATTTTCTATCAAGGTCCAGTTTCACATAAAAATTACTAGTTTGACTAAGTTACTTGCACTTGCCCATTTAATTGATTTTTATAAGATTTCTCAATTTGTTTTGGTGTGTCCACAAGTTCAAGTATAGTCTAGCTATGGTCTACCTGCCAACACAAGAGACATTTATACAATTATCATAGAAATCTTCAGTTCTCTCTAAGAAAAAACATAGAAAATGCTAGACTATAAATTTTGCCTGGTGTCTAAATTACTCACGAGCTTCGGAATGGTTCTCTTAAATGATCACCGAAGCAATGCAATGAAAAATAAAAACATTTTTGTAAGACAGTGCATCGTCGGTAACATTCTTAAACTTTGTAACTACATCTTACACCAGCTGCACATACGACATTTGTGATCGTTACAATCGAATACATAATATAAGATTAATTATTTGGTATATTGTATTCGTCTACAATGATCTAGAGATACACGCGTGACTTTTGTATACAGGGATATATAAAAGTGTCTAGAAATGTAGATAATTTCCTAGAATAAACTTATTTATTGATTCAAGATCTCATTTTATAGAGGTTTTAGTGTCTAGGGTTAGAAATTGGATGTATGAGTATAAGCCTACCAGGCTAAAATGAAAGGGGCGAAGAACTGTGTTCATTGTTTTACGAAAGTCTATCCCTAATGGGGTTCACGCGACGTCGTAAACATTCGTTAAGTAATCGATCTGCACGGACATGTCGAAGTAACGAGTTAAAAAACATCGATACTTTCCATCGCCGAATGTTTACTACTTCGCCCGCAATATTCCTATATCGCGTAAACCTCATTAGGGTTGGACTGCCTTTAAAGCAAACAACTCTTTAAATTTGTCTATTTTCGCAAGTGATGAAGGAACAAGGTAACCCATCACCATACGCCAAGATTTTAGACACGTCCAAATTCAAATGTGCTGCAGACGACAATTTCAAGTGAATGTAAGAAGCAATATCTTCATTTTCCACGACTTTCCAAAGACTTTTCTTTTGGCGGTGTAAAAAGGCGTCACTGTGCACTAATGAGTTATTTGGTTAAAATAGGTCATAAATTATGTCTGTAACCGTTTATTTCTTAAAATCCATTCCCAAAGACCAGTTTTAGGGTGTTCGAACTTGAAAGCTGATGCAGACGACAAAATGGATGTTACTCAAGGGAATATCATGAGGTGGGAATAGCTCAAAACATTGAGGTCAAAGGAGAAAATACTGATTATCAGAATGTTCATCTTTTGTCTCAATATTTGCCCTAGTCTAAACCTAACAAAATTTCTAATCGGTCACTTTAAGAATTGCAATATCTAAATTATTAATCCAAATAGCAGTGTAAATATTTGCATGTTGCATCAGAAGCCCATAAAACTGACCATGCACAAGTTTGAGACTGCTGAACCATTCAGGGAAAGTAAACATTTCCATGTGCTTCCTTTTCCCCGAATTGCACGAGAAAAGCGTTAAACCCAACACCATGGTCCAGTTTATACACGTTAAGTGCAATGAAATAATATATAAGTTTGTAAGAAAGAAAATAAATCGTTTTGGGGCACAAAAAGCTAAATAATTAAATGTTTAATGTTTAATGTTTTGTTGGATGAAAAAAATAACAAGAATATATATCTGACTTATCAGTGTATCGAACCCGGTTCTTCCAATTGGAAGTCCGGCGTCTTACCACTGCGCTATCACAGACATGGTATTAAACGGCACTATAAATAATTTTATTCAAAGGTTGGAAAAAATACTTTTATATTAAAAATTGCTTAAACAGTTTTCGAATAGTGATGCATTTATCTTGTGTGGTTGATAAAATGCCATTGATACACTGTATTTAAAAAATTATGAAAGTGTATAATGCTTTATTTATGAGAGCCAATAAAAATGAAATAATTTGTTGGAGGTTAAAAAAATATTCGTCTTGTCAGAGTATCGAACTCGGTTCTTCTGATTGGAAGTCCCGTGTCTTACCACTGCGCTATTGCAGACATAGTATGAGATGGTACTAAAACTAATTTTATTCTACAGTTCGAAATTAATTATTATTTTCAATAATTTGAATTTTTAATGTGAAAAGTTATATTTCATGCATAAATTATCATTGAAACAAAATATTGCGAGAAAAAATAAAACATTTTAATTCAATAAGTTTGATATAATTGTTTCATTTAGTTTAGTTTGCATAAAAAATAAATGATTTTTTTTTTCAATGATTAGAATTTTTAATGTGAAATGCTTCCATCGTCTTATGCAATTAATAAAACATTATTGAAACAAAATATCACGAGAAAAAATATAATAATTTATTTTAATTGATTAAATATAATTGTTTATTTCACATAGAAAATAAGATTATTCCTAAAAGAGTCTTTTTCATCTGCCTCGATAGCTCAGTGGTGAGCGCGCTTGGCTCATAACCAGGAGGTCGTGAGTTCGAGTCCTGGCTGGATCTGAATAGATTTTATTCATTCTGTAGGTATAATTATTTATATTTGTTTAGATTAAAAAGTTTAAATTTATTTCCGAAATTTAATGTACTGTCTGTCTCGGTGGCTCAGTGGTGAGCGGGTAGGACTCATAACCTGGCGGTCGTGAGTTCGAGCCCTGGAGTTTGCTCCACCCGAGATAGGCGCACATACAGAACGACAAAATGACAACGACAATGACATATTAACTACTAATGACGACGGAGACATAGTGACGACGAGGACAGAGTGACGACGAAGACAAAGTGACGACGAGGACAGAGTGTCGACGAGGACAAAGTGACGACGAGGACAGAGTGACGACGAGGACGGAAACTGAGTGACAACGAGGACAGAGTGACGACTGGGATAGAGTGACGCTGCAGACAAAGTGACGACAGGGACAAAGTGACGACGTGTACATAGTGACGACGAAGACTGAGTGACGACGAGGACAGAGCGACGACGACGAAGACAGACAGACCGACGAGAACAGAGTGACGACGCGACAAAGACAGAGTGACGACGGGGATAGAGTGACGAAGAGGACAGAGTGACGACGAAGATAGAGTGTCGACGGAGACATAGTGACGAAGAGGTCAGAGTGACGACGAAGACAAATTGACGACGAGGACAGAGTGACGACGGGGACAGAGTGACGACGAAGACAAAGTGACGACGAGGACAGAGTGACGACGAGGACAGAGTGACGACGGGGACAGAGTGACGATGAAGACAAAGTGACGACGAGGACTGAGTGACGACGAAGACTGAGTGACGACGAGGACAGAGCGACGACAACGACGAAGACTGAGTGACAACGAGGACAAAATGACGACAACGACGAAGACAGAGTGAAGACAACGACGAAGACAGAGTGACAACGAAGATAGAGTGACGATGACGACGACGACAGAGTGACAACGACGACGAAGACATAGTGACGACGACAATGAAGATAGAGTGACGACGAAGATAGAGTGACTACGACGAAAACAAAGTGAGGACGACGAAGATAGAGTGACGACGACGAAGATAGAGTGACGATGACGACGACGAAGAAGAAACAGTAACTACGACGAAGACAAAGTGACGATGACGAAGACAGAGTGACGACGACGAAGACAGAGTGACGATGACGACGAAGATAGTGACGACGACGACGAAGATAGAGTGTCGACGAAGATAGAGTGACGACGACGAAGACAGAGTGACGATGACGACGAAGACAGAGTGACGACGACGACGAAGACAGAGTGACGACGATGAAGACAGAGTGACGAAGAAGAGAGAGAGAGAGATCACGACGACGACAAACTTATCAAATTATGGTAATGCATCTTCATTCACGACCAGAAAGAACTTAATGAAATGAAAATTAAAAGCCTGTTGTGGATTTTAGTAATGTTAATCCATCCAAAAATCCTAAAAAAAATCATAAATATGTTTAATGTCCCTTTTCTCCTGTGTACACACGCTATCCAATGATATAAACAATTATAAGTATTCAAATTGCATAGCATATGTATTTCACTGCATCACCAGTTTTCAAGTTATGAATTGTTAGTAAAACTGTATAAGAAATTAATTACCATCTGATGACATAGTGGGTGACTTACCCCACCCACTTTGATTTTATATATCTTCCAAACCAAGGCTCCGTTCTATTTGATACTTTGCCTACATAAGGCCAATATGTCAGTGGTCATGTGTGGCGAATTGAAGAAAATCGGGTTGGGTCACGGAAAGGTCCTTATTAACACTCATCCTTTGTTCATCTAGAAGAAAAATAACGACGATAACGAAAAGACCGTCATTTAAGGCTTGGTCACTTATATACGTACAAATCAGCGTCCACGTACGTCCACATCGCGTCAAAAATATGCTTTGTAATTTGTAATTTGTAATTTGGCTGCTCCTTGGACGTGCTTCCGCAGTGATGTAGACGCGGAATTGTGAATTTGACCGGTCCTTGAAAAAGAAATGTCATTTAGCTATCGGGTGTGTCACAATCAGATGTACATCCTGTACCTGCCTCATGTTATAGGATTCCAGTTGACATACAAATCAATATAACAACATAAATTTGATCTTATATTAATCGCAAAATGATTGTTATGTTATGTACCAAATTTTAGGGAGAATACATTAGCGGTAAAAAAGTTATTGCAATAAATATATTGAAAAAATGGGGTAAAAATGAAACAATGATGTTTCATTTGAATTTTCCTTATTTTCCACTTTAGAATTTTGTATGACATTGTTATATTATTCTACACGGCATGCAGCATTCAGTTAGAGAAATTATTCAGCTTTCATCTGCAGGTTATTTTATAAAGATGTGATTAGAATTGATTGATTTATTACAAAAATACCGAGACTACCCTTTCGTTATATAATTTAACTTTCGTAGTTGGTCTTTTATAGTGTGAAAAAAAGTTAACTTATGACTTACAGAATTTTATTATTTTCATTTTTCTTTTGAAAAAAGACATGTAAATAAAAATTTAAATTGAAATGTTCATAATGCATCAAAGGGTAACTAAGCTATTTGGCAAGAAGTCCGTTGACCTAAAATGTCCTGTCCGTAGACACGTTTTAACAAAGTGATTTTTAAGTAATATCACTACAGATTGTGACAAAAGATTCTTCAGCTGTTAGCAAATCTATAAAATTAGAATGGCGTGAATATTTATCAAATTGTATTGAGTACTTTATTTTTTTTGTACAATAACAGAAATGTCTTGTCCGTAGACAAAATGTCTTGTCTGTAGACAGGTGTAAAATAGCTTCTTAAATGGACATATTCTTTGTTAGCTGATATTGTAGACATGTTTCTGCTAAATAAATGTGTTTTTCCTTGAAAGAAATGTATTTTTAGTGAAAGTATGGTCAAATAGTGGCTCACAGGCAAAAATAAATGCGTCTACGGACAAGACAGAATTTCATAACAGATATTATGAGTACCTCATGCCACATTTTAATCATCATTTTTTATGCGTATTTCATTATTGTTGGCATCCAACAGTCGAAATCAATAAAAAAAATCTTCCCAGGAACCATTTTCCAAATTGGGTACTACACACATTGAGGTATAAAGAACAATTTAATGCTGATAAACATCATATTTTGTTTTCTTAACCTTTTCTATCTTATCAAATTAAACTTTGAATGTTAAACTATCTTAATTGATAAATGTTTCCTGATGTTTATGTTTCTAAAAGAGAAAAGGAGAAAGGTTTTGAAACACCAAAGGCAAATAAATAGCATATTGAATAGATTATTTACCAGCAGTTTCCTTCCCCCCCCCCTGTATTTTCTACCATATCTCAATTAATATTCCAACTCCCGTAAACGCTATTCTATTTACAATATCCCAAAATGTCACAACTTTGACTTTTTGCTGCAGACGACGATATAATATATGATCGTCAAGTTGGGATTCTTGTATAAAAACATAGCAAAGAAGATATTGATGAAAAATAGGAAATAATCTATTTTGCTAGCACTCCCTTCTTTAGTCATAATGTTTTTCCATGCTCTCTTAGTACAGGCGTCAAAACCCAATCTTGTTCGGGAAATGGTTAACATTCATATTCTTTAAAATAATTAATGCTGCATTTTTAAGTTTAAATTGATATGTGATTTTTTATGCTTGTGTCTTAAACAATAGCTAAGTATTTGTAGCTCATCTGACCTTATAATGCTCTAGTTAAGGTATTGCGAGCTATCAATGTCCGTCGTCTGTCCGTTTGTCCGAATGTCTATTCAACAGTTCAATAACTGCTCGAAATGTGTACTTTTCTTGTTTAAAGTTTATTCCCTTAACCCTTTCCCAAACAAGACCTGCTTTTGATGTCCCTAATTGAACAGGTCTGGGAAAACATTGAAACAAAAGAAGAAACTGCTGATAACCAGCTGTTTCTCCTTTTGTCTCAATATTGTCTGTGCCATATTTTACATAAATCATATCTTTACTACCATCATTTTTGTCGTCTGCACCAACGTTCAAATTGGATCACCCTAAAATTTTGTCGTTTGGGACAGGGTTAAAAAATGAAAAGTTTTTGTGTTGTTTAGTGTCAATTATATATGATATTAATACCGTTGAACTGTAATCATTGTTAAAATGTCCAGTCCGTAGACAGTGTTCAATGCAATGCAAATACGACCAACTTCAACAGTCATTATTTCTGTAAGTATTCGTATTAGGATAACAAATGTATATATCATTTTAAAGAAAATTGAACTTCCTGTCAATATTTATTACTTTCAGGGCTGTACAAACAATACTGAATGAAAATAGAAAACTGAAAGATGCCATTTCATGCCTAATTTGGATAAAATGTGAGAAAATCAGACTTTTTTCAAAATAAATACATCATGGAAACTTTGTTTTGCATGTCATTTGAAAGCTTAGCCTGTGAATGTTATGATGTAAAATGTTTTCTCCATTTCAAATGAAATTGATATTTCCAAATATGTGTAAGAAATTATTTGCAACTTACTTTTTTCTCTCTAAAATACCAAGTTTAACATGTAAAATAATTTAAATCCTTAAATCTGTGAAAGAAATGTTATTATTTTCATGAATATATATTATTTAGCTTTCGGGAAAATATTGTCTTTTTTGTATTCAATGACTTTGAAAAATCACCCTTGGTGAAACATAGTTTGCACATCTGATTGTGACACACCCGTATATTTAAGCATCGAGAAACAGTAATTATTACGTATCATTAAAATACAGAGAATTGTATAATGAAATCTGGTCCAAGTTGGAAATATCTTGTAGACAGTGTGTCTCAGAGATGTTCTAATTGAGCACGGCATTTTATATTGTGTCATATAGTGGAAGAAAACTAGCAAGAGAACTAGGCCAATAGGCCTCATCAATAACTAACTTCCCTTCTAGGTCCGGATTAAAGTAATTCTCGGAGACTTTGAATTTGAATCCATAAAACTAACAGAACTTTGAAATCCAAATATACAAATATAGAATAAGAATCATTTCGCAAACAATAGAATTTAAAACTGAATTTAAAATGACAGCAAAATTAGTTTTGTCAGAAACTTTGTTAAGATTAGCCTAAAAAGTTTAAGGAAAAAAAGAAAATACGGTCATCTGCATTTCTTCTTTTGTCTAAATAACAGTCCTGGATTTGCTAACAGTCCTGGATTTGCTATCAATACTGGGGATGGCAGTATTAAGTTAGGCCTGTCTGTAAAAGGAATGAATGGCACACTTTCAGATCAAATTATCATTTAAAAAAAACGGATTTTTATCAGTTCTATATTTGTTAGTGACTTTGAGGAAATCGAAATGAGTCTTGTGTTTTTCTCTTTTACCAACGATAATGTGATGCATCACACAACTACTCCATATCGGAATGTCACCAAGTTATTATAATGCCTAAATAATCTAACATGTCGCTGCTTTTCAACAAAAGCCCTACAACTGCAGCTTAAAACAAACTGGAGTTACGAAAATTTTGTTGAAAAGCGACGGTCATGGTAAATGTCATGGTAAATGGTTTGTTTTTAACGAATTTGCAAAGACATAATTATAGGTTATCTCATAAATAACAAGTGCATTGTTGAATGTTATAAAAGAATCAATTTTGCAACTAAACCTATCTCATAAATAAAGGAAAAGCGCACTTCAAACAGACTTGAACGACAGAACATACATAATTCAGCAACACACGGTGATAAAACAGGTAGTGTTCGTCTTTTAAATAACATCTGTAAATACCTTATTGTGTACTAACAGTGGTCACTTGATTGGGTTGAACAGGACATCCATTCACAGAAATTGGCCTAAAGCTTCTGTGAATTTTGACATCCAAATACATTTTTGAAACATTGATTCAAAGCTCAGATCACGTCAAGGTTCACGTCTCAATTGAAATCTCGTTTTACTCAGAAACTCAATTATTCTCGATTATATAATTCTGTCTGGAAATAGATATCTAGCACGATATTCAGGTTGTGTCAAATCAGACAGGCGAACAGAAAGACAGACTGACTCACTGAAAGTATCTATTAATTAATCGTTCAACATAAATTTCTTTATTCTATATCATCAATGTAGGTCGAAACACCTACTGTAATTCAACATAGGTCTTTTCTAGCTGTAACTGACTCTGTATTATTTTTAACCTTCTATCTACCATGAAATACATCATACTCTTATCTTGCGTCTCTATTGTCAATGTCTATACATGTACATTGATATGGAAGGTTAATTAATCTGCGGATGTAATACACGACATTTCGGTGCTTTATTCTATACTTAGATACAAGTAGATCTTTAGATGTCATGTTCACGCTATTTGTTTTATTCCGTATCAACAATTCTGTTTAATTTTATATTAATATCAATACCATGTCAATGTAAAAACTATTTGCCTTCCAAAATCGACAGAAATTCAAACAAAAACTCATTTGAATCCAAATAAGTACCCACAACAAAGGGTTTGCCAAACAATAAATGAAATATTACATTTTGAAAATATATTACCCCTCTTATCTGTAGTTCTGCGTAGAAATATTTTTCACGGCACCGAAAGAATCACGTGGACCTTGTGAATTTTCAGAAATCATATTGTTGCATTGAATTTCAGTTCAATATGGATGCATAGAACTACGTATAAACTGTAACCTGGTGGAAATATATATCGCTGCTTTTCAACAAAACCACGTAACTGCACCTTAACCCTTTCCCAAACGGCAAAATTTTAGGGTGATCTACTTCAAAAACTGCCACAAATGACAAAATGGAAGTCATTAAAGATAGAATTTGTGTAAAATATGGCCTAGAAAATATTGAGACAAAAGGAGAAACTGCTGGTTATCAGCAGTTTCTTCTTTTGTTCAAATGTTTTCCAAAGTCTTTACTATTAGGGACGTGAAAACCAGGTCTTGTTTGGGAAAGGGTTAAACAATTTTAAGTTAAGAGCTTTTTGTTGAAAAACGATGATATATCTTTCTACCTTATCCCTTATCTCTAACATTTATAGAAACTGTAAAAATAGTTTTTGATAAACACCTTTCAGGCCCCATATACCCTTTTTCAGCGGACTTATGTATGCGTCATAATAATACAGAAGTGAAATACGTCATTTTCATTCTTAAAAAAGACCGGTAAGATTACTGAAACATTTTATAATTAGATTTTGGAGAAATATGAGGTTTCTTTACCCATCATTTTGTAAATTGGATTATGGGTCCCTGGCGACGTCTCTTGCTATTTATTATAGTATTACAAAAACACTGTCTAGAGTTGGCTTCATAAATTAGACATGTCACGCAGAAGACGGATCCTGTGAATCTCAGAAAGTATATTTAAAGTATAAAGAAAAAAATATATAAAAGTGTATTATTCCATTACCAGACTGCTTTTAAACCAGGTCTTATTTTGAAAAGGATTATAACCATGGTTGAATCTACATATGACAGTACATGTATCTGTTGAAGATACATCAATTGAAATAGAAGTGCCGCTATAATAATAAACAGCTCTTTTGCTGTTTTGATTAAAATAAATGATTACAAAAAATGATTTTAAAATGATTGTAGCATTGTCGTTTATTTCTTTATAGACATTACAGCTGCTGCTCGTTCAAAACTAGCTCACCACGTATATATAAGGCACATCATCGGTTTTTTATCAAAAACATCGTAACTGTAGTTTGTTTAAAGCTGAAACTACGACCTTTTTAAAGAAAAGCCGCGACAAGTTGGATCCTCATTTTTGCTGGACTGGCAAGAAATGACATACTCATGGGAGATGAGTTCTGTTAGTTTTATGGATTCAAATTCAAAGTCTCCAAGAATTACTTTAATCTGGACCTAGAAGGGAAGTTAGTTATTGATGAGGCCTATTGGCGTATTTCTCCTGCTAGTTTTCTTCCAATATATGACACAATATAAAATGTCGTGCTCCATTAGAACATCTCTGAGAGACACACTGTCTACAAGATATTTCCAACTTGGATCAGATTTCATTATACAATTCTCTGTATTTTAATCATACGTAATAATTAATGTTTCTCGATGCTTAAATAAAGCTAAATGACATTTATTCTTCAAGGACCGATCAAATTCACAATTCCGCGTCTACATCACTGCCGAAGCACGTCCAAGGAACAGCCAAATTACAAATTGCAAATTACAAAGCATATTTTTGACGCGATGTGGACGTACGTGGACGCTGATTTGTACGTATATAAGTGACAATGCCTTTAATGACGGTCTTTTCGTTATCGTCGTTATTTTTCTTCTAGATGAACAAAGGATCAATATCAATAAGGCCCTTTCCGTGACCCGACCCGATTTTCTTCAATTCGCCACACATGACCACTGACATATTGATCTTATGTAGGCAAAGTATCAAATAAAACGGAGCCTTGGTTTGGAAGATATATAAAATCAAAGTGGGTGGGGTAAGTCATCCACTATGCCATCAGATGGCAATCAATTTCTTATACAAATTTACTAACAATTCATAACTTGAAAACTGGTGATGCAGTGAAATACATATGCCATGCAATTTGAATACTTATAATTGTTTATATCATTGGATAGCGTGTGTACACAGGAGAAAAGGGGCATTAAACATATGATTTTTTAGGATTTTTGGATGGATTAACATTACTGAAAACCACAACAGGCTTTTAATTCTCATTTCATTAAGTTAATCTTTCTGGTCGTGAATGAAGATACATTACCATAATTTGATAAGTTTGTCATCGTCGTGACTCTCTCTCTCTTCTTCGTCACTCTGTCTTCATCGTCGTCACTCTGTCTTCGTCTTCGTCGTAGTCACTCTGTCTTCGTCGTTACTCTATTTTTGTCGTCGTCGTAGTCACTCTGTCCCCTTCGTCACTTTGTCTTCGTCGTCTCTCTGTCTTCGTCGTCACTCTGTTTTCGTCGTCGTCACTCTATCTCTGTCCCCTTCGTCACTCTGTCCCCGTCGTCACTCTGTCTTCGTCGTCA
Source organism: Fragum sueziense (assembly GCA_963680895.1). Lineage (NCBI taxonomy): Eukaryota > Metazoa > Mollusca > Bivalvia > Cardiida > Cardiidae > Fragum > Fragum sueziense. The sequence goes on along the minus strand of OY804597.1, from coordinate 55,509,039 downwards.
CTATGTCTTCGTCGTCGTCACTATGTCTTCGTCGTCGTCACTCTGTCTTCGTCGTCGTCACTCTATCTTCATTGTCACTCTGTCCTCGTCGTCACTCTGTCCCCGTCGTCACTCTGTCCTCGTCGTCACCCTATCTTCGTCGTCACTCTGTCCCCGTCGTCACTTTGTCTTCGTCGTCACTCTGTACCCTTCGTCACTTTGTCTTTGTCGTCTCTCTGTCTTCGTCGTCACTCTGTCCCCTTCGTCACTTTGTCTTCGTCGTCACTCTGTCCCCTTCGTCACTTTATCTTCGTCGTCTCTCGGTCGTCGTCGTCGTCACTCTATCTCTGTTTTCGTTGTCACTCTGTCTCCGTCGTCACTCTGTCCTCGTCGTCACTCTATCGTCGTCGTCACTCTGTTTTCGTCGTCGTCACTCTATCTCTGTCCCCTTCGTCACTCTGTCCCCGTCGTCACTCTGTCTTCGTCGTCACTCTATCTTCGTCGTCAATCTGTCGACATCGTCACTCTGTCTCTGTCTTCGTCGTCACTCTATCTCTGTCTTCGTCGTCACTCTGTCTTCGTCGTCACTCTATCTGTGTCTTCGTCGTCACTCTGTCTTCGTCGTCACTCTGTCGTCGTCGTTACTCCATCCTCGTCGTCACTCTGTTCACGTCGTCACTCTATGTCGTCATTAGTAGTTAATATGTCATTGTCGTAGTCATTTTGTCGTTCTGTATGTCTGCTTATCTCGGGTGGAGCAAACTCCAGGGCTCGAACTCACGACCGCAAGGTTATGAGTCCTACCCGCTCACCACTGAGCCACCGAGACAGACACTACATTCAATTTCGGAAATAAATTTAAACTTTTTAATGTAAAGAAATATAAATAATTATACCTACAGAATGAATAAAATCTATTCAGATCCAGCCAGGACTCGAACTCACGACCTCCTGGTTATGAGCCAAGCGCACTCACCACTGAGCTATCGAGGCAGATGAAAAGGACTCTTTTAGGAATAATATTATTTTCTATGTGAAATAAACAATTATATTTAATCAACCAAAATAAATTATTATATTTTTTCTCGTGATATTTTGTTTCAATAATGTTTTGTTAATTGCATAAGACGATGAAAACATTTCACATTAAAAATTCTAATCATTGAAAATAATATGATTATCATTTATTTTTTATGCAAACTGAACTAAATGAATCAATTATATCAAACTTATTGAATTAAAATGTTTTATTTTTTCTCGCAATATTTTGTTTCAATGATAATTTATCAAATGCATGAAATATAACTTTTCACATTAAAAATTCAAATTTTTGAAAATAATAATTAATTTCGAACTGTAGAATAAAATTAGTTTTAGTACCATTTCATACTATGTCTGCCATAGCGCAGTGGTAAGACACCGGACTTCCAGTCAGAAGAACCGAGTTCGATACTCTGACAAGACGAATATTTTTTTTAACCTCCAACAAATTATTTCATTTTTATTGGCTCTCATAAATAAAGCATTATACACTTTCATAATTTTTTTAATTACAGTGCATCAATGACATTTTATCAACCACACAAGATAAATGCATCATTATTCGAAACCTGTTTAAGCAATTGTTAAAATACTAGTCAAAACTCCTAACCGGCCACTTTGTTTTGCACATTTTTGAAATATTTATGATAATCGGATTTGTAAGAGATTTACTGCTATGGAAAGGTTGGTCATTTGAAGATCATTTCGTACAAATGTTGCGTATAAAAATGTTAATGTTTCTTTTTGGGATAACACGAAAGACAATAACCCCATTTTCAAAAATCACGAAACCTGCACAATTCGACAGAAAATCTGATTTAGGACCAAATTAAATTTTGAGATTCTTAAAATTTATCTATCAACATTGCTAGTCAATCGATAAATAAGCATTATTCTCGAAAGAAGAATTTAATTCTATTGGTTATTGCCCCGATATGAACAGATTTTCGGCAAAATACACCACCCGCCAATGTTATAATCGATGAAAATCGAAATAAGGGGTATGGTGAAACTTGTGTCAATTTTTAAACATTCGAAACAGAATGTTGGTAACATTTTCATCTTTCTCTCTTTGATAATGATTATTCTGTTCAATGGAAAACAGCAGTAGTGGTTATCCCGTCACTAAACGTGTTATTTGTGACAGAAAAAGAGTGGCCGGTTAGAAGTTTTGACCAGTATATAAAAGTATTTTTCCAACTTTTGAATAAAATTATTTATAGTGCCGTTTTATACCATGTATGTGATAGCGCAGTGGTAAGACGCGGGACTTCCAATTGGAAGAACCGGGTTCGATACACTGATAAGTCAGATAAATATTTTTGTTATCTTTTTTTTTTTCTTCCAACAAAACACAAATGCATTTTTTTCAATTATTTAGCTTTTTATGTCCCAAAACGATTTATTTTCTTTCTTACAAACTGATATATTATTTCATTGTACTTAACGTGTATAAACTGGACCATGGTGTGGGGTTTAACGCTTTCCACGTGCAATTCGGGGAAAAGGAAGCACATGGACATTTTTACTTTCCCTGAATGGTTCAGCAGTCTCTAACTTATGCACGGTCAAGGCTTCTGATGCAACATGCAAATATTTACACTGCTATTTGGATTAGTAATTTAGATATTGCAATTTTTAAAGTGACCGATTAGAAATTTTGTTAGGTTTAGGCTAGGGAAAATATTGAGACAAAAGATGAACATTCTGATAATCAGCATTTTCTTCTTTGGCCTCAATGTTTTGAGCTATTCCCACCTTATGATATTCCCTTGAGTATCATCCGTTTTGTCGTCTGCATCAGCTTTCAAGTTCGAACACCCTAAAACTGGTCATTTCGGAATGGATTTTAAGAAAGTAACGGTTACAGACATGATTTATGACATATTTTAACCAAATAACCCATTAAATAAAAAGTTTCTTGCTTTTAAGGTAGTCCAACCCTAATGGGGTTAACGCGATATAGGAATATTTCGGGCGAAGTAGTAAACATTCGGCGATGGAAAGTATCGATGTTTTTAACTCGTGAATTCGACATGTCTGTGTAGATCAATTACTTAACGAATTTTACCGACGTCGCGTGAACCCCATTAGGGATAGACTTCCGTAAAGCAATAAACACAGTTCTTCGCCCCTTTCATTTTAGCCTGGTAGGCTTATACTCATACATCCAATTTCTAACCCTAGACACTAAAACCTCTATAAAATGAGATCTTGAATCAATAAATAAGTTTATTTTTGGAAATCATCTACATTTCTAGACACTTTTATATATCCCTGTATACAAAAGTCACGCATGTACCTCTATATCACTCTAGATGAATACAATGAACTAAATATACTGAGGGAAAAAGTTTAGCAAGTTCGTAAGTTGCAGTTTATTTCTCATTCATCTGTGTTCCGATCGTAATCAAATTTCTAAACAATGATATTTGTCGTCTTAGCAACAATATTCCTAATACGGACGAAAAGTCCGTCTATATATTGAAATTTAAACGGAAACAAAAATGTTGGAAACCCTCTGTTTTTTTCAATGTTAATTGAATGGAAAAATCAGAGGGTTTCCGTGAAATTTCGGGCGGGGGGGAAGGGTAATTTCGCATTTTTGGACTCGTGTGCCCCTGGCTTTTAACGTCATTTTTACAGCAATAACTTGATAATCCCCTTCCTAAACGCCATCAAAACGACCTGTCAGACGCAGTGGATCAATTAATATCGATATAGATAATGCTTTTGAATTGTGTGTGAATTTAAGAAATACAACAACAAAGCTAAAGTTTAACTAAAGACATAAGCGAAGTCGACCTATGCTAGCTGAGCTCACGTGTTATCGTTCTCTGTTCAATATGGATAATTTATGATCAGCGGCCATCTTGTTTCGTCTGCACTAGTCGACAAATATAGGCCTACATGTCTCCAACAATTTTGGCTACATTCACCATTGAGTAACATACTGCGCGATAATATGAAGTGGTGTGACACCAACAGAGATAAATTACCGGAAGTGACAGAATCAACCTACCAGACAGCAAAAAGGACCGAATTGGTGCAAACGGCTTCGAGAACTGTGTGAACTATGTGTAAGTGTCAAAATCTATGGATTTTTAATATCTCAGTTATATTTCAAACCTGTCATATTGGTTTCCAGTAGCAAAATGAGTTTCGTACCAAATAAATTTCGACCGATCAAGTTTCTACGGGTCTTCTAGTTCTACTGTACCGCGGTAGGTTCATTTGCAAACGAAGCATCACCTGTCAACTGCGTGCATTAGCAAAACTAAAGGAAATTTTAGTTACTATAATTTTCGGTGATTATTCTTAACATTATTTTGTCTGCATTGGATTGCTGTAGAAAAAGAAAACATGGAATGTTTTCATGTCTCCATAATGGCATAATTGGCATTCATCATTTATTTTCTAGGACGCCATTAACTACCGCGGTACCCAAGAGAACCACCCTTACATTAACAATGATAACGGAATACCTGTTCCTCGAAGCCGTTAATAGGCTTTCACCTCTATGGCCTTAGCAATTTTAATTGTATACATGAATCAGATCAAATTCTACATAATCATAACTATGATATGTTGATGTCACTCATTTGCATCAGAGCGCATTACACTTCAAAAACAACAGGAAGTTCAACACATGTCTTGGCGCTTTGTTCACCATCCGATCTTGAACGCTATCCTTATGACGTAACGGTTTGGAATTTAAAAGAAAAAGGGATAACAATATTCTAATTTTCAAAGTGAGGAGCGTTTTGGACATAGTATAACAATAATGAGTTTAAAAACTCTGATAATATTAATAAGCAAATAAATGAAATATATCAGAAACATTCGGTAAAAGTTCCAAGCTAGAATTCGCACCAATAATGTTTGCTACTAAGTTGGGTAAATTCCATAACGAGCATGGAGAACAAAATAAACAGAATTTCACAGGAAAAGCAATACATTTCCAAGTGGCGAGCTTAATAGATCGACATAAATTGATCTCCCCAACAAGAATACTCTATAATTTCTAAACAAAGGCGGTCACATGACTGGAAAGAAATTCAAAACAAAGCCGGTCATGTGACAGTAACTGATTATCTAACTTCCATTCTATTTTCAAACGAGATCTGGTCATGTGATCTACAATAACAATGTAGACGTAATTTGGGGTTGTGTTTCGGAAGGTTATTCTCTTCCAGCAAGCCAATTTGAATCAGAATTTTTGGTCAGGTATGACAAAAAATGATTAATTGATCTATACCCTACAGTGTTTTGCTGAGTGATTGGATATAATACACAAAAACAAAGCGCCACAACTTGTGTCGGACTTTCCCGTTGTTTTTGAAGCGTAATGCGCTCTAATGTAAAAAGCAGAATATCAAAGAGTGTATTTACATCAGAGAAGACTCGGATTAAATGGTCATTGATTCTTTCCCAAATTATACGACATGGTTTTGTCATTCCCAAACTGAAAATCTTTGGTAAAAATTAATTTTGTATCCAGCATCTAGAACTCTGCTCAAATGATCATAATGCCAAGATGTTTATGTTAATCTATAGCCAATAGCACAGAATGTATTGAGGACAGATGAGAAATTGCATTTGTATTTGTAAATGTATTGAATTACCATGACTTAAAATGATTTCTATATTCATTTCAGCTATAAAACAAGAATCTACATGGGTTGAAGTAATTTAATACTCATTGCGAGTAGGCCTAATTGTGAGGCCAAGCACCAGACACATTTCAAGTGAGTTGATTTGTTGTTTACCATTTTAAGTTTATTTTAGTAAAAGAGTACAAAACATGGCAAAGTAAAAACTCATTACAGCAATATTGCACATATTCAGGGGTAAAAGTTTTCAGGCATATGCCTGAAGTTCAGGTTTTTGAGTATTCCAAAATGCCCCATTTTCTCGATTTTTACTATATAAATACAGACTTTTCCAGGTTTTTCAAAATTTTCAACTTTTACCCCTGCATATTTAGTTATATGGGAAAAAGACTCCCTTGTCTAAATGATTTTAGTGAGTTTGTATATGTATAGATTCTGATAATTCTGATAAAATAGCACTATGTCTATTCAATCACTGTTACTGGACTGTCTGTTAATAAATTGCTGAGTGTAACGCTGCACGCCTAGGAGGAAGTAGTGTTTGAAATGAGATATCATGTTACATAATTATGTTAAATGGACAGGTCTGTTGCTACCCACTGCAAATGCTGATCAGGGAACACTTCAGTTGTGGATACTTACTCATATAATAATCATTTTTTGGATAAGACATTATTTAGCTGAATCTATTTATATAGAAATTTAATTTCGAGGGTTTAGCACATTTAAAACTACATATTTTGTTTGTATTTCTGAATCTTTAGAAAATAATATGTCATGAGTTCTAATGATGAGTTTCATTTCTGTATTTATTCAAAAAGATATTTAGAACTCAAAGATGTTTTATCTCTTAAAATTTTAGAAAGTTCTAAGTTTTTCCCTCTCCTGTAAAATTTTACAAAATTTATTTACAACAGTTTTGCACTAAGCCCTCAATTTGCCTTATGACCATCATAAGTGTTGAGATATTATATATGTATTTGACAATTTTGTCCATTTTCATGTTATGAATTTGATATGCATATAATTGTGTACATGTATATCAATAATCATTTTGCAGACATGGTGAAATCAGAAAACAGTGGTATGTTGAACTGCTGTATAAAGTCTGGTAGAATGGAATGTGTTTCAGAAAGGCCTTCAATGGTATGCATTTATTCTTTATCCCTGAAACAATCTTGATTTCATTTTATCATGTACAAAGGTAGACTTTTCCTGAATTACAAAGTATGTTGAAAAACATTACTTTCTGAATAAACTATACCTTACCATAAAGTACAAATTGTCTGCAACCTGTTTCAGCATGGATCAGTTTGAAATATTGTTGTTTAGAAAAGGTTGCACAGGTATATATTTACATGTCTAGGTCTATGCTTGATTGGAATGTGACAATTTTAATTATGAATTCACAGTTTACATGTTGAATTACCCAGGTAGGTAATTAAGCAGCAGGTGTGCAGTATATATATTTTGTAAATAAAATGTTCTGTTCTGTATATAAGGGCACATCCCCTGCCGCTTAATGAAACCCAGACTGCATTAAAAGGGATGATTTAAATGGGTAATTACGGCTTTTTAAAGTAATTACAAACTTTTCCAAAAGAACAAGAAGAATTTTACATTCTACAGTAAAAACAATGTAGGATATATCAATAATCAATATTTTCTACTTTTCATCCAATGTTTTGATTTTGAAAATATGCATATCCTTTTTCCTTTTGCAATACATATTGCAGAAAATTTTGTAAAAATACATTGAACGTTTTTTGATGATTAAATGACTGATCTTGTCATCTCATCAGCATCACCTTTGAAATTTTTGATAATATTTTTCATTGCATGTATTGTTGCATTTTGACAAGGCTTCAAATATTGTTAGAAAAGTAGAAAATGCCAGGATACCAGGAGTTGTGATTTTTAGGGGTCAGTATAAGGCTGAAATGTTACATTTGTTACTTTTGTGTAATTGCAGGTTCATGAATCATGTGCATAGATGAATAAAGATGATGCTGACAATGATGATTACCGGTGTTATAACAGAAAAATTGACAATTTGTGGACATTTATTGGTCAATACAGTGATTTGTGTACAATATCCATGTATAAACATTCAAATTTTAAATCTGACAAAACTCCATCCTGTTTCAACCAATTCCAACTTAATGACGTCTTTTGACAACCTACATGATGAAAGGTTTTGAAAACATTCTGGAAAATGAAGGAATGGTTTTGTGAAAAGCAATTTTATCATTTCCCACGATGTTTTTTAGCCAGTTAGATAAAAAAATATAAAATTTTATTCTCTTAAGATTGTCATCTGCAACATCTTTCAAATTGGGACAGTCTTAAAAAATCTTTCTGGTAATTGGTTACAAATGATATAGTACAGATAACCAAATACAATAGAATATCATGTTGTGACTTGTACAAACCAGCCAAAGTGTCATTCATGTTTATGAAAATTAGATTAAATTTTTAACGTTTTATTTGATTTTTGTTCTGGCTATTAGAAAACATACATATTAACCCAAATAAGTCCTGATTTTGTCATCCCTGAAAGAAAAAGCTTAAGAAAACATTGAGACAAAAGAAGAAAATGCTGATAACCAGTATTTTCTCCTTTTACCTAAATATTTTCTATGCTAAATTGTACCTAAATTCTATCTCTATCAACATTCATTTGACGTTTGCAGGATGTTTCTTATTGGATCACCTCTTAATTTTAGAGTTTGGGAAAGGGTTAAATCAGAGTAATAACTAGTATGGAGATTTGATAGACACAAGGATGTTATGCCTGCCAACAGCATATCTTCTGTCCTCTTTATTTCAAGTTGTGCACCGGTCCATGAGAAAACCTTCAACCAAAGTAAATCGTCGGTGTAAATGCAAAACCTCGCATGTCGATTCCTATAATTTTCAAAGTACAAACTTGTGTGCCCAGTTAAGACAATTCTCCAGGGTTTTGAGATATTTTTACTGATCAATATTTATGATACATTATTTGTGAACAATATATCCAAATTTCAAGTAAAACATTTCAGTTTGAGAAAAGTTATTACACTTTTTTCCCTCCCCTTTAAAATTTTCCAAAAACCGAGATTCGAGGTTTTGCATTTACAACGACGAAATACAGTTTACACTCGTTAAGTCAACATCTGATATGTCAAACTTCCGCTTAAGTCGAAATGAAAATGTGGTCCTTGCATCATCTATAGCCATAGGGTATCAATCAGGTTAGACAAATTTGATTATTTTAAAGTGAATAAATCAATTGAAATATAGTAGGAAAAGGAGATTATTTGCTCCTTTTGAGCAATTTTCCATTTTCTGCTATATTTTAATAATACACACACTTGCCCAACGACAATGAATAAATATCATTAATCAAAGCCGAAAAGAATTGGGATAAGTCATATTCACGATATCTTCAGCTAGAATGATGTTCCCTAAGACTTCGACACAACAAATATTAGGAAACGTATTGGAAAACGACTTACTGTCGTTTGAAGGCAATGCTGAAAACTGTTGAGATGAAGCGAAACATGCTAGTGATAATGAATTTTCCGAGCGTCTTCAATATATGGGAACTTTTGAGAACTATGGACTTGATGAGAGAAAATATTGAAAAACTACTATGCCTGTTTGCGGTTTTTAGCTCACCTGAGCAGAAAGTGCTTAAGGTGAGCTATTGTGGTCACTCAATGTCCGTCCGTCTGTCCGTCCGTCTGTCAACAATTTGGTGTTTACACCATAAGAACTTGCATGGGTTCGAATCATTCCCATTGGACCAGAAAGTTGAGAGTTATGTGCCCTTGAATCTGACAAAATTGCCGTTTTCGAATCTAACAACTACAAATATTAAACAAACAAGACAAAACTTGGCCATAATGTTAATTATCAAGTATTGTTCGGGAAAGGTTTAAGGTAGTCCATTCCCTAATGAGATTTGCACGACGTCGGAATTATTCGGGTAAGGTCGAAATCAGTCGGCGGAGGAACCTTCCAACGCTGAATGATTACGATATCGCGTCCGGATATGTTCAGATACGTAACGACGACACTCGAAAAAAAAAACAGATGTTTTATGAATCTCAAAATGGCCACATTACGGGTATTCTACCTTAATTACAGACAAATTACTCGTAATCTTTTCACCCAAAAAAGACAACAATATGTATATATATTCCAATGATTCATTTAAAATTATTGTGTGCAACATCTTTGTATTTGGACCAAACTCAAATTTTGACGTTTGGGAATGGGTTTATGGTGTGGATTTCAAAATTCATACAATTCGTTATGATGTCTGTGTGACAAGTCTGTCAGGTCATTGTTCTTGGTCAAAGACACATCAAGGTCATAATTACAGAACCTCATAGACCTATAGACTCTACTCCAAGTTCCAACAGGCATTTGTGCTTCACATGCACGTCTTTTAGTCTAAAACCCTTTGGATTTTGACGAGATAGATCTAGCTTTCTGGGAAACGTTAAGGTTGACGTCGACATCCTTTCGTCCGTTTCTAGGCTTTGCCTACTTTCATATTATTGGTTCGAATTAAAGATCTGCGACGTCTGCTTTGTGACGTCAAACAAGGTAGGGGTAGCACTCTAAAATTGACACATGGAATCAGCACACTGTTTGCCCATCATTTGCATTCGTAACAGTTCCACACTGTCTGTTATGCTTGAAATGTGTCCGCAAACAAAACTCTTATCCGACAATCTGGCTGGCCAGTCTACATGTACCACATCCGTATTCTGAGATTGTAGAAAATTCAACGTGTGTCTATCAGCGTGTAGACCGGCGTAATCATGCTGGGGGAATGGTGGTGTGCTCTTAACGTATTGAAGGAAAAGCCACAGACCGTGAAATTTCAGTACGCAAGCTTTTGCCATTCAAGTTCCTTTGAATAGTTACAAAGCTAGTTTTGCTTTGATATTAAATCGAACCCAAGATCATGACGCTATCGCGTCCATAACGGTCAAGTTGAATGACGTTGATTATTGAAATCCATAATTTCACAATTGCACATCCACAAGTTTCAATTTCAAACGTGATTAACCTACAAAAGTGACTTGAATCCAATGCCATAATATCAATGGACAGTGTATCCGCGTCCGGTTCAGCCTGGCCCGTCTGGGTAAACAACTCAATGGAACACCAAGAACAAAGTTTTTTCCTCACAGTACGAGGACAATTTCATTTTCTTGTCGCATTTCGGATCAAACCGGCTGAATTTTTGCTGATGGGAAACGATTACGTCATGAACACGTTACTACGTAATTATCCTAACGCAAGCTTGTTATATGGGGCATGCTTGAGCGTGGCGTGTCTCCGGCGTTATCTTATTTACATAACTTAACCCTCAGTAGGGAAATGACAGTTTGACTCGCACCAAAATGCTAAGCCACCTCTTTGACCGTCATGTCGCCGGTCAGCATGCCGATGGCCTTATTACCTTGATCTAATGTTAGCCCAAAGCGACGTCCCATTTAAATCGTTTTTGGCGAGTTTTCTCCCTTGATGATTACCATTATACTGGGATATGAATTGTCGATATAAACTGCATGCGCATATTATGCTCGTGCAAGACGTCATTTTAGCACTATTACGTCATAGAGCCTTTGGCGGGGAGAAAAACGTAAACGAATTGCATCATTAGTGAGTAAGTTTTTGTAATTTGCAAGTAAGACTTATTCAAGTAAGACTTTGTATCTTGATGTTGTCGCCTTGTATAATTACTCTTATATTATCTTTATTTATAAACATCGAACATATTGTGAGTACAGCTGGACTAGGATGTAGTTACGGGATTTTAGAACGTTATCGATGATGCACTGAAAAGCGGTCACAAACGTTCCGGTCTTAACCCTTTCCCAAATGACAGAATTTTAGGGTGATCCACTTCAAAATCTGCCACACATGACAAAATGGATGTTATTAAATATAGGATTTGTGTGTAAAATATGACCCAGAAAATATTGAGACAAAAGGAGAAACTGCTGGTTATCAGCAGTTTCTCCTTTTGATTCAATGTTTTCCCAAGCCTTTTCTATTAAGGACGTCAAAAGCAGGTCTTGTTTGGAAAAGGGTTAAAAAGACCGAAGTTTTTTTATTTTATTTTTTCATCAAATTACTTGATTCGGTTATCATTTGAGAGAAGGATTCTGAAGCGTGTGGGTATTGTAAATACACGGCTACATGTATACCATTTTAAAGATATTTTAATGAAGAAAATTGAAGGTATTCTTGGTGATTCTGGAGGTGTATCTTTGCAAGTAGAGAATAGCTAGACTAGACTCGTATAAGTACTTGTCGAAAGTGAAAGACCGTGTTAAACGACAATTTTAAGTGAGTAAGCTTATAGATAACTCTAAATCAAAAGAGCAATGTCAGCCCAACAAACCTAGAAAACCATATCGCTGCTTTCCAATGAAAATCTCGTAACTGCAGCTCAAAATAAGCTGCAGTTGCGAGGTTTTGGTTGAAAAGCGACGATATGAATTAAATGATATGAACGGACAGAACGTTTCTGTCCAGAAAAAACTCGCATCAAGCTCGTTTAATCCTTCTAAATTCACTCTGTAATTTAAAGCTACCCTCATTTTCCTTTCTAATTATATTTTTGAAAACCAGTCGACTATATAGAGTGAAAACAACAACAACAACAACATGTTTTCAGTGTTATAATTTCTCTGTTTTGGCTGTAGATAATGCAATACAGGAAACAACGATGCATACATACTGTACCCACTTTGTTCTGGTGCTTTATATATACTGAGCAAAAGTGAAAACGCTACATCTACTTTGCATGTCATATTTCTTCTAAATACAACAAGTAAAAAAAACAAATGAAAGTGTTTCACAATGTTTATTGACTTGGTTGTGACAAGCACTAAACGTTTTGTGGATCTCAATTACGGGGATGAAAAACGGACCCTTTTAATGTGACAGGGGTCCGTTTTTCAGGTGTACAATTTGAACGGAAATTTTACACAATTTAAATCTTCAGAAATTCAAGCAGAAGAATGCAAACCATGTCGGACTGCATGGAATGGTAGTCTGACAAGTTACCAGTCAGGAAATGTAAATAAGCTTGCACAACATTGTTTCAGCGTTAAACAAATGATGTTTGAAAAGCAGAATTTTCAATTTGTTTCAAAGCTTGAAACATTTACAATGTAATATCCAAAGGAAATTGAAATCGCTATTAAATGGACATCTGGGAACAATCCTAGTCGAAGAATGGTTTCAAAAGTCCCCTGTAATGCCTGCATGATGTTGCAAAAATTTCCAATCGAAAACTGTGATAAATTTGTGAATACCAAACATTTTAAATTCCCTATTTGTTTATGCCAAAGGGAGGTAATTCGCAAAATTGACAGATTTAAGAGTTTGCTACAAGAGATAAGTGAGATTTTAAGTGTTTTTGGCAACCCGGATATGACCAATTCCTAAAAAAATGATGAAGCATTTTCTGTGCATGCGCATATGTGGGATTAGATGAAATTTTAGTTCTAAACGCATTAAGGGTTATAACTCTGGCATTAATGGAGACAATACGATGAAATTTCGATAAAAAGATTGCTCAAATCCTGGGAAATAACGACAAAATATATCTCATGCTATTAGTTCGATACTTTTCCAGAAATAAGAAATCTTGCAGTGTAGCGTTTTCACTTTTGTTCAGTATATACGAGGGCTGTCCCAATAAATCGTAGACACATTCGATAACTTGTTTTATTAACGTTGCACAATGTTTATTTTCCGTATGACCATTGTTTGTCCATTTTTGACTTGTTTTCATTCAGTAGCTTTTCATATATTTCCTTTATATCCAGATTTACCCAATTATTTTAAGCGCATAATGGTCGTGCGGCGCACGTAAAAAATAATGCCTTACCCGCTTGTCGTTCCTGATTAACTGTCGTAATAAAAAAAAATTGGTTTCTATTTTCAGTCAAAAAAGTTACACAGCCGCATCGAGTAAATTATGTTTTGTAATTTTGCAAAATTTCAAAGCGTTGATGTAATTCGTTTTCCAACTAATATGTTTTAAAAGAAAATGAATAACAATGTCGTTGACGTAAAAAGACGACGTTGCTGAAAATTGCGGAGCACCGTAAAATTGTCCGTTCAGTATAACACATTGAATCTTAAATGAAGATGAAACTAATCAAAATACACAGCCACGTGTTTATAGCACATATATGGACACTTTTTTGAAAGTCTCAAAACGACGTTTCAATATTGCCCCCGGAGAAGGCCGAGATTGTTTAGAAGAGCGGGCGTTAAATGGTAAAAAGAAGTCACTGATTACGATTAACGGAAAATGCACAAGAGTATGGCGAATAAAACGGACTTTGAGATGAAAATACATTTGGTTGAATTAATTTATCAATTATTAATTTCAAAATTACTAAAAAAGCAAGAGTATCTGCGATAAAGCTACAAAGTTCAATCATAAGACAAGAAAATGCCGTTCGGTTTCCCGTTAAAATGTGACGTTGTTACATCATGACGTTGTGACGTGCGCCGCGGGTCGGTGCATGCCTTTGCAAAAAATTCTATATATTTAGTATAATGTAAGAATTTAACTTGATTTTTTGTCAAAGTGGCGTCAAAAGGTGTGGGCTTAAGCTATGGAAAAAATATAAATATCTATCCAGAGGTTTTTGATTTATCGACATTGTCTACGATTTATGGGGACAACCCTCGTATATATAGCACGGACCTCTTTAATCATAACGAATATTGGTGACAGGGAAGGGACAAGAAACATACGGTCTCAAGTATAATCCTTATTTGATTTTCGCATGACATTTTATCAGATGGAATCGTGGAGTTTTGGAAACAGAATAGAATCTTTTACTGGGAATCTTTTGGAAGGCGAAGTGGAGTTAGAAGAATATGAGGTTCAATGTGTTATTTTTAGTATTGATAATATTGGTACTTTTGAACGTCTTTATCTATAAATTCAAGTATTTAACATGAATAACATAACGTATCTTCCCATAATTACACAACTTCTCCGTTTATATACCAATGGAACTAAGTAAATTACATTATGCAACTTATCAGCTTAAATACCCCTTGCGGAGATTCAATGGTTCGATCACGGAATTTCATTAGGTATTCAATGAAAAAAGCTTTTTTGGAGCAGTTTAATTGAGTCTGCTTTACATAAAATTACTGAGAGTACTCAAGGCAAAGACTTTGATAAAATGTTACAAAGAAAGCGAAAAAAGATATGTAAATGTTACAAAAAATTGAGATTAACTGCTTTTTCGAATCTTTCAATCTGAATGTCGGTAAAATATTACAATATAGAAATGTGCTCAGTGTTTATGTTCAAACGGATTCGTAGACATTGCTTTAAAAGCGTGAAAACGGCATCACACTTTGACCTTCAAAATATCATTATTATTCATACGAAAAAGAAAGACATTCAAATCGTATGCAGCGATCGACCGATCGTTGCCGGTACATAAAAAACTAATAATGATTTCACAGCGTCAGGCAAAACTTAGTGACTTCGTGGTAGACAATGTATATCTATACTGTTTTTGTTTAACACAAGTACGGAATACCAGTTGAAAGGACGCATCGTTACATGTTTAACAAATCGATTTTGGAAAGAAAAGTGTCTCATAAATAAAGGAGAAAGCGCACTTCAAACAGACTTGAACGACAAAACATACACAATTGACCAACACATGGTGATAAACAGGTAGTGTTCGTCTTTTAAATAACATCGGTAAAGATCTTATTGCGTGCTTACAGCGGTAACTTGATTGGGTTGAATAGGATCCACATATACAGAAATTGACCTAGTTTCATTTTGCGAAAGTTTTAACATGCAAATACATGTTTGAACAAAAATCGATTTCGGAAAGAAAATTATCTCATAAATAAAGGACAAAGCGCACTTCAAACAGACTTGAACGACAGAACATAAATAATGAGCAACACACGGTGATAAAACAGGTAGTGTTCGTCTTTTAAATAACGTCTGTAAAGATCTAATTGCGTGCTAACAGCGGTAACTTAATTGGGTTGAATAGAGTCTCCATCTACAAACAAAGAACCTACTTACGATTTAATATCAAAGCAAAACTAGCTTTGTAACTATTCAAAGAAATTTATATGGCAAATGCTTGCGTACTGAAATTTCACAGTATGTGGCTTTTCCTTCAATACGTTAAGAGCACGCCACCATTCCCCAGCATGATTACACCGGTCTACACGCTGATAGACACACGCTGAATTTTCTACAATCTCAGAATGTGAATGTGGTACACGTAGAATGGCCAGCCAGATTGTCGGATAAGAGTTTTGTTTGTGGACACATTTCAAGCATAACAGACAGTGTGGTATTGTTACGAATGCTAATGATGGGCCATCTTCGCAAGCCAATGGTTCTACCTACACTTTGTTCCTTACGAACCCTTGGCCGCTCGCTTCTATAGAAATCGAAAGTACCGACCCGCCACCTTCCGATGATAAAAAGTCGCGGCCCTTTGCAGTTGCTATTTCTGGCCAATCAAAAGCCTCGTACTAAAACGTGTTAGGCGGTGCATCAAATACGGCTTTCGATTTTCACGTCGGTCGCGTTGTTTTCGTTTTGACAAAGAGGGCTTGTAAAGTGTGTTTTGATTGGATAATGGGAAAGTTATCGCGTCCAATGAAATCGCACGGCGGTACTTTTGATTTCCATAGATGCGAGCGGCCAAGGGTTCGTAAGGAACAAAGTGTATGTAGAACCCTTGGCTTGCGAAGATGATGATGGGCAAACAATGTGCTGATTCCATGTGTCAATTTTAGAGTGCTACCCCTACCTTGTTTGACGTCACAAATCTTTAATTCGAACCAATATTAGGAATATTGTTGCTAAGACGACAAATATCATTGTTTAGAAATTTGATTACGATCGGAACACAGATGAATGAGAAATAAACTGCAACTTACGAACTTGCTAAACTTTTTTTCCCTCGGTATATTTGGTATATTGCATTCATCTAGAGTGATATAGAGATACACATGTGACTTTTGTATACAGGGATATATAAAAGTGTCTAGAAATGTAGATAATTTCTAAAATAAACTTATTTATTGATTCAAGATCTCATTTTTGATAGGTTTTAGTGTCTATGGTTAGAAATTGGATGTATGAGTATAAGCCTACCAGGCTAAAATGAAAGGGGCGAAGAACTGTGTTTATTGCTTTACGGAAGTCTATCCCTAATGGGGTTCACGCGACGTCGTAAACATTCGTTAAGTAATCGATATACACAGACATGTCGAATTCACGAGTTAGAAAACATCGATACTTTCCATCGCCGAATGTTTACTACTTCGCCCGAAATATTCCTATATCGCGTTAACCTCATTAGGGTTGGACTACCTTAAAAGCAAGCAACTCTTTAAATTTGTACCGTTTTTGCAAGTGATGAAGGAACAATGTAACTGATCACCATACGCCAAGATTTTAGACACGGCCAAATTCAAATGTGCTGCAGACGACAAGTTCAAGTGAATGTAACAAGCATTTTTTCAATTTCCACGACCTTCCAAAGACCTTTCTTTTGGTGGTGTAAAAAGGCGTCACTGTGCACTAATGAGTTATTTGGTTAAAATAGGTCATAAATTATGTCTGTAACCGTTACTTTCTTTGAATCCATTCCAAAATGACCAGTTTAGGGTGTTTTTACTTGAAAGCTGATGCAGACGACAAAACGGATGTTACTCAAGGGAATATCATAAGGTGGGAATAGCTCAAAACATTGAGGCCAAAGGAGAAAATGCTGATTATCAGAATGTTCATCTTTTGTCTCAATATTTTCCCTAGCCTAAACCTAACAAAATTTCTAATCGGTCACTTTAAAAATTGCAATATCTAAATTACTAATCCAAATAGTAGTGTAAATATTTGCATGTTGCATCAGAAGCCCATAAAACTGACCATGCATAAGTTTGAGACTGCTGAACCATTCAGGGAAAGTAAACATTTCCATGTGCTTCCTTTTCCCCGAATTGCAAGAGAAAAGCGTTAAACCTAACACCATGGTCCAGTTAATACACGTTAAGTCCAATGAAATAATATATAAGTTTGTATGAAAGAAACGTTTTGGGGCATAAAACGCTAAATAATTGAAAAAAATGCATTTGTGTTTTGTTGGATGAAAAAAAAGATAACAAAAAATATATATGACTTATCAGTGTATCGAACCCGGTTCTTCCAATTGGAAGTCCCGCGTCTTACCACTGTGCTATCACAGACATGGTATAAAACGGCACTATCAATAATTTTATTCAAAAGTTGGAAAAAATACTTTTATATTAACAATTGCTTAAACAGGTTTCGAATAATGATGCATTTATCTTGTGTGGTTGATAAAATGTCATTGATACACTGTATTTAAAAAATTATGAAAGTGGATAATGCTTTATTTATGAGAGCCAATAAAAATGAAATAATTTGTTGGAGGTTAAAAAAATATTCGTCTTGTCAGAGTATCGAACTCGGTTCTTCTGATTGGAAGTCCCGTGTCTTACCACTGCACTATGGCAGACATAGTATGAAATGGTACTAAAACTAATTTTATTCTTCAGTTCGAAATTGATTATTATTTTCAATAATTTGAATTTTTAATGTGAAAAGTTATATTTCATGCATTTGATAAATTATCATTGAAACAAAATATTGCCAGAAAAAATAAAACATTTTAATTCAATAAGTTTGATATAATTGTTTCATTTAGTTTAGTTTGCATAAAAAATAAATGATAATCATATTTTTTTTCAATGATTAGAATTTTTAATGTGAAATGTTTCCATCGTCTTATGCAATTAATAAAACATTATTGAAACAAAATATCAAGAGAAAAATTATAATATTTTAATTTCGTTGATTAAACATAATTGTTTATTTCACATAGAAAATAAGATTATTCCTAAAAGAGTCCTTTTCATCTGCCTCGATAGCTCAGTGGTGAGCGCGCTTGGCTCATAACCAGGAGGTCGTGAGTTCGAGTCCTGGCTGGATCTGAATAGATTTTATTCATTCTGTAGGTATAATTATTTATATTTGTTTAGATTAAAAAGTTTAAATTTATTTCCGAAATTGAATGTACTGTCTGTCTCGGTGGCTCAGTGGTGAGCGGGTAGGACTCATAACCTGGCGGTCGTGAGTTCGAGCCCTGGAGTTCGCTCCACCCGAGATAGGCAGACATACAGAACGACAAAATGACAACGACAATGACATATTAACTACTAATGACGACATAGAGTGACGAAGGGGACAGGGTGACGATGAAGACAGAGTGACGACGACAAAGATAGAGTGACGACGGAGATAGAGTGACGACGACGACGACAAAGACAGAGCCACGACGAAGATAGAATAACGATGACGACGAAAAAGACGACGTAGACGACGAAGACAGAGTGACAACGACGATGAAGATAGAGTGACGACGAAGATAGAGTGACTACGACGAAAACAAAGTGACGACGACGAAGAAGAAAGTGTGATGACGACGAAGACAAAGTAACGACGACGACGACGTAGATAGAGTGACGAAGATAGAGTGACTATGACGAAGATAGAGTGATGAAGAAGATAGAGTGACGACGACGATGAAGATAGAATGACGACGACAAAGATAGAGTGACGATGAAGATAGAGTGATGACGACGAAGACAAAGTAACGACGACGAAGACAGATTGACGACG
This sequence comes from Fragum sueziense, assembly GCA_963680895.1. Taxonomy (NCBI): domain Eukaryota; kingdom Metazoa; phylum Mollusca; class Bivalvia; order Cardiida; family Cardiidae; genus Fragum; species Fragum sueziense. Next base: position 55,489,668 of record OY804597.1, on the reverse strand, counting down.
ACGAAGATAGAGTGACGATGACTACGAATATAGAGTGACGACGACGAAGATAGCGTGACGACGAAGATAGAGTGACGATGACGACGAAGACAGAGTGACGACGACGAAGACAGAGTGACAACGACGATGAAGATAGAGTGACGACGAAGATAGAGTGACAACGACGAAGATAGAGTTACGATGACGACGAAGACAGAGTGACGACGACGATGAAGATAGAATGACGACGACGAAGACAGAGTGACGACGACGAAGACAGAGTGACAACGACGATGAAGATAGAGTGACGACGAAGATAGAGTGACTACGACGAAAACAAAGTGACGACGACGAAGAAGAAAGTGTGATGACGACGAAGACAAAGTAACGACGACGACGACGTAGATAGAGTGACGAAGATAGAGTGACTATGACGAAGATAGAGTGATGACGAAGATAGAGTGACGACGACGATGAAGATAGAATGACGACGACAAAGATAGAGTGACGATGAAGATAGAGTGATGACGACGAAGACAAAGTAACGACGACGAAGACAGATTGACGACGACGAAGATAGAGTGACGATGACTACGAATATAGAGTGACGACGACGAAGATAGCGTGACGACGAAGATAGAGTGACGATGACGACGAAGACAGAGTGACGACGACGAAGACAGAGTGACAACGACGATGAAGATAGAGTGACGACGAAGATAGAGTGACAACGACGAAAACAAAGTGACGACGACGAAGAAGAAAGTGTGATGACGACGAAGACAAAGTAACGACGACGAAGACAGATTGACGACGACGAAGATAGAGTGACGAAGATAGAGTGACTACGACGAAGATAGAGTGACGATGAAGATAGAGTTACGATGACGACGAAGACAGAGTGACGACGACGAAGACAGAGTGACGACGACGATTAAGATAGAGTGACGACGACAAAGATAGAGTGACGATGAAGATAGAGTGACTACGACGAAAACAAAGTGACGACGAAGAAGAAAGGGTGATGACGACGAAGACAAAGTAACGACGACGAAGATAGATTAATGACGACGAAGATAGAGTGACGACGAAGATAGAGTGACGACGAAGATAGAATGACTACGACGACGACGAAGACAGAATGCCGACGACGACGAAGACAGAGTGACGACGATGAAGACAGTGACGAAGAAGATAAAGTGACGACGACGAAGACAGAGTGATGACGATGAAGACAGAGTGACGACGAAGAGAGAGAGAGGGAGTCACGACGACGACAAACTTATCAAATTATGGTAATGTATACTTAACAAAAGTTCTAATCGGTCACTTTTAAAATTGCAATATCTCGATTATTTATCAACCAATCAATGTCAAATTTTACATGTGTTATTTTTTGCCCATACCATTGACTCTGTGAATTTTTGAGAGCGCTGAAACATTGAGGGCTGGTAAAGATGTCCGTGTACTTCGTTTTTTCCCGATTTGCACGTGAAAAGATTTGAAAATAAAAGTCATGGCCCAGTTTACACACGTGAAGTTTCTGTATAGACTGTATAGTCAGAAAATCACATAACATGACCAGAATGATACACGAAGTGCGAGGCAGGGCCATCGGAATGCTGCAACGGGGCCTTTGTTTACGACTGGTAATATTAAGTTGCAGAGAAAACCGGAAGTATGTGGTAATTGAGGCTTGTTTTCCTTTTTTCAGTTTTGATAATTTGTTTCCACCCATTTTCAAGTCGCCAGAACGTTTACGTAAGTTTTTGCTAACCATCAAGGCCTTACACATGGAATTTCAGGCCACCGGAAGTGCTGCAGTACGCCATCGGAGACGGAGACTACGAGTTACTATGAAACGCCAGGACTAGTTCTTTACTTTATCATATGAAAGGAACACATTCCTCCTGTCTTCAATCTCTTCAGGGCGACTGCGGGGTCGACATGAACGCAACAATACACCCCAGACTGTGCACAGTAGGCTGTAAAGTGTTGAAATTCGTTGAAAGATGTTGTTATCTGTAGACATCATCGAAATATCCTAGCTTTGGCGCGACGTTACCTTCTCTTAACCAAGGCTGCCTTGACCAACATCTTCTTAACAAATTAGACCACAACTTTGCATCAGTTTGTTGACGGACGTTTGCTCATTTATCGCTGTCGTGGTGGGTTTCAGAGTGACAGAATTCGATTGTGATTGACTTTCTTAACATTAGCCTTTCCACGACAAGCTAGTGTGTAACTGTTATTGAAGCTAACAGTGGCTGCACACGTTACTAACACTACTCCTTTTGTTTTGTGAATTTTGAAATCGAGGGTACCTGTTTAAGAACTGTTGTTAGATCTCACTAAAAAGTCTTAGAATAATCGAATTGCAACAGTCATGTTTGACAATGATTTCTTCAACAGTGTTCCAGAATGAAATGTTTGGAATTGTTTGTTTATTGATTTTATGACACAAAGTATAGGGTGACCGATTAAAACTTTTGCTGAGTTTATCTTCATTCACGACCAGAAAGATTATCTTAATGAAATGAGAATTAAAAGCCTGTTGTGGTTTTCAGTAATGTTAACCCATCCAAAAATCCTAAAAAATCATAAATATGTTTAATGCCCCTTTTCTCCTGTGTACACAAGCTATCCAATGATATAAACAATTATAAGCATTCAAATTGCATGGCATATGCATTTCACTGCATCACCAGTTTTCAAGTTATGAATTGTTAGTAAAACTGTATAAGAAATTGATTACCATCTGATGGCATAGTGGGTGACTTACCCCACCCACTTTGATTTTATATATCTTCCAAACCAAGACTCCGTTCTATTTGATACTTTGCCTACATAAGATCAATATGTCAGTGGTCATGTGTGGCAAATTGAAGAAAATCGGGTTGGGTCACGGAAAGGTCCTTATTAACACTCATCCTATGTTCATCTAGAAGAAAAATAACGACGATAACGAAAAGACCGTCATTAAAGGCCTGGTACAGATCAGCGTCCATGTACGTCCACATCGCGTCAAAAATATGCTTTGTAATTTGCAATTTGTAATTTGGCTGTTCCTTGGACGTGCTTCCGCAGTGATGTAGACGCAGAATTGTGAATTTGACCGGTCCTTGAAAAAGAAATGTCATTCAGCTATATTTAAGCATCGAGAAACATTAATTATTACGTATCATTAAAATACAGAAAATTGTATAATGAGATCTGGTCCACGTTGGAAAAATCTTGCAGACAGTGTGTCTCAGAGATGTTCTAATGGAGCACGACATTTTATATGGTGTCATATATTGGAAGAAAACTAGCAGGAGAAATAGGCCAATAGGCCTCATCAATAACTAACTTCCCTTCTAGGTCCGGATTAAAGTAATTCTGGGAGACTTTGAATTTTAATCCATAAAACTAACAGAACATTGAAATCCAAATATACAAATATAGAATAAGAATCATTTCGCAAACAATAGAATTTAAAACTGAATTTAAAATAAAAGCAAAATTAGTTTTGTCAGAAACTTTGTTAAGATTAGCCTAAAATGTTTAAGGAAGAAAAAAGAAAATACGGTCATCTGCATTTCTTCTTTTGTCTAAATAACAGTCCTGGATTTGCTATCAATACTGGGGATGGCAGTATTAAATTAGGCCTGTCTGTAAAAGGAAAGAATGGCACACTTTCAGATCAAAATTTTTAATTATCATTTAAAAAAAACGGATTTTTTATCAGTTTCTATATATTTATCAGTTTTTATATATTTGTTAGTGACTTTGAGGAAATCAAAATGAGTCTTATGTTTTTCTCTTTTGCCAATGATAATGTGATGCATCACACAACTATTCCTGATCGGAATGTACCAACGTTATCATAATGCCTAAATTATCTAACACACTGTGTTGTAAGTTGTCCGTTAGGTTTGTGCAGTCATTCAAAGATGGCGACAACAATACAACTTGAGAGGTAGGTGTCATAGTTTTTCATCTATAAATTGCTTAAACGGTCGTATCTTGCCTTGATACTGATATCATTATACAGGGGAAATGTATACCTATCAACGGTTCTATATATCAAAGTACCAGTGTTGTCCTATCGTATTCAGTCGTTGTGCAAAGACAGCCCAACACGGCAAACTTTTTTCGAAGCGAGAAAGTTGCCCTTTGAATGATGATTACATAGTAATCAGCGAACTAGGGAACAAACTATTGCTCTAACTTGGATGTTTTTAACATGCTCTTTTCTATGGTTACCGTTATTTTACACAAAAATGCCCAGAATGACCACAAACTCTGTGTTTACTAAATGGTCAAACAACGGTGTAGTCACAGTGAAAATATGCAGACACAACGGTGCAGTTTCTGTGTTTTATGTACGGTGTGGTTATATTTTCATAACAAATTGTGAACAGTGTAGACATAATGCAATTGTGAACGGTGTAGACTTGAATCAATTCAAAACTTATTATTTCTGGAATGATAATATTGTAATGTTTAATGATAACATTTTCATGGCTGGGAATCACGTTTTACAATTACTACCGAAATTCTTCAACAATTATGTTAATATATGACTGACTTGTAAATGCTTCGCAGTAAAGAAGGTGATAATATGTCTACAAAATATACTTTAATCAGAATACAGACAGAATCTAGTTTCTTCGCTATTTGTCAAAGCAATCCGTAAGGGTCAAATAGTAGAAAATACCAAGAATCTGCCGGCATCTGTTTTATTTTGTCTTTTATTTTCAGTTTCATGCTGTTCACTAGTTACTGCTGTCATTTCGAATGAAATTTCGAAAAGGTTGAGAAGCATTCGGAACAAGACCATTTCAGCCAGATATTAAAAGTGCAAAGGAGGGAGATCAATGATCAGACAGGCCAAAAAGGTTTGAAAACTCTGAGCTTTAGTATAGTTTGAGTTTATTTGGGTTTTATGCCATTTTCAACTGCCAAGGGAACTTTAGTATAATTCCAGATATTATCAAGAAGTCAGACTAGGACATCATCCCCATTTGCGAGCAAAGAATACACAAGATATACATCATCAACGTAGAAAATCAAGGTTTTGGAATTAACAATCTTTCTATCGATTATATACCCGATTTTGTATGCATGAGTCCTGTACATAAAAAATTACGAAGTTCAACACACCATAAAGTCGGTCAAAAATCTCCAACCTTAATTCCTGATATTTCCATTGGACGTGCTGAATCAGGTGATACGGATAGGTACTCACGAGACATGGAAATAATGGCTGAAATGAATAGTTTATTCTTAGATGTGATTAAGTCATTGAGAAGCATTGATCAACTTGACAATTGGTTATCTTTTCATAACATGGTCAAGGAAGGTCGGTTCCCGGTGGGAAACATTGTATTTCGTTTATTTATGGATGTGTGTAAGTTCTACTCTCTTGAAAGCACGTCAATGCGTTTTACTCCAATAGTCAAACGGTTTTGGCGAATAGAAAATTATCTTTTTCATTGCAAATGGTTACATTTTATTAGTGGACCCAAATAATCTTGGTCTGTCAGAAAATTGTCAGTCCGGAATTGTCAGTCTAAGAGGTTAATTACGTCTGAAAATGCCAGAATAAATTTGCAGTTCCGTAATTCTATTTTCAAGACTTGATTACTTTAAGTCGAACAAGACGAAAAAAGCCCAAACGTTTATGAAACAAATTTATGATTTATGTTTTGTTATTTATAATTTATTTTAGTTTTGTTGATGGAATCCTTTATTTTGGGTAAAATCGGACTTTTCAATGAGGGGTCAAGTTGAAAACAAGATACATGTCGATTAATAATTATCATACTCCATGAGTTGAAATCATTTCATTAATTACAAAAATTGATTGTAATAACCAATTAAAACAGTTACAAAGAAAAATTCAAAGCCAGAGCCGAAATTTCAAATCTACAAATAAAATGAACGGATGAACAAGAAACTGGCCATTGCACCCACATCGTATGGTAAGTCAGTAAACAGTGTTCTAAAATGACGTTTGCTACATGTTTTGTGATGGTATTCCTTGTGATTATCATGTCCGTCAGATGTTAACTCAATAACAAATAACAAAAAATGTCTTCCGAAAATTGAATTAAACATACATTGAACTGTTTTAGGCTTAGGTGAATGAAGAAAAGAGAAAACGGCTTATTTCCACAGAATATGATCTGCTAGCTGTTAGAGCTAGTTCGCCATATACAACATACCAAGTCTACACCGTTCACAATTTGTTGTGAAAATAATAACTACACCGTACAGATAACACAGAAACTGCACCGCTGTGTCTGCATATTTTCACTGTGACTACACCGTTGTTTGGCCATTTAGTAAACACAGAGTTTGTGGTCATTCTGGACATTTTTGTGTAAAATAACGGTAACCATAGAAAAGAGCATGTTAAAAACATCCAAGTTTGAGCAATAGTTTGTTCCCTAGTTCGCTGATTACTATGTAATCATCCTTCAAAGAGCAACTTTCTCGCTTCGAAAAATTTTTTCCGTGTTGGACTGTCTTTACACTACGACCAAAAGCGATAGGACAACACTGGTACTTGGCTATACAGCACCGTGAATATGTATACATTTCTCCTGTACGATGATATCAGTATCAAGACAAGATACGGCCATTTAAGGAAATTATCGACGAAAAACTAAGACACCCACCTCTCACGATTTTCCACGGACGCCATCTTTGATTGACCACTCAAAACTTCCGTACAAACTACACCAAATCTAACGGACAGCTTACAACACAGTGTAACATGTCGCTGCTTTTCAACAAAAGCCCTACAACTGCAGCTTAAAACAAACTGGAGTTACGAAAATTTTGTTGAAAAGCGACGGTGTGTCATGGTAAATGGTTTGTTTTTAACGAATTTGCAAAGACATAATTATTGGTTATCTCATAAATAACAAGTGCATAGTTGAATTTTATAAAAGAATCAATTTTGCAACTAAACCTAGCTCATAAATAAAGGAAAAGCGCACTTCAAACAGACTTGAACGACAAAACATACACAATTGAGCAACACACGGTGATAAAACAGGTAGTGTTCGTCTTTTCAGCCATTCCACGAAAATTGACTCATTTCCAAAAACGAAAATGTTGAAAAATGAACTTTTCTGCATGAGCACAATTTTTATGTTAAAATAAAATGTCACATGTCTACAATGTATGGTTAAAATTTTACCCACAACATTTTAAGTCCTGCTGAGTTATCGCATTTTCAAATATACCACTATAACCTAGTTGTTACGGAGCATATAAAGCAACTCGAGATACATATAGCGTGAGCTATGGCCAATGTTATAACCCAACATCAAACAGATTGTTTGTTTGACCATCATCAACCATTTGCACAACTTACAAGGACAAAATGATAACAATTCAGCTGTAACCCTATGTGGTGATATCAAAACGAGTATTTCACTGTTTAACGCAATATTCGAGCATTTTAAAAGTGTTTGTGATCGTTTGTATTCTTTTTGAAGCCATCTTGCAAAGTAAAGTTAAAAGTAAATATTCCGATAGTAATGCCTCTTCAGGTTATGTTTTCAAGTGCATCTGGCTCTCGAGCTTTTATTTCTTAGTATGTATGATCGTGGAAAAATGGCCCTTGTGTTACGGAAAATAGATAATTTCCATAACCTTATTACCGTTAGTGTCATTTCTTTCAAAGAACTTTAAACGCTAAACGTAAAGGTTCTTACAAAAAAGAAACAATAAATTGGTATAAAACAAATACTAAATTCAATAACACGAATGAATCAATAGACGTTTCTTTTAGTACACTTAAACTATTAATCTCATTGGCAAAATTGCCGAACTGGTACCTTTGTTATTCTTTAATATCACACTCAGAGTAGCAATTACATTGTAAGCATCGGGCAAAACAGTCTGCACGGATATGTCTGTATATGCACCACAAAGTCGTCATCCGGGTACCACCATGGACAATTTCTAGGATTCAATTTCGATTGATCTACAACAACTAACCAACTAACAACAACTACTCCCAATTCGTCTATTTTGAAAACCAGTGCCACCTTGTCTACTCAGGTTTTGTATACCGTTTCCATTTCGTCTAAATTCGCCTGCTTTATATTTCAGTATGATATCTTATTTTTTGTTAAAAACAATGCGTTGTTTTTCTTAATTTATGAACATGTTATAAGATATGAATTTCGGGGGGGGGGTGTTGGGGGGTATCTAGAAATATATAATTCGATGGTGTGCTAGACATATGTGCATTGGTCGTGTAAATTTGTAAGGATGTTTCAATTTGAAGGGGTGTTAAATTGAACAATTTTCGGTATGTGTGCAATTACTCGTCCCCTTCTCTTCCGAATTTCTTTTATTTCTAATTAAATCATTTATATAAGAACACATACTATTTTAAAGTAAATTGGTTATTCATGCGAATCATATATCCCTAAATAAAAATATGGCTCTCAAAAATCGTTAACAAATAACTGCATAAAATACAATTAAAATATGAATTACAAAGTGAAAAAATAAAAATGAATCATTTGATACAATTTGATGTCAAGCATAATTATTCCATTTATTGACAGGAAATAAAAGAAAAATGCATATACGTATATAAAAATATTGAAATAAAAATTAAAATGAATCATGTAGGTCTAGTAATGAAAAATGTATGATATATTGTAGACCAAGTCGAAGTAGATGAATGTTGATTCTGACAATAAAAATGTAGCAAACGAACTGGGAGTAGAATAATTGTTGGGATGTTACAGTCACTTTGACTAGATCCAAAGCTTGATCTAAAATCACAGCGTCTTAGACTGTCATACCCCCTGGTGATTGATTGGATTGGCCATGGTTGACACAAGGTGTAGGCTTTTAGCGTGTGAACTTGTGTCAAAGGATCAGTATTTTTAATTCCAGTGGTGAGAGAGCGGTGTAATTTGTCTTAGCCAATTACCTAGTAGAAGGGAACACCAGCTTTCGGAAAAGAAATATAGAGAAGGCCTTTCTTCACAAACTATTCAAGACCCGACAATACAAATATCTAGGTTTAGTTTCGGGAAAAAAGATGTCAGGATTAATGAAAACTAAAAAGAATGTGCAACAACACAGCCTTGGGGTGTGTTACTTCAATATCAGCATTACAAAAAAAAGAGAAGGGAAAATGCACCCTGCATACCTGCTCCTGGAACTTGGGGACTAAACTGTGACAAGAGAGTTGCAAGCCACGTTTGCAGAATATTATTCCTGTTAACATTATCGTCTGGCCCAGTTGAAAAGGAAAATGTTTGTGTCTTCTTTTATTTGCCACAAAAGCGATGTATGCAGGTTTTCTAAGAACAACCAGTACAAAGCTGAAAATGTGTAATGGTGGAATTAGAAAATGGAAATGGCGTTAGGACCAAAAGGGACATATTTTATGGCGTAGATCATTATGTGTTTCGCTCGCAATAATCAATAAGCTGCTGTAACCATGTCTGTCTACTTGGGAAGCCACAAACTGTTTCAAACATGCTGTGTAACATGCTTAGATAGAACCTGAAGGGGTATGTCTGCTAATCTATCGCCAACAGATGGCAGTGTATGCTCAATATTCCATAAAATGTAGTATATGCTTCCGTAACGATGAGTCTATATTTCGTAACGGAATATTACTATGTGAATTCACAGATAAACACAATTAAGCGGCTTTGTTAGTATTCCTACTTCATATACTTTCTGAGTTAATTATAATCAATTGACATCAAAATGTTTTATGTATCGTAATTTACGCACAAATTGTATACCCAAATATATGCTTCCGTAACATTTTCTTATAGCATATGTGGCAAAACATGATATAATAAGCTATATCTAGACAAACTTTAACTGTACGGAAATGTAAAATTCCATTAGATTTATGCAAACTCAATTAATCAACAAAATAAATCTCATTAATATCCAGGACATGCTACCATCAAATAATATATGCTCCGTAACAGTTATTTTGACCGTAAAACAAAAAGGGTAGATACGTAAATCCCGCATTACTTTGTTTTTTGTTTGAGATTCCAGCTTTTGCACGTCAAAATAAAAAAGAATCGAGCATAAAAAAAGAAGTTTTGTATTGCTAATCTGGAAATGAATTTGTATAATACTAAATTTACATACTTCCACGTCGAATTTCACATTCAGCATTCCATTTTTCTACTTGCAGTAGCCGATATAATGAATCTTTGATAACTGCAGTGTATTATATTGTTCACTGTTTTGAAATATTCCTGCTACTTTAACTCATGGCGTCCTTTGAAGTACGTTACGGAAAGATATGCGTAACGGAAGCATAGCGACCAAAGGGCTTTCAAGTCTCTCAATATGTTATACTGTTGATTATACTTGAAGCTCGCCTCTATTTCAACAGTTTGGCAACCACTCTATCAAAATTTGACAGATTTAGGAATGTCTGTTCATTATTGTCGGCTACACGGACGTAACGGAAGCATAGTAAACGAAATGCGACAAATTCTATTTGTCCATGTTCTTTGCTTTTGTGAAGAAATACTAAGATATCAATAAACTTTAGGGTTTTGATAGTTAAACTAAGCCATTCTCGGACCAAAATAGTTTGAAAATCGGCAAATTGAGAGAAAAGTTGACTTTCTTTCATGCCTTTGAAAGTTCGTTACGGTCACATAGGCAAATCTGGCGACATACAAACAGACATGTTTAAATTCTATTTCATGTATGATGATGGAATCATACTTAATTCAGTCGTTGTAGTAGGGTTTGGGGAAAATAATATCTAAGAGAACAAAGTCTAAGTAAAAAAAACGGCTGATTTGGACGGTAGTTTAGAACAAAAAATTGTGCGGCGACATCAACATTTTGACGTTTTTGCAATATTCAACACAACCAAGCACATTCATAAAATCGTTTGAATAACTTAAAAATCATACTACTTTATTGCAAATTATGTCCCGTGATAAAAGATATCTTGCTTTTTGTTGTACCTAACTGATAAAGGTGTTAAATAATGCAATGAAGGTCGGCGACATGCATTTTCAGTAAATGGGTCAATTTTCGTGGAATGGCTGTTTTAAATAACATCTGTAAAGACCTTATTGTGTACTAACAGCGGTCACTTGATTGGGTTGAACAGGATATCCATTCACAGAAATTGGCCTAAAGCTTCTGTGAATTTTGACATCCAAATACATTTTTGAAACATTGATTCAAAGCTCAGATCACGTCAAGGTTCACGTCTCAATTGAAATCTAGTTTTACTCAGAAACTCAATTATTCTCGGTTATACAATTCTGTCTGGAAATAGATTTATTGCACGATATTCATGTTGTTTCAAATCAGACAGACAGACAGGCGAACAGAAAGACATACTAACTCGCTGAAAGTATTTATTAATTAATCGTTCAACATAATTTTCTTTATTCTATATCATCAATGTAGGTCGAAACACCTACTGTAATTCAACATAGGTCTTTTCTAGCTGTAACTGACTCTGTATTATTCTTAACCTTCTATCTACCATGAAATACATCATACTTATCTGGCGTCTCTATTGTCAATGTCTATACATTGATATTGAAGGTTAATAATTATATCTGCGGATGTAATACACGACATTTCGGTGCTTTCTTCTATACTTAGATACAAGTAGATCTTTAGATATCATGTTCACGCTATTTGTTTTATTTCGTATCAACAATTCTGTTTAATTTTATATTAGTATCAATACCATGTCAATGTAAAAACTATTTGCCTTCCAAAACCGACAGAAATTCAAACAAAAACTCATTTGAATCCAAATAAGTACCCACAACAAAGGGTTTGCCAAACAATGAATGAAATATTACATTTTGAAAATATATTACCCTTCTTATCTGTAGTTCTGCGTAGAAATATTTTTCACAGCACCGAAAGAATCACGTGGACCTTGTGAATTTTCAGAAATCATATTGTTGCATTGAATTTCAGTTCAATATGGATGCATAGAACTACGTATAAACTGCAACCTGGTGGAAATATATATCGCTGCTTTTAAACAAAACCACGTAACTGCACCTTAAACAATTTAAAGTTACGAGCTTTTTGTTGAAAAACGATGATATATCATTCTACCTTATCCCTTATCTCTAACATTTATAGAAGCTGTAAAATAGTTTTTGATAAACACCTTTCAGGCCCCATATACCCTTTTTCAGCGCACATTTGTTTATGCGTCATAATAATACAGAAGAGAAATACGCCATTATCATTCTTAAAAAAGACCGGTAAGATTACTGAAACATTTTATAATAAGATTTTGGAGAAATATGAGGTTTCTCTGTCCATCATTTTGTAAATTGGATTATGGGTTCCTCGCGACGTCTCTTGCTATTTATTTTAGTATTACAAAAACACTGACTAGAGTTGTCACGCAGAAGACGGGTCCTGTGAATCTCAGAAAGTATAATTAAAGTATAAAGAAAAAATATATAAAAGTGTATTATTTCATTACCAGACTGCTTTTAAACCAGGTCTTATTTTGAAAAGGATTATAACCATGGTTGAATCTACATATGACAGTACATGTATCTGTTGAAGATACATCAATTGAAATAGAAGTGCCGCTATAATAATAAACAGCTCTTTTGCTGTTTTAAAATAAATGATTACAAAAAATGATTTTAAAACGATTGTAGCATTGTCGTTTATTTCTTTATAGACATTACAGCTGCTGCTCGTTCAAAACTAGCTCACCTCGTATATATCAGGCACATCATCGGGGTTTTTTATCAAAAACCTCGTAACTGTAGATTGTTTAAAGCTGAAACTACGACGTTTTTGAAGAAAAGCCACGACAAGTTGGATCCTCATTTTTGCTGGACTGACAAGAAATGAGAGATCGCCGACAACTTACCTTTTCCGAATGGACAGACTTTAAGATTCAAAATTCTAAGAAAGAGGAACGTGTATGATATAGAAAACCTGATAACTGCGGCTTAAGACAAGCTGCAGCTACGAGGTTTTCGTTGAAAAGCGGCGATATATAGCATTCATGTATCATCTTTGGGTTTAGAATTATACTCCCTCCCACCATGTGCAACAACAAAAACAGCAGGAGTAAGGTCACCTAGGCAAGTACTTCCTAGGTCGTAGTGGGGCTAAGATAGTTCTTTGGGAAAAATGGCTCCTTTTCTTGTGATGCCTTGCTCTCAGCATGAATGAATTTGAGCCAAGATTCCCATTGGATGCTATTGGTTGACATGTTTTCTCATTTTTGAGCCAGGATCCATGTTTCTTTTCAGGACTATTTTACGTCTCTGGGTGGATGACTACATGTGGCCACCATTTCCCGCGTCTCTTTTTTGCACTGAAAAATACACGGTACGCATGTTTGATTGAATATTTTTAAAAATCCACTCCATGATAGTGGGTTCATTTTCTGGAAATCCTACAGGTCAAGGATGGATCTGTAGCAGTTTAGGGGCAGTTTGGCCCAAACTTAAGTTGTGGATGGTGTGACAATGTGGGGAAAATGGATATTTTACATAGAATTAAATAGGAACCAACATTAGTGGTATGCAACCAGCAGAAGTTTCAACAACTTCAACGAACAAGGAAACAACCAATCGACTGCGTTTACACGTACTTGTCCACACACCGTAAGTATATTTTTCTGCATACATGTTAACTGACGCCCAGAAGAAACGCTCCAATGAAATTTGTCGTTATTTTCCTTATGCCTGCTACAATACAAGTGAAATGTATTCTGTATATTATCATTTTGACCGACAATTACGGCAAATGAAAAAGATATGCGTTTCTATTCACCAATATGTCCATTTCCGGTGACTGGTCGCGTTTTCTACGTGCGCTTCGTGTATGTATATGTATGTATATATAAATTGGTCACATTTACACAGTAGCTTAAGTTAGTGGGTAGGCAACCACGACTTTAAAGATTTCCTCTGAAACATCTAAACTGAAGAATACCATGGCTAAATTCTGAAAAAGGGAGCGCGTAATATGGCCATTTTTGAATGCAACGACGGTTCAACATATTGTGTTTCTCGATTCGGTGTCTCGATCGTCGTGTTAGAATTCCGCAAACGTCTTTTCATCTGCCACGCTAAACTAGACCTCATGTAACGCCTGTAAAGCAAGATAATTCCCCACGTTAACGTCATGTACGTTTCAAGTTTGTGACGTTTGAATCGACGTTATGTCGAGTAGTCGGTTAATGTTGTGGCGAAATAAGTATTTTTCCGGTAAATGTTGTTGTTGCAAGTAACGTTTGAAATAGACACACTGCTCGGAAAATAGAGCTCGTAGATATGCCATTTTCGGATACGGGAGAGTGATAAACAAGCCGCCTTACGTTTTGACGTCTTGCATTGCAAAATTAAGCATCTGGTCGACGTGTAAGAGTTAAAGAAACATTCGCCAATCGCCCAAAGTCAGGTAGACCTCGTGTAAAACCTGTTATAAAAGAAGCTGTCTTACGTTAACGTCATTTGCGTTCCAGGTTGAGACGTTGAAATCGACGTTGCGTTTAGTATTCACCAATTGTGGTCACCAATAAGCCGTTTTATGGTATCTTTTGTCGTCGCAAGTAAAGTTTGAACCACGCGCAACTAATTTACAAATGAAATTTCTAATACCACTCTGTTTAAATGTGCCGTTTTTCTTAACTGTAACAATTTGACAATTTCTTCATCATCATTTTTCAATAAAACAGATAATCAAATTTACAGATGGAAGTAAGATTTTGTAATTTCAAATCAGATTCACCGAATAAGTGGACATTTATTAGGACTGAGGCGTTTTCTTTTGGATGTCAGTGTATTAACTTTTAGTACATCTATGTGTGTACAAACTATTATATACATTATCTAATAACCAGGTTTAGGTCATTCATATGGGTCAATGTCAAATGTCAATGTCAAGAAAGGGAACCAAATATTTCAAGGTCATACATAAATTCACCTTTTGACATTTTCCCACGCACAAACAGCATTGACCAGCAGTTTTGTTCTCTCATTCGGGGCGATTCGTTGACCATTTGTTGGACAAATGAAACAGAATCAAATCAAACGAATGGACCATGGCCAGTCTATATAAAAGTGCTAATCACCCTTCGTAGTACAAAGCCTTACATAGCCAGATGAATGCAATGTTGCAATGTTGGCAATGTTGCAACTTTACATTAATGATAAATTTTTATTGTACTTCTGTTTCATGCCAGGGTAAATTAGTAATTATTCACGGCTGGAGAGTTTGTCGACAAAGATTTTCCAGCTGGAAATTCATACACTCTGACATTATTGTTAGAATAGTGTTTAGTTTTCTCTAAAAATGGCTTAGAGAAGTGGCTGATGGTGGATGGCAACGTCATTATACTTTGGTACAGATAAACAAAAGACAGTACATTCATTTCATTTAAATGATTTAGAGAAATATGTTTCTGAATCAAATCTTATGAGAACATGTACTTGCATGTAAGATCTCACATTGAATTTAAGTAGGTCAATTTCTGTAGATGGAGACTCTATTCAACCTAATTAAGTTACCGCTGTTAGCATACAATAAGATCTTTACAGATGTTATTTAAAAGACGAACACTACCTGTTTTATCACCGTGTGTTGGTCAATTATGTATGTTTTGTCGTTCAAGTCTGTTTGAAGTGCGCTTTCTCCTTTATTTATGAGACATTTTTCTTTCCAAAATCGATTTGTTAAACATGTAACGATGCATCCTTTCAGCCGTTATTCCTTACTTGTGTTTTCCAAAACATGATAAATAGAAGTTGTCTACCATGAAAAAAGTTCTTCTGGCGCTTTGAAGTCATTGTTATTTCTTTCTGCACCGGCAACGATCGGTCGCTGCATATGATTAGAAAAGTCTCGCTGTTACGTATAAATTAATAACAATGATAGTATGAAAGCCATATTGTGATGCCAATGTCACGCTTTTAAAGAAATGTCTGCGAATCCATTTTGCGTTTAAACACTGAGCCCATTTTGTCTACCACATTTCTATGTTGTAATATTTTACGGACAGTCAGATATAAAGCTTCGGTCGGAAAAGGTAGTTAATTTCCATTGTTTGTAAAACTTTACATGTCTTTTTTTCTTCTTTTTTTTCCTGTTACATTTTTGTTAAATTGATAAATCGATAATATTGATTATTCTTTTCTGTTATCAAATTATAAGCGGTTCGTACTCTCAGTTTTTTTTTTTTTTTTTTTTTTTTTTTTTTTTTTTTTTTTTTTTTTTTTTTTTTATGAAGCAGATTCAATTAAACTGCTCACTAAAGCTATATCACTGAATATTCAATATAATGCCGTGTTCGAACCATTGAATCTCCGCAAGGGGTACTTAAGCTGATAAGTTGCATAATTATGTCATTTACTTAGTTTTGCTATTATAAACGGAAGGCTTGTGCTATTATTGAAATGTGCGTTATCATCTTCATGTCCAAAACTTGAATCTAAAGATAAAGACATTCAAAATGACAAACATTATCAACTTGGTTCACCAACTTACCTATATAGGCGGCAAAGTAAGGCATTTGACACAGTCCCCAAACATAGGCTCTTCCACAAGATTCTGGAAGGTATAATAACTGTACCATTGCTCATTGTATCGTAATGTGATGCATTGTACCATTTAGCGTTAAAGAGAGGAATGAGAGCTCTTGTACCAAGTTTCCAATTTCTATCAAGGTCCAGTTTCACATAAAAATAACTAGTTTGACTAAGTTACTTGCACTTGCCCATTTAATTGATTTTTATAAGATTTCTCAATTTGTTTTGGTGTGTCCACAAGTTCAAGTATAGTCTAGCTATGGTCTATCTGCCAACACAAGAGATATTTATACAATTATCATAAAAATCTTCAGTTCTCTTTAAGAAAAATATAGAAAATGCTAGACTATAAATTTTGCCTGGTGTCTAAATTACTCACGAGCTTCGGAATGGTTCTCTTAAATGATCACAGAAGCAATGCAATGAAAAATAAAAACATTTTTGTAAGACAGTGCATCGTCGGTAACATTCTTAAACTTTGTAACTACATCTTACTCCATCTGCACATACGACATTTGTGATCGTTACAATTGAATATATAATATATAATATAATATATTGAATATATAATATAAGATTAATTATTTGGTATATTGTATTCGTCTACAATGATCTAGAGATACACGCGTGACTTTTGTATACAGGGATATATAAAAGTATCTAGAAATGTAGTTAATTTCCTAAAATAAACTTATTTATTGATTCAAGATCTCATTTTATAGAGGTTTTAGTGTCTAGGGTTAGAAATTGGATGTATGAGTATAAGCTTACCAGACTAAAATGAAAGGGGCGAAGAACTGTGTTTATTGCTTTACGGAAGTATATCTCTAATGGGGTTCACGTGACGTCGTAAACATTCGTTAAGTAATCGATCTACACGGACATGTCGAAGTCATTAGTTAGAAAACATCGATACTTTCCATCGCTGAATGTTTACTACTAATTCACCCGAAATATTCCTATATCGCGTTAACCTCATTGGGGTTGGACTACCTTAAAAGCAAGAAACTCTTTAAATTTGTACCATTTTTGCAAGTGATGAAGGAACAAGGTAACCCATCACCATACGCCAAGATTTTAGACACGTCCAAATTCAAATGTGCTGCAGACGAGAATTTCAAGTGAATGTAACAAGCATTTTTTTTCAATTTCCACGACCTTCCAAAGACTTTTCTTTTGGCGGTGTCAAAAAGGCGTCACTGTGCACTAATGGGTTATTTGGTTAAAATAGGTCATAAATTATGTCTGTAACCGTTACTTTCTTTAAATCCATTCCCAAATGACCAGTTTTAGGGTGTTCGAACTTGAAAGCTGATGCAGACGACAAAACGGATGTTACTCAAGGGAATGTCACAAGGTGGGAATAGCTCAAAACATTGAGGCCAAAGGAGAAAATGCTGATTATCAGAATGTTCATCTTTTGTCTCAATATTTTCCCTAGCCTAAACCAAACAAAATTTCTTATCGGTCACTTTAAAAATTGCAATATCTAAAATATTGTTAAAACTGATGTTTTCAAAAGCAATTCTTCTCAAGAATCGTTCAATCTACGTTTTTCTACTGATTGCACATCTCAGAATGTTATTTACTTAATCGAATGTAAACGTTGTAACATGCAATACGTAGGTCAAACTAACCAAAAAGTCTCAAAGCGTATGAACAGCCATAGGTTTGATATAAACAACTATGATAATGAGAGTTATGCATCAAACGTTGCCCAGCATTTTAATTCTGGATCCCATTCTTTGTCAGATTTTAGATTTTTACCTATTGATATTGTTAATGATGAAATGACACGTTTGTGTAAAGAAACCTATTGGATATATAAACTTGATACGTTATATCCAAAAGGTATGAATTCGAAATTGTTATACAGTATAGAGTAACGTTAAGGTATATTATTGTTTGTTCCTATTAATACTTTTTTTGTGAGTAAAATTTTTGTATAGGAATTATTGTATCAATATGATCCTATAATATGCACATGGCTGTTACTCTTAGGGCTTTCATGTTTTAGTATGTATTTCTATGGTTCGTGGTCTGGTTTGCATACCTTTGATGCATTTTGAGACCGACGTGGACCTGAATCAGATTGTACCTATTTGCAGTCTGATCGAGATCCACGACGATCTTTGTATCTGCTTTATATATCTACTATCCCTTCTGTAATCAAATCTACTTTTGAATTAATGAAACTACTTAAGCGACAAAATGAAAGTGGATATTAACATAATTTATGCATTGCATTTATATATAATTTTAATATTGGAAGAAAAGGAGAAAATGCTGGTTATCTCGTTGTTATACTAAATGTTTTGTTTTGGTAAGATTTATCTACATGTATATGATGTAGTATAGATCTTGATCATACTGTGTATGTGCGCAGTCTGATCCAGATCTATGACGTATTGTCCTTAGTGGCTTTTACAGCCTTTTTCCAGACCATGATCTTTCATGCTATAATATGTCCTTGTTACTGTATGTATTTTCCGCTAACTTGTTTTAACGTTTATGACGTTGCGCGCTTTTTAACGTTACGTTTTCCGGCGCGTGACGTCATATCCGTTTTTAAATCATTCTCCCTGAAGAAGCCCATAAGGGCGAAACGTCGGAAATGAATTAAAGAAGAAACTGTTTATATAATCGTGTTTGTGGCGTTTTATTCTTATCGTAATATCTAAATTACTAATCCAAATAACAGTGTAAATATTTGCATGTTGCATCAGAAGCCCATAAAACTTGACCATGCATAAGTTTGAGACTGCTGAACCATTCAGGGAAAGTAAACATTTCCATGTGCTTCCTTTTCCCCGAATTGCACGAGAAAATCGTTAAACCCAACACCATGGTCCAGTTTATACACGTTTAGTACAATGAAATAATATATAAGTTTGTAAGAAAGAAAATAAATCGTTTTGGGGCATAAAAAGCTAAATGATTGAAAAAAATGCATTTGTGTTTTGTTGGATGAAAAAAAAGATAACAAAAATATATATCTGACTTATCAGTGTATCGAACCCGGTTCTTCCAATTGGAAGTCCCGCGTCTTACCACTGCGCTTTCACAGACATGGTATAAAACGGTACTATGAATAATTTTATTCAAAAGTTGGAAAAATACTTTTATATACTAGTCAAAACTTGTAACCGGCCACTCATTTTCTGTCACAAATAACACGTTTAGTGACGGGATAACCACAACCGCTGTTTTTCATTGAATAGAATAATCAATATCGAAGAGAGAAAGATGAAAATGTTACCAAACATTCTGTTTCTAATGTTTAAAAATTGACACAAGTTTCACCATACCCATTATTTCGATTTTTATCGATTTTAACATTGGTAGTGGGGAAAATCTGTTCATTTCGGGGCAATATCCAATAGAATTAAATTCTTCTTTCGAGAATAATGCTTATTTATCGATTGACTAGCAATGTTGATAGATAAATTTTAAGAATCTCAAAATTTAATTTGGTCCTAAATCAGATTTTTCTGTCGAATTGTGCAGTTTTCGTGATTTTTGAAAATGGGGGTTCTTGTCTTTCGTGTTATCCCAAAAAGAAACATTGACATTTTTATACGCAACGTTTGTACGAAATGATCTTCAAATGACCAACCTTTCCATAGCAGTAAATGATAATCATATTTTTTTCAATGATTAGAATTTTGAATGTGAAATGTTTCCATCGTCTTATGCAATTAATAAAACATTATTGAAAAAAATATCACGAGAAAAAATATAATATTTTTTTTTAATTGATTAAATATAATTGTTTATTTCACATAGAAAATAAGATTATTCCTAAAAGAGTCCTTTTCATCTGCCTCGATAGCTGAGTGGTGAGCGCGCTTGGCTCATAACCAGGAGGTCGTGAGTTCGAGTCCTGGCTGGATCTGAATAGATTTTATTCATTCTGTAGGTATAATTATTTATATTTGTTTAGATTAAAAAGTTTAAATTTATTTCCGAAATTGAATGTAGTGTCTGTCTCGGTGGCTCAGTGGTGAGCGGGTAGGACTCATAACCTGGCGGTCGTGAGTTCGAGCCCTGGAGTTTGCTCCACCCGAGATAGGCAGACATACAGAACGACAAAATGACAACGACAATGACATATTAACTACTAATGACGACATAGAGTTACGACGGGGACATAGTGACGACGAAGACAGAGTGACGACGAGGACAAAGTGACGACGACGATAGAGTGACGACGAGGACAGAGTGACGACGGGGACAGAGTGACGGCGGAGACAGAGTGACGACGGGGACAGAGTGACGACGACGATAGAGTGACGACGACGACATAGTGACGACGACGATAGAGTGACGACGACGACATAGTGACGACGACGACAGAGTGACGACGACGATAGAGTGACGACGAGGACATAGTGACGACGGGGACAGAGTGACGGCGGACACAGAGTGACGACGACAGAGTGACGACGAAGACATAGTGACGACGAGGATAGAGTGATGACGGGGACAGAGTGACGGTGGAGACAGAGTGACGACGATAGAGTGACGACGAAGACATAGTGATGACGGAGACAGAGTGACGACGAAGACATAGTGACGACGACATAGTGACGACGAAGACATAGTGACGACGACGATAGAGTGAAGACGACGATAGAGTGACGACGAGGACATAATGACGACGACGATAGAGTGACGACGACGATAGAGTGACGACGAGGACATAGTGACGACGGGGACAGAGTGACGGTGGAGACAGAGTGACGACGACAGAGTGACGACGGGGACAGAGTGACGGCGGAGACAAAGTGACGACGACAGAGTGACGACGAAGACATAGTGACGACGACAGAGTGACGACGAAGACATAGTGACGACGAGGATAGAGTGATGACGGAGACAGAGTGACGAAGGGGACAGAGTGACGACGCTAGAGTGACGACGAGGACGGAGTGACAATGAGGATAGAGTGACGACGACGAAGACAGAGTGAAGACGAAGATAGGGTGACGACGACGTCGAATATACAGTGACGGCGAAAATAGAGTGACGATTACGACGAAGACACAGTGATGACGACGACGAAGACAGAGTGACGATGAAGATGGAGTGACGACGAAGATAGAGTGATTACAACGAAAATAAAGTGACGACGACGAAGATAGAGTGACGACGAAGATAGAGTGACGATGACGACGAAGACAGAATGACGACGACGAAGAAGAAAGAGTGATGACGACGAAGAGAAAGTTACGACGACAAAGACAGATTGACGACGACGAAGATAGAGTGACTACGACGAAGACAGAGTGACGACGAAGACAGAGTGACGACGACGAAGATAAAGATAGAGTGACGACGATGACGACAAAAATAGAGTGACGACGCGACGACGACGAAGACAGAGTGACGAAGAAGATAAAATGACGACGACGAAGACAGAGTGATGACGATGAGAGAGAGAGAGAGTCACGACGACGACAAACTTATCAAATTATGGTAATGTATCTTCATTCACGACCAGAAAGATTAACTTAATGAAATGAGAATTAAAAGCCTGTTGTGGTTTTCAGTAATGCTAATCCTTCCAAACATCCTAAAATCATAAATATGTTCAATGCCCCTTTTCTCCTGTGTACACACGCTATCCAATGATATAAACAATAATAAGTATTCAAATTGCATGGCATATTTATTTCACTGCATCACCAGTTTTCAAGTTATGAATTGTTAGTAAAACTGTATAAGAAATTGATTACGATTTGATGGCATAGTGGGTGACTTACCCCACCCACTTTGATTTTATATATCTTCCAAACCAAGGCTCCGTTCTATTTGATACTTTGCCTACATAAGATCAATATGTCAGTGGTCATGTGTGGCGAATTGAAGAAAATCGGGTTGGGTCACGGAAAGGTCCTTATTAACACTCATCCTTTGTTCATCTAGAAGAAAAATAACGACGATAACGAAAAGACCGTCATTTAAGGCTTGGTCACTTATATACGTACAAATCAGCGTCCACGTACGTCCACATCGCGTCAAAAATTTGCCTTGTAATTTGCAATTTGTAATTTGGCTGTTCCTTGGACGTGCTTCCGCAGTGATGTAGCCGCGGAATTGTGAATTTGACCGGTCCTTGAAAAAGAAATGTTATTCAGCTATATTTAAGCATCGAGAAACATAAAATTATTACTTATCATTAAAATACAGAGAATTGTATAACGAAATCTGGTCCAAGTTGGAAATATCTTGTAGACAGTATGTCTCAGAGATGTTCTAATGGAGCACGACATTTTATATTGTGTCCTATATATATATAGGCCTCATCGATAACTAACTTCCCTTCTAGGTCTGGATTAAAGTAATTCTTGGAGACTTTGAATTTTAATCCATAAAACTAACAGAACTTTGAAATCCAAATATACAAATATAGAATAAGAATCATTTCGCAAACAATAGAATTTAAAACTGAATTTAAAATGACAGCAAAATTAGTTTTGTCAGAAACGTTGTTAAGATTAGCCTAAACAGTTTAAGGTAAAAAAAGAAAATACGGTCATCTGCATTTCTTCTTTTGTCTAAATAACAGTCCTGGATTTGCTATCAATACTGGGGATGGCAGGATTAAATTGGGCCTGTCTGTAAAAGGAATGAATGGCACACTTTCAGATCAAATTATCATTTAAAAAACGGATTTTTATCAGTTTCTATATTTGTTAGTGACTTTGAGGAAATCAAAATGAGTGTTGTGTTTTTCTTTTTTGCCAATGATAAAGTGATGCATCACACAACTATCCCAGATCGGAATGTACCAACGTTATCATAATGCCTAAATTATCTAACATGTCGCTGCTTTTCAACAAAAGCCCTACAACTGCAGCTTAAAACAAACAGGAGTTACAAAAATTTTGTTGAAAAGCGACGGTGTGTCATGGTAAATGGTTTGTTTTGTTAACGAATTTGCAAAGACATAATTATAGGTTATCTCATAAATAACAAGTGCATGGTTGAATGTCTATAAAGGAATCAATTTTGCAACTAAACCTATCTCATAAATAAAGGAAAAACGCAACACATACATAATTGAGCAACACACGGTGATGAAACCGGTAGTGTTCGTCTTTTAAATAACATCTGTAAAGACCTTATTGTGTGCTAACAGCGGAAACTTGATTGGGTTGAATAGGACATCCATTTACAGAAATTGGCCTAAAGCTTCTGTGAATATTGACATCCAATTAAATTTTTGAAACATTGATTCAAAGCTCAGATCACGTCAAGGTTCACGTCTCAATTGAAATCTAGTTTTACTCAGAAACTCAATTATTCTCGGTTATACAATTCTGTCTGGAAATAGATTTCTTGCACGATATTCATGTTGTTTCAAATCAGACAGACAGACAGGCGAACAGAAAGACAGACTGACCCACTGAAAGTATCTATTAATTAATCGTTCAACATATACTGAACAAAAGTGAAAACGCTACACTGCAAAATTAGTTATTTCTGGAAAAGTATCGAACTGACAGCATGAAATATGTGTTGACGTTATTTCCCAGGCTTTCAGCAATCGTTTTGTGGAAATTTCATTGCCTTGTCTCCTTTAATGTCAGAGTTACAGCCCTTAATGAGTTTAGAGCTAATTTCATCTAACACCGCATATGCGCATGCGCAGAAAACGCTTCATTATTTTTTCGGAATTGGTCTTATCATGGTTGCCCAAAAAACACTTAAAATCTCACTTATCTCATGTAGCAAGCTCTAAAATCAAGGTCTAATCTATCAATTTTGCGAATTACCTCCCTTTGACATAAACAAATAGGGAATTAAAAATGTTTGATATTCACAAATTTATCACGGTTTTCGATTGGGGTTTTCTGCAACATCATGCAGGCCTTACAGGGGATTTTTGAACCCTTTCTTCGACTATGATTGTTCCCAGATGTCCATGCAAAAGCGATTTCAATTTCCTATGGAGATTACATTGTAAAATTTTCAAGCTTTGGAACATAATGAAAATTCTGCTTTTCAAACATCATTTTCTAAACGTTGAAACAATGTTATGCAAACTTCTTTACATTTCCTAACTGGTAACTTGTAGGACTACCATCCCATACAGTCCGGCGTGGTTTGCATTTTTCTGCTTGGATTTCTGAAGGTTTAAAATGTGTAAAATTTTCGTTCAAATTATACACTTGAAAAACGGACCCCTGTCACATTAAAAGGGTCCGTTTTCCGTTCCCATAATTGAGTTACACAAAACCTTTAGTGCATGGCACAACCAAGTCAATGAACAATGCGAAACACTTTCATTTGATCTTTTTATTTGATGTATTTAGAAGAAATATGACAAGCAAAGTAGGTGTAGCGTTTTCACTTTTGTTCAGTATAATTTTCTTTATTCTATACTGTATAAGTCTAGTATTTATCATCAATGTAGGTCGAAACACCTACTGTAAATCAACATAGGTCTTTTCTAGCTGTAACTGACTCTGAATTATTTTTAACCTTCTATCTACCATGAAATACATCATACTTATCTTGCGTCTCTATTGTATATGTCTATATATGGATATTGAAGGTTAATTATTCTGCGGATGTAATACACGACATTTCGGTGCTTTATTCTATACTTAGATACAAGTAGATCTTTATGGGGAAGAGTGATGTGCCCCTTAATGGCGGACGTTATTTTGAATTGAGACGAAACTTGTCCAAAAATCGAAGATGGGGGTCGACATAGACACGTATAGGAGGCGAATTGGATCTTATTCGATGCCTTATAAATCAAGTAAGAAGCTGAAAACCCTCAATATACCAGTTGGCATACGACAACGGCTTAAAAAGACTTTTCGACTGGCAATATGTCTGACCGCCATTTTGCTGACGTGTGGCGATATTGAGTCGAACCCAGGACCTTCAACACGAACACGTTCTACTCGCCAGACTACACTATCGTTCACCGATAACAACGGTTCACCAGCACCAAAAACCCTGTTAGCCAGAATTCTACCCCACGACTTGAGGCATTACAAAAAACATGGGCCCAGAGTCGTAAACAGAACCCAGTCTCATCCCTCCAATCCGAATCCAATATTATGGCGTTTCTTCAGGACATGCGTACTGACTTTAATTCAAACCTAGATGCGTTAAATGGTAAAATGGACGGCATTTCAAGTTCGATCCAAACATTACAAAGTGAAAATGAATTATTAAGACAAGATAATAATGAATTGAGGAAAAGTTTAGATCGTTTGAGCATGAAAGTGGATTCTCTGGAGGGTCACTCCCGTAGAAACAATTTGAGATTTAACGGCATTTCTGGACCCCAAAACGAGCCATGGGATGTGTCGGAACAAAAGGTGCGGGATTTCATCAGAGACGAATTGGATCGGCCGGACTTAAAACACGTCGAAATAGAACGCGCACATAGGGTCAAGACAAAGGATCCAGCAAAATGCCCGATCGTGGTCAAATTCAATCGCTACAAGGATAAAGATCAGATTTTGAGATCAGCCCGTGACAAATTAAAGGACACCCCTTTCTATGTACAGGAAGATTTTACCGATCGTGTTAAGTTTTGTCGTCGTAAACTTAGCAAATATCTGGTAGATGCCAGAGATCAGGATCTACGCGCATCGTTGAACTTCGATAAACTTATTATTGAAAATGACATATACAAATACGACGAGGAAGCAGACGACATTTACAAAATTGGCACGGTAAAGAGAAACAGGTCAACACGTGCCGCGCCAAACCAGGCGGGACACGTGGAGTCACAGCTATTGGACAATTTCGAGCCGGAAGGCGGAGCTTGTGGGACAGATTAGCGGGATGGCCGAGGCTCGGTAAATGACGCGGTTTATACAAACACTACCCTTTCCCTATTGACATGGAACATTGCGGGTTTATCTAAATTCAGCGATGATAATATTATGAAAAACTATTTAAGTCAGTTTGACATAGTCGGGTTAGTTGAAACATGGAGTAATACTAAAAACGAGTTTAACGATTTTTTAGATGGTTATTATCATTTTGACAGTGTAAGAAATAATTGACAGTGTAAGAAATAAAAGAACCCATAGTTTAAGAAACAGTGGAGTGAGCGTATTCGTTAGAAATCTTTACATAGAAAATAATTTTGTTACTCGTATTTATGAAACCTTTAGCGACTGTGTAGTTCTTTTACTTAATTCTAAAATTTATGAAATCAGAAATGATATTATATTGCTAATTGTATACGTGTCACCCGAAGGATCGCCTATTTATAGAGATACCGAAGAAACAAATGGGATAATAACATTAGAGAATAAAGTATCCCTTATTCACAATGATTATCCCGATTGTTTGTTGTATATTTCAGGTGATTTAAATGCAAGAACGAATGATTTACTTGACTTTATTCCAAGTGACTCACTTGATTTTGTGTTTAATACCAATGTTGATTATAACGTTGACCAGTTTGATATGCCGCGTAATTCCAGAGATAAAAATAATTTAAATGCATTCGGTAAAGCTTTGATTGATTTTTGCTGTACACACAATATACACATGTTAAACGGCCGTCTCTTCGATGGCACGGTCGGTCATTTTACATGTTTTGCTAACAAGGGCTGTAGTCTTGTTGACTACCACTTAGTATCATCAGGGTTATTTCCCTTTATTTCTTACTTTCGAGTAGAAGACAAGGATTGTTCAGATCATTTTGGTGTTTTATCACACCTTACATTTAAAAGCAAAATCGTGTCTGATATTCCTAAAAACACATTTTTGCAGCAAAATCCTACTAAAACAGTATATAAACAGTACTGTTGGAAGGAACATTTCAAAAACGATTTTACTGATAGGTTCTTTGCTAATTACGCGCAGTTACGCGATTCCATTTTTAGCGCAATTGAGGATGATATCAATATAGCAATGCAGTCTATTCTTAAACTTTATAGAAATTCATCTGTAAAAATGCTTATTAATAAACAAAATGTTACAACATTACACAATGAACAACCTGAGTGGTGGGATAACACTTGTGAGGAAGCTAAACAACATAAATACAAACTTCTCAGGCAATATCGCCCAAACAACGAAAACTCTTATTTTATTAATTATAAAACAAGTAAAAATCATTTTAAAGCATTATGTCGAAAAAGAAAAATAGCACTACAAGTAACTAAAAGGAACAATTTATCTTCCGCATGTAATAATCCAAAGACCTTTTGGTCAATGCTTAAAGCATCTACAAGAAAAACTAAAATAAGACCGTTGAACCCAATACCTGATACAGAATGGGTCGAATATTTTGAAAATTTACTTCAAGATGTACTGAAGCCGACAACTATAACTATACAAGATAATCCTGCATACTACAATAAAGATATGGATCTACTTTTGAATTCAAGAATTACCTTACAAGAAGTTAGAAAATGCATTTTAAAGTTAAAAAATGGTAAGTCACACGGTTTAGATGGCGTACCAGCAGAATTTTATAAAGTTACCATTGACTATATCTCACCCATCCTGGTTGAGCTGTTTAATAAAATTTTAGATTCTGGTGAAGTTCCACATACATGGCTCCAAAGTATTTTGATTCCTATTCATAAGTCAAACTCTAAAACTGATCCGGGTAATTATAGGGGAATTTCATTGCTGAATGTTGTTTATAAAGTATTCTCAACTCTATTAAATGATCGTTTGGTTATGTGGACAAACCAATTTCACATTATTGATGAAATGCAATCAGGATTTAGAAGTGGATATTCGGCTATAGATAATATATTCTGTCTCCAAAGCATGATTCAAAAATATCTTTGTAAAACCGGAGGTAGATTCTATGTCCTATATGTGGACTTCAAAAAGGCATTTGATTCCTTAGACCACCACAAAGTATTCACATGTCTCAATAAAAAAGGTATTCAAGGTAAAATGTTTAAGGTATTATCCTCGATGTATTCGAATTTGAAAGCCTATATTAAAATAGATGAACACTTAACCGAGCCAGTTTTGTGTAACATCGGGTTGAAACAAGGAGACTCTTGTTCACCTACAATTTTTAACATCTATATAAATGATCTGTATTCCGTTCTAAAGTCAAGATGTCAAAGAGGTATATTCATTACCAATGATATCGAAGATGTTATTTGTTTAATGTTTGCAGATGATGTAGCTAACTGTTCTGATACTGTCGTTAACTTGCAAAACCAAAATAATATTATTGATGAATTTTGTACTGAAACAGGCATGAACGTTAAACTAGATAAGACAGAAGTAATAGTTTTTCGAAATGGGGGGCCCTTACGTGATTCAGAAAAATGGAACTTTAGAGGTAATGCAATTAAGGTTACGTCATTTTATAAGTATATGGGTTTGATTCTTACACCAAAATTATCATGGTATTTAGCAAAAAGAAAATTAGCAGCACAAGCAAGGAAAGCAATTTTCAACATTTATAAATTCCAGAAACCATTTGGAAAGTTCAACTGCAAGGAGTATTTTAAAATTTTTGATTCTATGGTTTCTCCTATCCTAACATATGGTTCAGAAATATGGGGCTTTGAGTATTCTGAACCCATCGAACAAATACATATAAAATATTGCAAAGACTTTTTAGGCTTAAACACTTCGTCAAATATTCAAATGGGTCTAGGTGAATGCGGACGATACCCGTTATCAGTTCAGTACAATACTAAATTTATAAAATACTGGATAAGACTTATAGAAATGGAAAACTCTAGGTATCCCAAAAATTGTTACATTATGCTAAAAAGGGACGATGATCGCGGTAAACTGAATTCGGTCTCTAAAGTACGACAATTTCTATTTAAGTTTGGATTTGGTATTGTCTGGATATCCCAAGAACTGGGTGATTCTCAATTCTTTATTAAAACACTAAAACAAAGGCTAAAGGACTGTTCTTTTCAAGGTTGGCATAGTAGTATACAAGATTCAACTAGATGTGATTTTATAAGGGATTCAAAAGTTTATTTAATGTAGAAAAATATTTAACCTTAAACATGCCATTTCAACAAAAGCGGTCTCTAGCACGTTTCCGCTGTTCAAGCCATAAACTAAACATCGAATATGGTCGTCATTTTAATGTTTCCAGAGAAGAAAGAGTATGCACATATTGTTTTATTAATAAAAACGAACTTATTTTAGAAGACGAGTACCATGCATTTTATATATGTGATAAATTCAAAACTATTCGAGAACTCTATCTATCTTCCTGGTCAGCAGTACTACCAAATAGACAAAACTTAAATAACATGTTTCAAAGCGAAAATCCAGCACATTTAATGAAATTAGCATTTTATGTCTCAAAATTATTTGAAAGTATCTAATATATGCACATCACTTGTAATTGTAATGTATTGCTTGTTATATATGTATTTTGGGCCGGTGGCCTTATTACGTTAATAAAGTTTCTTGTATAAAAAAATCTTTAGATATCATGTTCACGCTATTTGTTTTATCCCGAATCAACAATTCTGTTTAATTTTATATTAATATCAATACCATGTCAATGTAAAAACTATTTGCCTTCCAAAATCGACAGAAATTCAAACAAAAACTCATTTGAATCCAAATAAGTACCCACAACAAAGGGTTTGCCAAACAATAAATGAAATATTACATTTTTAAAATATATTACCCCTCTTATCTGTAGTTCTGCGTAGAAATATTTTTCACGGCACCGAAAGAATCACGTGGACCTTGTGAATTTTCAGAAATCATATTGTTGCATTGAATTTCAGTTCAATATGGATGCATAGAACTACGTATAAACTGCAACCTGGTGGAAATATATATCGCTGCTTTTCAACAAAACCACGTAACTGCACCTTAAACAATTTAAAGTTACGAGCTGTTGTTGTTGAAAAACGATGATATATCATTCTACCTTATCCCTTATCTCTACCATTTATAGAAGCTGTAAAAATAGTTTTTGATAAACACCTTTCAGGCCCCACATACCCTTTTTCAGCTGACTTGTGTATGCGTCATAATAATACAGAAGAGAAATGTGTCATTTTCATTCTTAAAAAAGACCGGTAAGATTACTGAAACATTTTATAATTAGATTTTGGACAATGACAATACATGTATCTGTTGAAGATACATCAATTGAAATAGAAGTGCCGCTATAATAATAAACAGCTCTTTTGCTGTTTTGATTATAATAAATGATTACAAAAAATGATTTTAAAATGATTGTAGCATTGTCGTTCATTTCTTTATAGACATTACAGCTGCTGCTCGTTCAAAACTAGCTCACCACGTATATATTAGGCACACCATCGGGTTTTTTTTTATCAAAAACCTCGTAACTGTAGTTTGTTTAAAGATGAAGCTACGACGTTTTTGAAGAAAAGCCGCGACAAGTTGGATCCTCATTTTTGCTGGACTGACAAGAAATGACATACTCGTAAGAGATCGCCGACAACTTACCTTTTCCGAATGGACAGAATTTAAGATTCAAAATTCTAAAAAAAAAGGGACGTGTATGATATAGAAAATCTGGTAACTGCGGCTTAAGACAAGATGCAGCTACGAGGCTTTCGTTGAAAAGCAGCGATATATAGCATTCATGCATTATCTTTGGGTTTAGAATTATACTCCCTCCCACAATGTGCAACAACAAAAACAGCAGGAGTAAGGTCACCTAGGCAAGTACTTCCTAGGTCGTAGTGGGGCTAAGATAGTTCTTTGGAAAAAATGGCTTCTTTTCTGGTGATGCCTTGCTCTCAGCATGAATGAATTTGAGCTATCCCATTGGATGCTATTGGTTTACATGTTTTCTCATTTTTGAGCCAGGATCCATGTTTCTTTTCAGGACTATTTGACGTCTCTGGGTGGATGACTACATGTGGCCACCATTTCCGGCGTCTCTATTTTTGCACTGAAAAATACACGGTACGTATGTTTGATTGAATATTTGAAAAAAATCCACTCCACTAGTGGGTTCATTTCCTGGAAATCCTACAGGTCAAGGATGAATCTGTATCAGTTTAGGGACAGTTTGGCCAAAACTCAAGTTGTGGATGGTGTGGCAATGTGGGGAAATGGATATTTTACATAGAATTAAATAGTAGCCAACATTAGTGGTATGCAACCAGCAGAAGTTTCAACAACTTCAACGAACAAGGAAACAACCAATCGACTGCGTTTACACGCATTTGTCCATACGCCGTAAGTATATTTTTCTGCATACATGTTAACTGACGCTCAGAAGAAACGTTCCAATGAAATTTGTCGTTATTTTCCTTATGCCTGCTACAATACAAGTGAAATGTATTCTGTATATTATAATTTTGACCGACAATTACGGCAAATGAAAAAGATATGCGTTTCTATTCACCAATATGTCCATTTCCGGTGACTGGTCGCGTTTTCTACGTGCGCTTCGTGTATGTATATGTATGTATATATAAATTGGTCACATTTACACAGTAGCATGTGTTAGTGGATAGGCAACCACGACTTAAAAGCTTTCCTCTGAAACATCCAAACTGAAGAATACCATGGCTAAATTCTGAAAAAGGGAGCGCGTAATATGGCGATTTTTGAATGCAACGACGGTTCAACATGTTGTGTTTCTCGATTCGGTGTCTCGATCGTCGTGTTAGAATTCCGCAAACGTCTTTTCATCGGCCATGCTAAACTAGACCTCATGTAACGCCTGTAAAGCAAGATAATTTCCCCGCGTTAACGTCATGTACGTTTCAATTTTGTGACGTTGGAATCGACGTTATGTCGAGTAGTCGGTTAATGTTGTGGCGAAATAAGTGTTTTTCCGGTAAATGTTGTTGTTGCAAGTAACGTTTGAAATAGACACACTGCTCGGAAAATAGAGTTCGTAGATATGCCATTTTCGAATACGGGAAAGTGATAAACAAGCCGCCTTACGTTTTGACGTCTTGCATTGCAAAATTAAGCATCTGGTCGACGTGTAAGAGTAAAAGAAACATTCGCCAATCGGCCAAAGTCAGGTAGACCTCGTGTAAAACCTGTTATAAAAGAAGCTGTCTTACGTTAACGTCATTTGCGTTTCAGGTTGAGACGTTGAAATCGACGTTGCGTTTAGTATTCACCAATTGTGGTCACCAATAAGCCGTTTTATGGTATCTTTTGTCGTCGCAAGTAAAGTTCGAACCATGCTCAACTAATTTACAAATGAAATTTCTAATACCACTCTGTTTAAATGTGCCGTTTTTCTTAACTGTAACAATTTGATAATTTCTTCATCATCATTTTTCAAATACAGATAATCACATTTACAGATGGAAGTAAGATTTTGTAATTTCAAATCAGATTCACCGAATAAGTGGACATTTATCAGGACTGAGGCGTTTCTTTTGAATGTCAGTATATTAACTTTTAGTACATCTATTTGTGTACAAACTATTATATACATTATCTAATAACCAGGTTTAGGTCATTCATATGGGTCAATGTCAAATGTCAATGTCAAGAAAGGGAACCAAATATTTCAAGGTCATACATAAATTTTGACATTTTGCCACGCACAAGCAGCATTGACCAGCAGTTTTGTTCTCTCATTCGGTGCGATTCGTTGACCATTTGTTGGACAAATGAAACAGAATCAAATCAAACGAATTGACCATGGTCAGTCTATATAAAATTGCTTATCACCCTTCGTAGTACAAAGCCTTACATAGCCAGATGAATGCAATGTTGCAATGTTGGCAATGTTGCAACTGTACATTAATGATAACTTTTTATTTTACTTCTATTTCATGCCAGGGTAAATTAGTAATTATTCACGGCTGGAGAGTTTGTCGACAAAGATTTTCCAGCTGGAAATTCATACACCCTGACATTATAATTAGAATAGTGTTTAGTTTTCTCTAAAAATGGCTTAGAGAAGTGGCTGATGGTGGATGGCAACGTCATTATACTTTGGTACAGATAAACAAAAGAAAGTACATTCATTTCATTTAAATGATTTAGAGAAATATGTTTCTGAATCAAATCTTATGAGAACATGTACTTGCATGTAAGATATCACATTGAATTTAAGTAGGTCAATTTCTGTAGATGGAGACTATTCAACCTAATTAAGTTACCGCTGTTAGCACACAATAAGATCTTTACAGACGTTATTTAAAAGACGAACACTACCTGTTTTATCACCATGTGTTGCTCAATTATGTATGTTCTGTCGTTCAAGTCTGTTTGAAGTGCGCTTTCTCCTTTATTTATGAGACATTTTTCTTTCCAAAATCGATTTGTTAAACATGTAACGATGCATCCTTTCAGCCGTTATTCCTTACTTGTGTTTTCCAAATCATGATAAATAGAAGTTGTCTACCATGAAAAAAGTTTTTCTGGCGCTTTGAAGTCATTTTTAGTTCTTTTTGCACCGGCAACGATCGGTCGCTGCATATGATTAGAAAAGTCTCGCCGTTACGTATAAATTAATAACAATGATAGTTTGAAGGCCATATTGTGATGCCAATGTCACGCTTTTAAAGAAATGTCTGCGAATCCGTTTTGCATTTAAACACTGAGCCCATTTTGTCTACCACATTTCTATGTTGTAATATTTACGGATAGTCAGATATAAAGCTTCGGTCGGAAAAGGTAGTTAATTTCCATTGTTTGTAAAGCTTTACATGTCTTTTTTTCTTCTTTTTTTCCTGTGACATTTTTGTTAAATTGATAAATCGATAATATTGATTATTCTTTTGTGTTTCAGATTATAAGCGGTTCGTACTCTCAGTTTGTTTTTGTTTTTTTTATGAAGCAGATTCAATTAAACTGCTCACTAAAGCTATATCACTGAATATTCAAATATAATGCCGTGTTCGAACCATTGAATCTCCGCAAGGGGTACTTAAGCTGATAAGTTGCATAATTATGTCATTTACTTAGTTTTGCTATTATAAACGGAATGCTTTGCTATTATTGAAATATGCGTTATCATCTTCATGTTCAAAACTTGAATCTAAAGATAAAGACATTTAAAATGACAAACATTATCAACTTGGTTCACCAACTTACCTATATAGGCGGCAAAGTAAGGCATTTGACATAGTCCCCAAACATAGGCTCTTCCACAAGATTCTGGAAGGTATAATAACTGTACCATTGCTCATTGTATCGTAATGTGATGCATTGTACCATTTAGCGTTAAAGAGAGGAATGAGAGCGCTTGTACCAAGTTTTCAATTTCTATCAAGGTCCAGTTTCACATAAAAATTACTAGTTTGACTAAGTTACTTGCACTTGCCCATTTAATTGATTTTTATAAGATTTCTCAATTTGTTTTGGTGTGTCCACAAGTTCAAGTATAGTCTAGCTATGGTCTACCTGCCAACACAAGATACATTTATACAATTATCATAGAAATCTTCAGTTCTCTTTAAGAAAAATATAGAAAATGCTAGACTATAAATTTTGCCTGGTGTCTAAATTACTCACGAGCTTCGGAATGGTTCTATGGTTCTCTTAAATGATCATCGAAGCAATGCAATGAAAAATAAAAACATTTTTGTAAGACAGTGCATCGTCGGTAACATTCTTAAACTTTGTATCTACATCTTACACCAGCTGCACATGAGACATTTGTGATCGTTACAATTGAATATATAATATAAAATTAATTATTTGGTTTATTGTATTCGTCTACAATGATCTAGAGATACACGCGTGACTTTTGTATACAGGGATATATAAAAGTGTCTAGAAATGTAGATAATTTCCTAAAATAAACTTATTTATTGATTCAAGATCTCATTTTATAGAGGTTTTAGTGTCTAGGGTTAGAAATTGGATGTATGAGTATAAGCCTACCAGGCTAAAATGAAAGGGGCGAAGAACTGTGTTTATTGCTTTACGGAAGTATATCCCTAATGGCGTTCACGCGACGTCGTAAACATTCGTTTTAAAGTAATCGATTTAAACGGACATGTCGAAGTCATTAGTTAGAAAACATCGATACTTTCCATCGCCGAATGTTTACTACTTCACCCGAAATATTCCTATATCGCGTTAACCTCATTAGGGTTGGACTACCTTAAAAGCAAGCAACTCTTTAAATTTGTACCATTTTTGCAAGTGATGAAGGAACAAGGTAACTTATCACCAGGATTTTAGACACGTCCAAATTCAAATGTGCTGCAGACGACAATTTCAAGTGAATGTAAGAAGCAATATCTTCATTTTCCACGACTTTCCAAAGACTTTTCTTTTGGCGGTGTAAAAAGGCGTCACTGTGCACTAATGGGTTATTTGGTTGAAATAGGTCATAAATTATGTCTGTAACCGTTACTTTCTTTAAATCCATTCCCAAATGACCAGTTTTAGGGTGTTCGAACTTGAAAGCTGATGCAGACGACAAAACGAATGTTACTCAAGGGAATATCATAAGGTGGGAATAAAATAGCTAAAAACATTGAGGCCAAAG
This sequence comes from Fragum sueziense, assembly GCA_963680895.1. Taxonomy (NCBI): domain Eukaryota; kingdom Metazoa; phylum Mollusca; class Bivalvia; order Cardiida; family Cardiidae; genus Fragum; species Fragum sueziense. Next base: position 55,453,725 of record OY804597.1, on the reverse strand, counting down.
GAGAAAATGCTGATTATCAGAATGTTCATCTTTTGTCTCAATATTTTCCCTAGCCTAAACCTAACAAAATTTCTAATCGGTCACTTTAAAAATTGCAATATCTAAATTACTAATCCAAGTAGCAGTGTAAATATTTGCATGTTGCATCAGAAGCCCATAAAGATGGCCATGCATAAGTTTGAGACTGCTGAACCATTCAGGGAAAGTAAACATTTCCATGTGCTTCCTTTTCCCCGAATCGCACGAGAAAAGCGTTAAACCCAACACCATGGTCCAGTTTATACACGTTAAGTACAATGAAATAATATATAAGTTTGTAAGAATAAAAATAAATCGTTTTGGGGCATAAAAAGCTAAATAATTGAAAAAAATGCATTTGTGTTTTGTTGGATGAAAAAAACAAGATAACAAAAATATCTATCTGACTTATCAGTGTATAGAACCCGGTTCTTCCAATTGGAAGTCCCGCGTCTTACCACTGCGCTATCACAGACATGGTATAAAACGGCACTATAAATAATTTTATTCAAAAGTTGGAAAAAATACTTTTATATTAACAATTGCTTAAACAGGTTTCGAATAATGATGCATTTATCTTGTGTGGTTGATAAAATGTCATTGATACACTGTATTTAAAAAATAACGAAAGTGTATAATGCCTTATTTATGAGAGCCAATAAAAATGAAATAATTTGTTGGAGGTTAAAAGAAATATTCGTCTTGTCAGAGTATCGAACTCGGTTCTTCTGATTGGAAGTCCCGTGTCTTACCATTGCACTATGGCAGACATAGTATGAAATGGTACTAAAACTAATCTTATTCTACAGTTCGAAATTAATTATTATTTTCAATAATTTGAATTTTTAATGTGAAAAGTTATATTTCATGCAATTGATAAATTATCATTGAAACAAAATATTGCGAGAAAAAATAAAACATTTTAATTCAATAAGTTTGATATAATTGTTTCATTTAGTTTAGTTTGCATAAAAAATAAATGATAATCATTTTTTTTTTCAATGATCTAAATTTTTAATGTGAAATGTTTCCATCGTCTTATGCAATTAATAAAACATTATTGAAACAAAATATCACGAGAAAAAATATAATAATTTATTTTGATTGATTAGATATAATTGTTTATTTCACATAGAAAATAAGATTATTCCTAAAAGAGTCCTTTTCATCTGCCTCGATAGCTCAGTGGTGAGCGCGCTTGGCTCATAACCAGGAGGTCGTGAGTTCGAGTCCTGGCTGGATCTGAATAGATTTTATTCATTCTGTAGGTATACTTATTCATATTTGTTTAGATTTAAAAGTTTAAATTTATTTCCGAAATTAAATGTAGTGTCTGTCTCGGTGGCTCAGTGGTGAGCGGGTAGGACTCATAACCTGGCGGTCGTGAGTTCGAGCCCTGGAGTTTGCTCCATCCGAGATAGGCAGACATACAGAACGACAAAATGACAACGACAATGACATATTAACTACTTATGACGACATAGAGTGACGACGGGGACAGAGTGACGACGACGATGACAGAGTGACGACGACGACGACGACAGAGTGACGACGAGGAGAGAGTGACGACGAGAAAAGAGTGACGATGCTGACAAAGTGACGATGTGGACAGCGTGCCGACGGTGATACAGTGACGACGACGACGATAGAGTGACAACGACGATGAAGATAGAGTGACGACGACGAAGACAGAGTGACGACGACGAAGACACTGTGACGACGGCGACGAAGAAAAAGTGACGAAGAAGATAGAATGACGACGTAGACGAAGATAGAGTGACGACGACGACGAAGCCAAGGTGACGACGAAGACGAAGATAGAGTGTTGACGACGAAGATAGAATGACGACGAAGACAAAGTGACGACGAAGACGAAGATAGAGTGTTGACGACGAAGATAGAATGACGACGAAGACAAAGTGACGACGACGACGAAGATAGAGTGACGATGACGACGAAGACAAAGTGACGACGACGAAGAAGAAAGAGTGACGATGAAGACAGAGTGCCGACGACGACGAAGATAGAGTGTCCACGACGACGAAGACAAAGTGACGACGACGAAAAAGATAGAGTGACGACGACGACGAAGATAGAGTGATGACGACGACGACGACAAAATTAAAGTGACGACGAAGATAGAGTGACGACGACGACGACAAAAATAGAGTGACGACGAAGATAGAGTGACTACGACGACGACGAAGACAGAGTGCCGACGACAACGAAGACAGAGTGACGACGATGAAGACAGAGTGACGACGAAGATAGAGTGACTACGACGACGAAGAAGACAGAGTGCCGACGATGAAGACAGAGTGATGACGATGAAGACAGAGTGACGACGAAGAGAGAGAGTCACGACGATGACAAACTTATCAAATTATGGTAATGTATCTTCATTCACGATCAGAAAGATTAACTTAATGAAATGAGAATTAAAAGCCTGTTGTGGTTTTCAGTAATGTTTATCCATCCAAAAATCCTAAAAAATCATAAATATACTGAACAAAAGTGAAAACGCTACACCTACTTTGCTTGTCATTTTTCTTCTAAATACAACAAGTAAGAAAATCAAATGAAAGTGTTTCGCATTGTTCAATGACTTGGTTGTGCCAAGCACTAAACGTTTTGTGATCTTGGTTACGGAGATGAAAAACGGACACTTTTAATGTGACAGGGGTCCGTTTTTCACGTGTACAATTTGAACGGAAATTTTACATAAATTAAACCTTCAGAAATCCAAGCAGAAGAATGCCAAGCATGCCGAACTGTACGGAATGGTAGTCTGATAAGTTTCCAGTCAGGAAATGTAAAGAAGCTTGCATAACATTATTTCACTGTTTAGAAAATGGTGTTTGAAATGCAGAATTTTCATTATGTTCCAAAGCTTGAAAAGTTTACAATGCAATCTCCATAGGAAATTGAAATCGCTATTGCATGGACATCTGGGAACATTCCTAGTCGAAGAAAGGGTTCAAAAATCCCCTGTAAGGCCTGAATGATGTTGCAAAAAAGACCAATCGAAAACAGTGATAACTTTGTGAATACGAAACATTTTAAATTCCCTTTTTGTTTATGTTAAAGGGAGGTAATTCGCAAAACTGACAGATTCGACCTTGATTTTAGAGCTTGCTAAAAGAGATTAGTGAGATTTTAAGTGTTTTTTTGGCAACCCGGATATGACCAATTCCGAAAAAATAATGATGCGTTTTCTGCGCATGCGCATTTGCGGCATTAGATGAAATTAGCTCTAAACGCATTACGGGCTATAACTCTGACATTTAAGGAGACAAAGCAATGAAATTTCGACAAAATGATTGCTGAAAGCCTGGGAAATAACATCAAAATATATTTCATGCTATTGGTTCGATACATTTCAAGAAATAAGAAATCTTGAAGTGTAGCGTTTTCACTTTTGTTCGGTATATGTCTTTTCTCCTGTGTGCACACGCTATCCAATGATATAAACAATTATAAGTATTCAAATTGCATGGCATATGTATTTCACTGCATCACCAGTTTTCAAGTTATGAATTGTTAGTAAAACTGTATAAGAAATTGATTGCCATCTGATGGCAAAGTGGGTGACTAACCCCACCCACTTTGATTTTATATATCTTCCAAACCAAGGTTCCGTTCTATTTGATACTTTGCCTACATAAGATCAATATGTCAGTGGTCATGTGTGGCGAATTGAAGAAAATCGGGTCACGGAAAGGGCCTTATTGACATTGATCCTTTGTTCATCTAGAAGAAAAATAACGACGATAACGGAAAGACCGTCATTAAAGGCCTGGTCACTTATATATACTGAGCAAAAAAAGTTTAGCATGTTTTTTTACACATTATTTTTTCAGTTTTTGATATTTAAATGAACGTTGCTTTGTGCTGTTCAGTTGTCCCGATTGACAACCATTACGCATACAGTGCATGTGTAGAGTGAACATTCAGTGTATTGAAGAAAGTTCAGATAAGCAAAAGTCACGTGCGGCATGTGTGCAGTGACATCGATAATGTCTAGCTTGTCCAAAAACACACGATTACACAGATCTGTTAGCAGAATCATTTTAACTGTTACAAATTCTTTGAAATTGATTATGGGAAGGCGAGAAATGATGACGTATGTTCGATGTCAGAGAGCTCTTTGCATGCTCCAAGCAGGTATGTCTGTTAGAGATGTCGCTTTGCATTTCAATTGTCTCCAATTGACAATTACGTGCCTACGGCACTTGGTTTATACAACTTTAGCCACCACCGACCGACCTAAATCTTGTAGACTGTGTAAAATGACGTTCATGGAGGATCGTTTCACAGCGACGTCTTGACGACGTTTCGAATTCCTGTCAAGTAAGAATTTAGTGCTACTCCTCCAGGACGTCACAAGGTATACCGTTAGTGACCAGACTGTCCGGAACAGGCTCCACACAACTTACATCAGGGTCCTCCGATCTTACGCCAATGACGTTAAGCATCGACAGGCATGGCGTCAGTGGGTATTGACACATCGATATTGATTCAGGAGACATTGGACTGATGTCCGGACGAATCTCATTTTACGTGTCATTAACTGACAGAAGGATTTGTGGTTGGAGAAGATTCGTAAGGCTTGATACCAATAACGTCATCATTGGTACTGTTACGTCGAGTGCAGCGTCATTTTTAGGCAGGAATAGATGTAAACAGTTAAACAGACCTCATTTCACTTAATGGCAACCAAACGGTGCAAGGGTACTGCAATTAAATTATCCAACCTGTCACTGGACCGTCTTACAACGACACAACGTTGTGATATTTCAATAAGATAATCACCACCTACTTACTCCAAGGAAAATACAGAATAATCTACGCCTGAACTGCTTAATCACCAGCTAAAGAACACACAAAGAACATTGTTAGACGTCAGACTAGAGAAAGTAATGACGTCTGTAACGTCATTGGCAATGAGCGTCATCTACAGCATGAATGGGCAAAATTCCTTTCTCTGTGGTCAGGAAGCTTCTCTGCAACATGGGAAGACATTGAATGGCGGTCCTGGCTGCTTATGCTGGACATTCGCGTCTTTGAAATTTGCTTGACATTCGATATCTGACCCCTGTGTACTTTAACGTAAGATACCTAACTAACGCTTAAGAATTCTGAAGCAAAATTTTCAGGAAGCGCTAGAAAATTGAATTTTCAAACACATTAGAGTTTTATTTTTATGGATTTTGGAATGGTTTTTGACTAGGAAAGGACATTTTCCAAGTGTGCTAAACTTTTTGTGCACAGTATACGTACAAATCAGCGTCCACGTACGTCCACATCGCGTCAAAAATATGCTTTGTAATTTGCAATTTGTAATTTGTCTGTTCCTTGGACGTGCTTCCGCAGTGATGTAGACGCGGAATTGTGAATTTGACCGGTCCTTGAAAAAGAATGTCATTCAGCTATATTTAAGCCTCGGGAATCATTAATTATTGAAACTGGAGTTACGAGTTTTTTGTTGAAAAGCGACGATATGTCAACATTATGTAATGTTTCATCTGAGGTGCGTTCTTTAGAGCAAGATTTCCTGAGATATCTTGAGATTTCTTAAGATGTTTTAGGATAAAGCGCTCTTTTGAGCAAGATTTTTGAGACGATCACTGGGAGCCGCCATTGCTATATACCTCTTTCGGAACCCCTCGGTAAATTCTGTAGAATCTATATGGGATAGAATTGACCGAGTTGTTCCGAATGCTCCATGATTCATAAACCGCGGAGTTCCGAATGCTCCATACTTCATACAAATGACGTCATGATGACGTCATTTGTATGAAGTATGGAACATTCGGAACACCTCGCTTAAAATCTCGGTCTCAAAAAAGCTGAATCAAAAACATCCTTAGAAATCTTAAAAATCTCGCTCTGAAGAACGCACCTCTGGAAGTAAAATATCTAACCTACCTCCTGCAACGGCATACATCATACTGGTCTGTCGTCTCTTTTGTCTTTATATGGATATTAAAATTTAATTAGTCCGGGGATGCAATACACGAAATTTGAGCGCTTTTGATTTTATTTTGTGTATAAATAGAAAAAGATGTCACGCATAAGCTATTTTTGTTCCCTACCAACAATTCCGTTTAATCTTATATTTTATATTTATACCCTAGCTATGTAAAATAAATTTAACTCTCAAATTCGACCGATATAAAAATAACTCTTATTTATCACTCTCGCAGGAACCAATTTCAAATACGTAGGCAGAGCAACCGATACGAGGGGATAAAAGCATTCTGAAATTATATTCTGTTACTATAAATAGTAACATTTTGGGCTAGAATCGGCCATATATCAGGCGGGCCGAAAAAGCTATATCCACGTGAATCCTTAGCAGCGGGCAGATATGCGATATCTTCCCGCTGCTAAGGAATTTATTCTAAAAACTATAGCTACAGATCTGTTGCACGTGCCTTTTCGTGACACGAAACGTCAATGACGTCAGAAAAGCGCAATGTTGTTTACACAAATGGCGGCCGTCGTAACGTTATCTTTCTGCACTCCAAGTGCAATTATTGTGAAAACATGTTTGAAATTGAGTTTATTTCAACTGGAACATCACAAAAAGAATGCAATATACAGATTAATACACGGCAGATTCGGGCCTGAGAGTGATATCTGCCCTAACCTTAATATCTGCCCTCGGTCTAAAGACCTCGAGGCAGATATCGCGGTTGCGGGCCGATATCACTCTCCGGCCCTCATTAGCCGTGTAATAACCTCTAAATATCAAACCATCCTAGAGTCAATATTTTTGTAAAACTTGATAAAACGTATGGTATAATTTTGCTTAAGGGGGAATGCTCCAGTTTTTCGGAATACTCGGTCATTACTGTAGTAAATTAAATGTTTCGCACCAATATGTTTCGCTACCATATTTTCAATAATATAATACATCATTACAATTTACCATTTTCGACGGTAAAAGTGTATTTATTATTCAAAACTGATTTCTTCAAGATGGAAATCGATTATTTAGAGCAAGACAGTCGTAAGTGTGTATGCAGTTACCACTGTTTTGCGTCATTTTATTCATGTGTAGCTGATAAAAAATGCTGTAATTCATTAATAAGTGCGCTGACCTATACATTTTCTTTTTGAATTATTACCAGGACATGTTGCTTAATACAATGAGAGAGTTTTATCAAATTCTATTATGTAGAACTTGAAATATTTCCAAAAATATGCAATTTTTGACATAAGATACTTCAGCTTCGTTGATCAAACCGAACACGTGAGCATGCTGTTTTATACATTTACGCGTTTATAATAGCACATATTTTGGATTTTCTGTTCTTATTAAATGTAAGACGTCACTTTAAATCCGTTTTCGGGACTAAACAATGAATATACAGCATTCTATTAGCATTTTAGTGACCTTTGACAGGTGCAAGAAATTGTGCATTTTTTCGCTGTAGGGGTATGTGATACGAATGCCCATAAAAATCAAACAAGATCGCTGACCATCCATTTTTATTTTATTTTCCAATTGGTAATAACATGTAATTTCAACATACAAAATATGAATAAATTCTATTATTGGAAAAAAATTTAGGAAACTGGAGCATTCCCCCTTAAATAAGTACATGTATACAAATGTGACCCGTCACGCTAAAAGGGACCTTATCCGAACTCTAAAAACCCAAATTTTGACAAACTTGTCAGAACGAGTACAGGTCAACTAGATCCCGTATGCGAAAAATGAACATGAAGTAAGATAGAGGAAATTTTTCAGATTTAGAAAATTACATAAAAGTGAAAAGTGTCTGCCCTAGTCTGGCTGCGCGGACTGCGCAGACAGACTAGGGTCGATATTTTTAACACTTCATATAAGGTCCCTTTTAGCGTGACGGGTCACATATACTTTTCTGCAAACACATGCACACTTTATTTTGTGTGTCAGTATATTATTTTACCTAATCCGTTATCTCCCAACAATTACTGAAGTAGGAAAAAAAGTTAAGCACCCCTCCGACACATAAATACACTTTTCCTACGAAATTGCGTATGCATCATAATCATACAAAAGAAATGTGTCATTTTTTTCTGAAAAAAGAGCGATAAGATTACTAAAACATTTGATAATTAGATTTTGGAGAAATGTGAGGTTTCTCTGTCCATCATTTTGTAAATTGGATTATGGGTCCCTGGCGACTCCTCTTGCTATTTACTTTAGTGTTACAAAAACACTGACTAGAGTTGGCTTTCTAAATTAAACATGTCACGCAATAGACGGGTCCTGTGAATCTCAGAAAATCTAAATAAAATGACATTAACAGAGTATAGAAAATGTATATAAAAGTGTATTAATTCATTACCAGACTGCAAAATTTAAAAAGACCTGTCCAAACTCAAATAAGCTGCAAACGACAATTCCATGCGAATTAGAATTTACCATTTCAGGAAAGTTTGGGTAGAAATTATTGAGAGAAATGAAGGAGTTGTTTGTTACAGTGTTACATTGTACAAATATCTTATTTTCCATAATGTTTCCCAAGTCTGTAATTTGTTTGCCGTTGCCCACGGCGTAGGGTTTGATGAACATTAACCTTAGTTAAATTTATATTTGTGAACCGTCACGCTAAAAGGGACCTTATCTGATGTGTGAAAAATATCGACCCTAGTCAGTCTGCGCAGTCCGCGCAGCCAGACTAGGGCCGACACTTTTCACTTTTGTGTAATTTTCTAAATCCGGAATGTTTTCCCTATCTTACTATATGTTCATTTTTCACATACTGGATCTGGTTGACCTGTGATGAGTCTGACAAGTTTGTCATAATTTTGATTTTTATAGTTCGGATAAGGTCCCTTTTAGCGTGACGGATCACATTTTTGAAAGCCCACCCCCTCCATTATCTGTAGCTCTGCAGTATCTCTGGTACAACCCGCATTTCATGTCTTTCAGAATAGTCTCTCAACCTAGTCCAAAATGGCAAATTAAAAGACTACTATATGCAAAGTTGAAAGGTGCTGCATATGGCAAAATTGAGGTAAAACATGATAGAAAATATCCTTCTTTTGGTAAAATGCTTCTCTCAAGTCTGTATCAGTGACGTCAAAACAAGGTCTTGTTTGGGACAGGATTATAACCGAGGTTCAATCTAAATATGACAGTATCTGTTTAAGAGGGCGTAACTCTCAACACAATCCATCAATTGAAATAGAAGTGACACTTAAAGTAACATCGTTTACTGTTCACTTTTCATTAAAAAAATAATTTTAAAAAAATAATTGCAGAATTTTCGTTTTTTATAGACATAGCAGATGCTGATTGTTCAAAAACTAGCTCACCACAATTATGTCAGGGATATTGTCGCTTTTTATAAAAAAAAAACTCGTAACTACATATTGTTTAAAGCTGTAGTTACGATATTTTTAAGAAAACCTGCGACAAATTGGTTTCTCATTTTTGCTAGACTGACAAGAACTGACATACTCGTGGGAGATCACTGACTAGATCTATTAACCCTTTCCAAAAGGACAAAATTTAAAATTAAAAATTCTAATAAGTTGTTGGGGGGGGGGGGAATTAAGTGTCTCTTGGTGTACAAATATATTTATTGATGCTTTATCATGAAAAAAGACAATACTTATTTCAGTGTATTTGTCCTCTTCTCTAATACATTCTTCAGTCATTTTGTTTAACGATGGCAGAATTATGTCTTGTATTGGAAGGGTATAGTCACGTTACATATAGGCGAAGTTTCCGGTTCTTATAGACCTGATATCATGGACCTTTTTATTGTGGAAACATCTTTGATCTGCATTACAACATTAAATCTATCAGTGTTTAACCTTTGCCCAATAAGACCAGGTTTTGACGCATCGAATACAATTGGCGTGGGAAAACATTGAGGTAAAAGAAGAAGATGCTGATTGCAATATTTTCTGTGCTATATTGTATGTAAATTTCATTTTAATTGCCATCGATTTTGGTTTCTGTGGCATCTTTAAAATTAGGAAAGTCATTGTTTTGTCGTTTGGGATAGGGTTAGTAGATCTATTTTTAGTATTTTTTTCTCTCACCCATGTTCCATGCATGGAGCTACTTTGCATCCTGATCATCATTGTCCCTACTCCCTACCCAAAAAATTCACCAACATTTTTACGTATTCGAATGTAATTTCTTTATTTATTTTTCTAACGCACGATACACAACTTACGTCACTTATGACAGTGGTGATTTTATAGTTCCTTATTTATATAATTCTTCCACGTCGATTTTTACGACCTGCTTCCTAAAAATTGCATTTTTGTAAAGTGAAGATGTATTTCCCCATGCGACAGACACATTTTGAAAATAAGTAGATTTAAGTCCTGACCTGCAAAAAGGGACCTAATCCGAGTCTCTGATGAAAATTCGCTCTTTTATATTTTGATGTCGCTATTTCATGCAAATATCAGATAGTGAATTTTCATCAGAGAAGACTCGGATTAAAAGGGGCCGTTATTGCATTTGAGAATAACATTGTCCAGATCAGCATACGTATATGCCTACAAGTAGTCTTAGTCATTGTTGTAATACAAATGAGCCAGGATCTGGAAAAAACGTCCCTTATAGTATTTGAGACATTCATGTTTTAAGATCAGCATGTGTCTAAATGCAGTCTTATCAGGATTCATACTGCTATCTTATTGTTTATTCCTGTCAGAAAGAAGCTTTAAGAGATCAACATGGGTCCTGATCAGTCTGTGCGTATGCACATGCTGATCTGGATCCATGTTGGGCTCAAAAGCCTTAAGGGACCTTTTTCCAGATCCTGGCTCAAATCATTTTCTAATACCTTCTTCATGGACCCGTGGGTCCATAACAACCATGAGAGATTGACTTGTCTTGGCAAGTGAGCAATATTAAGTATGGATTAATCTAGAAAAGCGGTGGCCTTTAATACTTTTACTGTCCTTTTTCTACTCTCTTAAGAACAGAGCACATTCTCTCTTCATTCCATTATGATATAATAATGCTCTGTTCCCGCGTGGTCATTTCACGTCTAATCTCGGGGCCTTGGCGGGATTTCGGTATCCAATCGTTGGCTTTACACAACAAAACAATTTAAAAAACTGATACAAACTTTCATTGGCTTACGCTTCAAACTACCGGCTTCAGCCAAAAATAGAAGCGACGTAATGTGTACGTAATCAAACAAGATAAAACTGAATGATTTTGATTCGATAATTCAAATGTTACCGGCTTCAGACAAAAATAGAAGCGACGTAACATATACGTAATGATAATGCAAGATAAAACTGAATGATTTTGATTCGATAATTCAAATGATGTGCTATAATTAGATTATGACGAACAGATATTCTGTTTGTGTACCAAAAACGACAGAGGTCATATTTAATGGTTAATCAATAGACCTCGGCTTTGGAGAGTATCTCTTTTCTAAATTCTGGATCTAATAAATATTTCGTCGCTTTTCTTCAAACACCTCGTAACTACATCATGTCGTTTTAGCTATAATTGTGGATTTATCAACGTAACGATACCGACGATTTGATTTTGTAATCCTGACTTGATCAGGGAACTACATCTAACCTTTTCCAAAACGGCGAAATTTTATATGTGTACCATAAACAACATACGACGAAATAGCTGTTGATCATTTCAGGATTTTTCGACGTCGACGACAGTTACACGAAGTTTGCTTATCTAGTGATTGGTGGATTACTCTTGATTAATCTTTTCCAAAATATCAAAATATTTAGAATGTTCCAATTTGAAAGCGGCTGCAGACGACAATATGTATGATAATTAAAATAGGATTCTGTAAAATAATGCACGGTAGATGTTGAAGGAAAATGAGTGAACAATGAACTATGTTATTTCCTTAATTAAGGCCGACGGCCTATAATATATAAACATGCAATTAATATACACATTTAAGTGACGTAATACCAAGTAAGGTTATCAGAGTAAATAAATATCACTAAAATTTTCGTCTTTTTCTTCATTATTTTCTGACCCTCTAGCCTAAAAACATGTTAAAACATTGTCTTGTTTGGAAAATTGTTAAAGTGACATTTCAGAATAATTTTTACATAAATTTTACTTTTTTTATCTGAAAGAGCATAATTTCTTATGAAAATTCTGAAAATTTCAAGCTAAAATATTAAACCGTTTACGAGAAATGTGTATTTTTGTTCTAAAATTAAACAAATTGTTGTGGACAACAGTTCAGATTTATATAGAATTTGTCATTTCTGTCTCAACTTTAAAGGCATATTTTTCGCTTATAAATAACAACTTCAAAAAACTGATAGTAATTCTTCGCGTTAGAATAAACAATCTTTGCATCAAGACATACTTATAGAAAATGAAATAAATGTGAAATGTCTCTTTAAATGAGTTCCAGGTAGGGGGCGAAGTTTCCGGTCCTGATAGATTATAGACAAAATACCTTTTATACGGTACATATAATCTCCTTTAACCCTTTAGCAAACGGGAGAGAGTTGGTCTATGCTAACTCATAAAGAGCGACAGACATCAAGTTTAAACTGATTGAATAACCCAAACTCACGTTATGGTTATGTAGGGTAGAAAATAATGAGGAAGAAATAGATTTTGTTATTTTGACACTGCAAAATGCATTAGATTTTTGTTCTGACACTGTCTCGTTTGGGAACGTCAAAACCTGTTGAGAGGTCTTGTTAAAGGTTGATGTTAATGGTTTTCATTTATGCATGAAATCGAGAATCATTAAATCTTCCACTTCTAAGACCTTTTTGCCAACAGTCTACCATTAGTTCCACCTACAATGTTAGTATGATCACCCAGTCACCGGAAAGTTTTCCAGAACAAATTGTCGCTTTTCAACAAAATCATCGTAGGGCCTAACTGCAGCTTGTGTTAAGCTGCAGTTACGAGGTTTTTTGATGAAAAGCAGCGAAATATTAATGTTGACATTCTCAAACAGTCGTTGTAATCGCAAAACCTAGTAACTGCAGTTTCAATCGAGCTATAGTTACGAGGTTTTGCAATAACATCGGCGAAATATTAAGTCGGATACATCTGATGAGAGTTAAGAAATGCACCAAATTCGCAAATATCTTTGTTTTTAACACTCGAGTTTAGCCTACATGTATGAATACATTGTAATCTTTTCTCTTGATAATTTCTCTTCCATCAATCTATAGATATAATCTTCATTATACGTATAAAAAGCGCTATTTAATCTTTTCCAAAAAAATATTCCTACTGGTTCTGAAACAGCATTATATTGAAGTTATTCAGAGCATATTTGGTTTCCGACATTTCTTTTTTTTTTTTTTTTTTTTTTTTTTTTTTTTTTTTTTTTTTTCATTTTATTTTGCTACAGTTATGATCTAAGCTATGTATCAACTTCCTGATATCATTTTTGTTCTTCCATTAGGAGATGAAAATTTGGAAGAGCTCCCTTCACACCTTCCCAAAAAGACCTGCTTTTGACGTCCTCAAAAAGATCGGTTTTGGAAAACATTGAGGCAAACGAAGAAAATGCTTATCATCATCATTTTCTACTTTTGTCTCAATATTTTTTTGCTATATTCAGTATTTTGAAATGAATTTATCTTAAACAAACTTTATTTTGTCGTCTGCAACAATTTTCAAATCGGACTAACCTGAAATTGTATCGTTTGGGAAAGCGTTAATGACATTAATTTTCACACTTTTTGTGAATCTTATTTTCTTGATTGCCGAAAAACAATCAATCATTGAGTAATTATGTCGGTAAATTAATTGATCGGTACGATCAAAGGCACATGATTACCTTTAGTTAATACAAATAATGCCTTATAAGACAGTGTTGAGTAGCCAGTGTCAAAATGCGTTGAAAACAAACAGTAATTAGAAGAAAGGGGGTATTTAAAGAGTTGCGATACAGCTTTTGACACATATCTCATAACGATGGCTGATCTATCACGACATACCTGTGTTTGTTTTCCTGTAACAGAACCCTCGTCTATAGGGTACTGTTGTTATGGAACAACACGAGAAGTCTACCAACAACATATACAACAAGAAGGCCTGAAGACTGACTGGTACATACCCTTCACCACTTCGAAGACTCAACTGAGAGGCTATGACGTCATCATCTCGCTGAATGTCGCCAAATATCTCCGTGACCGCATGAAGTTATACAGACTCGCTGATGGAAACATCGCTGCACTGGGAAACAGGGAGGGTATTATCAAGCCCTGTTTCTTCAAGTGCGTCACCAAGAAATAACCCTATTTAGGATCACAAACCAAACGGCCCTTCTTAGGGCCAACCAATTCAATAAAAGTAGTTCCATGAAAGAAATAGTCTAGAAGAACTCCTTACCCATCCCCACACCCCTTTCCTAACTAATCCTAGTCTCAGTGGCGGATCCATAGTGGTTCACAAATTGTGTTGCTATGAAAACGCCCCTTTAACAGAAATTCTTGGTCCGCCTAACCGGCTGAACATCCCTGTTTTTAACACGTCTTACAAATAAATCTCCTACTGAATATAGGAGGGTTTCATTCTATTCTTATTAAATTCGTTAATTCAATTCTGGGGTACTGTGTGCATACAACAAGAAAATGGACTTTTCAACTAAAAACTCATAACTGCAGTTTGATAAAAGCTCTTTTTTACAGACGACAATTGCTTTACATGTGTGGTGAAGAAGTAAGCACATACCAGTCAGCAAAATTTTACCCTGATCCAAATTAATAAAAAAAACAAAAAAAAAACGTTGCAATACCAAGCGAACAAAATATTAGGGATTTTTTACTCTCTGTATAGAAGACGTTGTGTTAAATGCAAAAAATGCTTGTAACAAAAACTTTATTGTCCACAATGTTCTCCTTCATTAAGCTCCATTAAGTGAGAATGTATAATAAAAGAATTAGCGGCTGTGTCGGCGGGGCTGTATTACATACATAAAGGTATCATGTACCTTACTTTTGGCACATTCTGTATCTGAATTCCACAAGAAAGCACTAGCGATTCATATAGACTGTTGGACTGCTAGCGAAAAAGTCGTTGGATAAGCTGTTCCTACGGCATTTTCGTTTTCAAAAGCTATCTAAGGTAGTATTAACGTCCCTAATATTTGGGAAATTATTGAGAGAAAAGAAAATACATTTAACCAATTTTTACCTAGTTAAAATACATGTAATGTCTCTATTGTTAAATGAACACAAATTACATTTTATAACAACCCATATGCCGTCTAATGCAGCTTTCCAATTTTGACAAATCTAGTTTTGCGCTTTTTTTGGAAACGTTTATACACATTTTGCCCTTGTCTCAGACTACAAAACTGCAGCAATTTAGCCTATTAACCGTTTTCGTCTTATACGCCAACCAACACTTTTATTCAAGAGCGTTTACTATTTGTGACGTCTACTTCATGACTTTTCTGTGAAAGGGTTAATGATTCTTGTATATTTTCCATTATGACTCTACTGTAAGCTAATGAAGCGTTCCCGGAAAATAATGAACAAGAATCCCCACGGGACGCCAGAACATTAAAGGATCACAATGACACCATGTCGTTCTATAGTCTTTGACATAAAATTATTAAACTAATAATGACATTTTTGATATAACAGATTACATGTACATCGTCGCTTTACAACAAAGCCTCGTACATTTGTAACTGCAGCTTAAAACGCTTGTTTCAAGGTGCAATTACGAGAGAGATTTTATTGAAAAGCTACGACATGCAGGCCTGCATGTGCACCATAAACTCTTATGCAATTGTTGTACGCTGGCCATGTAAGAGCATTACAAATTAAGAAAAAAACATTAAAGATTATCTCTTTTTTCCCGACGATTAAAAGTTCTTGAAAGTGCTGTAAAGTACTGTAAACTGTTTTAACGTCTGATTCTGCGTGCTTCTTACTTACGTTTGGAACCTGCCCGGCCTTAAGTCCAGGACTCCATAATAGAAAACGCATGGAAAACATGGAGACACAAGTAGAAAATGCTGAAATTCAGCATCTTCTCCCATTGTCTCAACGTTTTCTGTGCTATATTGTACAAATATCTTATGTATCACCATGTATTGTAGCCTATCGTCTGTAGAATCTTTCAAACTTAACGCGAATATTCCTTAATTTTTGGTGTTTGGGAACGGACAAAAGGTGAACGGCCTATCATTTTTTCTAGTATTTCTTCATTAAAATTTTGTTCGATGGACGTGTTAAATTAGAGGTGAATGGCTACTTTTAACCCTTTCCCAAACAACGCATTGTTTTGACATCTCCACGAGAACGGTTCAACCAGACGTGGGTACACATAAAGACAGAGAAGAGTAGTGCCGATGAGTAGCAATTTGCCACATCCCTTTCCGCTATGTTTTCTAGCTATGACATACCAATATGTTAATTTTGACATCGCATATTTTGCCGACACCTTTCAAAATGGACCATGTAAAAGACGGCTTTGGAAAATGGTTTGGTTAAACTTGAAAAGAAACGCGAAACAAAGTCTATATTAAAACACGACATATCGCATTTCAAATATTTTTTATGATTACACGCAACACCATGCGTCACGTATTATGCGGTAACCAATCTCAAATACCTATGCGTAATCCTTTCAAACTCAAGGCCTGGTTTTTACGCGTAAAAGAATAATTATGCTTGGGAAAACTTTGATAAGAAAATGAATATGATCAGCATTTTCTCTTTTCACCTCGATGTAGTCTGTGCTTTAAAGTGACATTTCAGAATTTTTTGTCATAAATTTTACTTTTATTTTTATCTGAAAGAGCATATTTCCTTATGAAAATTCTGAAAATTTTAAGCCAAAATATCGTGCCGTTTACGAGAAATTTATATTTTTGTGTTAAAATTGAACAAATTGTTGTTGACAACAGCTCGGATTTATATGCAATTTATCGATTATGTCTCAACTTTAAATGCATGTTTCTCGCTTATTGGCAACGACTTCAAAAAACTAATAGTATTTATACTCATTAGAATAACCAATCTTGGCATCAAGACATACTTTAAAAAATTGAAATTGGAATGAAATGTCCCTTTAAGGATACGCATTTTAATGTATAGGCGTAGGAAGGGGGGCCAGACCCCCAATAATTTACAAAAGGGACCTGCCCCATATGCCCCCATAATACACCTATATTTCCATTCACTTTAACATTTGCCCCCTCCCCCAATATTATAAACCTTCCCACGCCTGTGTAATGTTATCAACATCGCATGTTGTTGTCTGCAAAATTTTAATGCTTTTTAATTCGATCAGTCAGAGAAATATTAGAAATATTGCTGTCGGGTAACGACATCTCGTCGAGGACACCAAAATAGTCTAGATCTGCATTCAACATAACAGAGGATAGACATTTTCCGGTGGACAATGACTATTTTGAACCTCGCTTCAGGACTTTAGCCAACTTTATTCCGACGTCATAGTGACGTAGTCGTAAATGTCATGTATTTCGAAATAGGCCCTTTTCGACCTCGCTTGTACTGGGCGTTGGCAACAAATTATGAAAATAAGCGCCAGCAGTGACTTTTATTGTATAATCTTGATTCCTTGTAATTGAAGTGAAAATTGTGACAAACAACTTCTTCATTTCTCACAAGGTTTTATTTCCTACATAAATATCAAAGCATGTGAAATTGTAACTAGTTTTAATTTTCGTCTGTAACATCTTTGAATTTGGACGAGTCTAAAACTTTTGCCGTCTGGTAATGGGTTAAAGAGGTCACGTGATCGTAAACGATGTCTGTCTGGAATCAGATAATCTCTGTCTACTCTCATTAACGATTCCTTACTTAGTCTGTATACTTAACGCATTACCAGGCGACAACATTTTAGACTTGTCCAAATTCAAAGATGTTGCAGACGACAATTTCAAGTGACTGAATTTTAACAGTTTTTGTCTTTCTAAGTTACACACAGTATAAACATTGTGGGAAATGAAGAAACTGCTTATCACAAGCGATTTCTTCATTTTACACGATGTTTTCTATTTAGGATTTTTCTCAATGGGCGTCAAAAAGCACCTCTATGTGGTAATGGATTAACATTTTCTCAAACAACAAATTTGAAACTGTTCATAGAATAGAAAGTCTTGATTGGAGAAAGAATGAATAGGTTTTTATCCTTTTCCTTCATTTTTTCTTCTTCTTAAAGTGACATTTCAAAACTATTTTTCATAAATCTTACTTTTATTTCTTTCCGAAAGAGCATAATATTTTCGCATGAAAATTTTGAAAATTCAAAGCCAAAATATTGCGCCGTTTACGAGAAATATATATTTTTGTATTAGAATTAAATAATATGATGTATACAGCATTTCAGATTGTTATAGGCCTACTCGTATTATGAAATTTGTCATTTCTGTCAGCGCATTTTTCACTTATAAGCAACAACTTCACAAAGCTGATAGCATTATACACATGATAACAACCAATATTTGCATCAAGACATACTTTAAAAATGAAATTGGGACGTTAAAAATGAAAAATGCCAGTAATTTATAAACTATGTTACATTTCCATTCCAAATATTATAAACTTAAGCATTTTGAACCGTTTAGAATTTTGAATTCATGCTTACTTATGAAAATATTTGACAAAAATGTTCAAAATTACCTCCCTTGCACATGAATATAGAGTAAAATGATATTTGTAAATTATTTTCTTCTTGAAACATAATCTTGAAATCCGGCACGGTGAATCAACTTATGTGAAGTGTATTAACAAGTGTGTGTAATTTGATGCATTTCGTATGGCTAGAAAGTGTTATTTTTCATTTTGGGTCTTCTACCTGAAATCTTGAATGCTAGATCTAAAGGGTTGTCAAAACTTGAGATCTTTCTGGGAAATGTTAAAACGGTCATCGTTTTGGGAACCATTGACCTCTGCGCCTAATCAGTGTTTTATTTCATCTCATTGCTCGTAGAGAATTTCGTTGATATTTTCAAATTTGGCTAACTAAGACGTCAAGACGACTGAGTATATGGTGATAAAGAACAATATGACAAATTAAATTATAGAGTCAAAGGGAGACAATTCGTGTCTTCATTTTCTTCTTCTGCATTCATTGTTTCCCAAGCATTTTCAATTAGGAACGTCAAAATCAGAGAAAGGGTGAAGGATTCCGTACGAATGCGTCACTAGAGCAACTGATTATCATTAATTATCACCGGTCTTTAGCAACCAACTTTGAAATGTGGGTGGAATATTAGCAAAAAATGGCCTCGTCTCTTTAAAAAAGGGCAACTGCAGCTTATTTCAAGCATATATTACGGGTGTTTTCGAGCAAAAAAAACTAGAAAGAGCTCGATCGATAGTGCTAGGTTCCCACTGCCGATCAATTAAACTCGATTAAGCGCGTTTAGTAGATAGAATATCACCAAGCCCGGTCGGCAGGGGTGAGATCGGGAATGACGGCGTAATTGAAATTAAGTAGAAATTCGATCGGGAAGCCATCGTGCATTGATCAGTTAGAACATTGACTTGGAGATTCAATCGTGCATGGTATTCGAGTTTGATTCTACCTAAACTCCATCTGCACTCGATCAACTCGACACGTACTCGAGTGATCCAGACCGAATCCCAATAAACTAGACTTCTGATCCACCTGTTCTCCCGATCAAATCGACGGGTTTGATCGACAAAAGATCGAGAAAATGTCATTTGGTCGGGTTGATTGGTGCCTAATTAGGATGCAGTATGCAAGTATCATAAAGTCTTGTAACGCATGTGCCAAGAAATATTTTAAAATAGCAATGAATTTTGTGTTAAAAATAAACTTGGTTGACCGTTTTGTTTTGATAAACAGTCGATGTTGTTATAAAATCTCATAACTACGGCTTGAATCAAGCCGTAGTTACGAGATTTTATAACAACACCTACGAAATACTAATGTTTGTCAGAAATAACGTCACGATTAACTTGATAAAATCGTTCCCTATTACGCAGTCTCGTAGGTCACATGGCAATTAGGTCCTTTCACTTATGTTTTAGTCTGTACCCGCAGAAAACACTTCCGGAGGCAAAAAAATGGTATATGGGAAATCAACATTTATACTGTTTGACTACATTAAACTGATACTGATTAATTTTCGTGTGCAAAGTCCGTTAGTTGAGTGTCTTAGCAAAACAATGCCGAAGTAGGGTCATTACATATGCAGATGTACTGGGTTAATCTTGCTGGACAATACATGAGAATTGTTACTAAAAACAGTCACAAATCGACATTAAACGAGGCTCCCTAAATATGCGGAGAAAACAATGACGACGCACGTGCATTCAATATACAGCGATAAAGAGCACGTGCATTCAACATGCAGCAATAAAGCGAAGTTTTAAGTGGAACAAAAACTATGAAATTGAATGTATTTGTTAATAGCCGGTAAGATGGTTATTTTATTGGATTTACAGTCAATCGTTCCAAGTTTCATTGTTGATTTCGTATGCACGTCATGCTTTGGGTTCGAGAGAATCGTTACTAAAACGGTTTGGGTTCGAGAGTATTCTTACCAAAACGCTTTGGGGTTGAGAGTATTGTTACTAAAAATAACAAATACTAAACGTTTGAGCGGCGTTTAAAGACTCCAAGAACGACTTCCGGAGGCTGTTGTGTGCGGGGGGGGGGGGGGGGGGGGTGGGGGGTCTTATATGAAATAACCTAATTCATATACGCTATTTCCTTGCCTGTGTCCATT
Organism: Fragum sueziense; assembly: GCA_963680895.1. Lineage (NCBI taxonomy): Eukaryota > Metazoa > Mollusca > Bivalvia > Cardiida > Cardiidae > Fragum > Fragum sueziense. The sequence continues at coordinate 55,433,026 of OY804597.1, read as the reverse complement.
AAAGATTCCACCTAAGTGGTATGGGCCGGAACAGGATAGAATCACAAAGACAAGTGTGAGAAAAAAGTAGCATGGTTGAAATTTTTAATAGACAAGTGACAAGTAAGTATAGTCTAGTTTCGGTGTAAGAACACGTGCTTTATAAACTACTGATGTAAACAAGCAAACAACACGTCTTATATATTGTGTGTATACAATATCACACTCAAACTGTAATTTTGAATTCGATGGTTCGAATCTTGCAGATGTTTCACACCGACAAGATTCGAACCAACACATGCAAAATGTGTTTAAGACAATTGATAGCATACATTTCCTTTATGTTATCGCTGAGTTCATTCGACCTGACATTGACCTTTGAACGAAACAGGTTCACATTTAGCTAATAAACTAAATTAGGCTACATTAGAAAGTATCATAGTCCACGTATATTAGAGGTGTGCAAGAAAATATTGCTGAATTATTTTTAGGAAAAGGTTCAGGTGTATAATTTATGAAAATCAAAATTAAAGCTGCGCTATGTCAAATGAAAATTTTGATAAGAGTGTAAATTTTCTAGATATGTGGCAACTGAACAGAACTGAACTAAACTATAAGTAGATTTGTCGTATTATGAAAGCGTAGCCACAATGTCGTTTTCAAACATAAGTCAAGCATGTGCGCACAAACAATGGGGTAAATGAAGTAATCTTCAATTTGTCATAAAAACAAAGAGGTGGGACATGTATTCTTTTATAATGACCCTTTCCCTGAGTAATGAAGTTTTAGAATTAAAAGCTGATAAAAAAAAGAATTATTAAGAATTATCAATTAAAGAATAAAAAAGGACTTGAAATGACATAAAAGCAAATGGATACAAACCAGGGAATTCTGAAAATCCGCCTTTTTTGCCTTTTTCACGAAATTTGTTCCAATATTTTTCCCAGGAGAGTAATCGGAAATTGTTTAGGAAAAGGGTGACCCTTCTGAATAAAAGCTAGACTATTCATGTAATTTAGTTAACAAGCTTTATTTAGGAAACACTTGTGGAGCTATTAATTGATATATTTTTATATTACGTTTTTATCAAATCGGACTGTAAAAGGTAATTCATTCTTCATTCGCAATGTCTTCAATGTAACGTTCAAAGACTTACAAAGATTTTTAAAGCTTTTTTCCTATTCCGATGTTCAAGTTTCTATCTAACTGAATAAAAGCATAAGAAATAAATAAAAATAAACATGAGCGGGCATAGAATTTTGTTTTTCAAACAAATATGATTTGCAATTATAATTTATCATTATTTAAGATCTATCTAATGTATATATTTAGCAGGTTAAAGATGAACTCCACAAGGAAAACAAAGACCAACCACGTGATAACCGTCACTTGTGATCCATGTCGGTTTGCGGGGAAGACGGCCATTAACGCCGTGAAATATTGCCAGGATTGTCATGGACATTTCTGCCAAGCTTGTGCAACGGCTCACGCCAAGTCCTACACGACAAGGTACCATACATTCATGGAACTGCGAGAGAAAAAACAGAAGAATAACGTCAAGCGACGTCCTAGTCACCGCTGTAAGGAACACGACGCTGATTACGTCAGTTATTGTGAGAATCATGACGTCCTCTGTTGTCACGTCTGTGCGACGTCAGCTCATAAAGTGTGTACCAAAGTGATTCCTCTTTCAGATAAATCATTCGGTACTAGGGCCATTAGACTGGCCAAGGATTTAGAATCGAGTATCAAAAAACTGCAAGTACAGTTTGAAGAAGCGAAAACAGCAAAAATTGATTACATCAAAGCCGTTGAACACCAAGAATCAACGTTTCTCGCGTCAGTCAAAGCCTTTAGAAGAAGTATTAACTCCATTTTGAACAAACTTGAAGACGCCGCTGTAAGGAAGAAAAATGCGGTCCTGAAAGAGAAGTTTGACGTCATAAATGGTCACGTGAAGGCATTTGACATGGCGGACGAAGTGCTGAAGGACGCATTCAAACAACTTGATGTTTCCCTTCATAACAGCGACACAGATATGTTTCTGAGTGCTAAACATGTACAAGATATTGTACACGAATACACAGAAGTGTATGAAAAACTGAAAGTGACACCAGACAAAGGCCATCTTCGATTCGAGCCTGAAGTAAAGATCCAGCATCTGCTCAACTCATTTACTGAGCTAGGTAACGTAAGTACTGAAGCTGTCGATATATCATCGAAATCCTCGTCTGTTGGTTCTATAGCTTCCTCAAGACGTTCAGTCACTTCTTCTGTCAACAAGAAACCTGACTTTACAAAGGACGCATACATACGAATTAAATCGGACAAAAATCCTTGTTACATTACGGGAGCTGGGTTTCTACCAGACGGTCGAGTACTGCTAACAGACGACAGTAATAAATGTGTCAAGTTGTTAGGTACTGACTACACAGTCAAGGCTTGTTACGAATACGAGCACGCGCCTCGTGACGTCACGGCGATATCTCTCACCGAGGCTGCGGTGACCATTCCAGACGAACGTTGTATTCAGATATTCGAGATCGGAACTGAGTCGATCGAGAAGAAAAAGAAACTAGTCCTAAACATGGAGTGTTATGGGATCGTGTTTAACGAAACCGTTATATACGTCACTTCCGGTTGGTCTCCGGAAAAGGAGGTACAAGTGATCGAACCTTCCGGAAAAGTGATTCAGAGAATAAAACTACCAAAGTCCGTGTTTAAATACCCTCTCTACATCACGATAGATCCCATATCTGACGTCATTTACGTGACGGATTACATGAACGGAATAGTAGCGCTAGATATGACGGGTGAGGTAATGCACAAATATTCGGACAAACATCAAGCCCGGGGGTACTACAAGGGGTTGTCGTTAACCCTCCCCGGGCAGGTACTAGCCTGCACCTGGCAGAGTCAGGGGATATGTAAGCTAAACTCGGATGGAAAGGGAATGGACAGCTACATATCCTGGCCGGTTAAGGAACGGAGAAAACCGGTTGCTATTGCTTACGCATTTAACAATAAAAAGTTGCTTGTTTCTTATTGTGGTGAGAAGCGAGATTTTGTAAGCATCTATACTCTACATTAGATCAACGTCGTCGATTGCGCTCTCAAGGTAGTCCACCCCTAATGAGATTCACACGACGTCGGGATTATTCGGGCGACATCGTTAACATTCGGTATGTATCCGGACCTATTCGGACGACGTCAAAAACATTCGGCGGTGGTACGTTCCACCGCCGAATGTTTACGACGTCGCCCGAGTAATTCCGACGTCGCATGAAACTACCTTAAATGCCACAACTACACCTAATCTCAGTTGCACCTACGACGTTTTCATTTACGTAACCATCAATATCAAAACAGACAGCGATCAGAAGCCTGTTTCCTCAAAGCATTGGGGACGTATTGTCGCCCTTCGAATGTCCTACGAACACTTTATACGTGTAACATAAGTCGCAATTTCTAGAACTTTAAGGATAGGTGATTCTTGCCATAAACCAACGTGACATTATGACATTAACTAATATTAATAGGCCTATGTATGTATGACAAAACTTGTCCAAAATGTTTTGACGAAACTGGCTCCCGGTGCCATATTCACCTGAATAAGACATATTTTAAGGTGAAGGTTTGGGAAAATTGAGTTAAATGAAGAAAAGGCTTGGCTTGAAGTCGCTAAGTGACAAAAATTTATAAATCTTTGAGAGAAAGGAGCCGACTGATTACCATTATTTCTTTCATTTCGCACGGATAATTTCTAATCGACGAAATTGATGTTTTCTCTGTGTACTTGGTTCTATCTTTATCTTATACATAATACCTTTAACCCATTACTACACAGTGGCGTTTTTTTTTACTCTCCCACAGAAAAAGGCTTGGGGAAACATTGTGGAAAATGAAGAAATGGCTTGTGACAAGCAATTTCTTCCTTTTTCTACAATATTTTCTAACTCAAAATGGAAAGATTTTTAAAGTTTACTCAACTTTAAATTGTCGTCTGCAACACCTTTCAAATTGGAAAAGTCCAAATAGATAGCCGTGTCAGAGCTAGAAAAAAGAAGATTATAAGAACGATAAGATAGACCCTTTTCGCACCAAAAAATGAAATAATCCATTTTAGCTCCAAAGTTCAATTTACGTCATTTTTATTTATTTATGTTTGATACCCCTTTTGAGACCCCTAAATCGTAAAACGAGAATGGATTTAATCTTATAACCGTTTTACCGTCTGTCCTCCTTTTCCTTTCCATATTTTTCAAAGATAATTTTTTTCTCTTCTTTGAAAATAAACATCGCTTCGGAAAGGGGAAGAATGAGTCTTGCCAGAATATCGTTTTGGAAAAAGAAAAAATGAGTCTTTTGAGAATATTGTAGGAAAGGTCGAATATGCTGGTGATACGTATTTTCTTCCTTTGCCTCAGTGTTTGCCAAAGCTCTCTGTATTAGTGTCGCCACCAAAACCAGATTTTGGCCTAATTGAAATTCCGTCATTTTCCCAAAAATGGAGAAAACTTGAATAACAATTCCTGTTGCAAGCACGGTAAGAAACTTTCGAATTATATATTTTTGAGTTATTTTGAAGCATAACCCTTGGTGAAACTTGTCCAAAGGGAAGAAATGAAAACCAGGCAAACATTTTCTCCTTTTCTTTTTATAATTTCGATACTGTATTGTACTAATTGTGCAAACATGAGGCTCGTCGGCTACAATTCAGTTTGAATGTATCCAACATTTTGTCGCTTGGGGAAAAGATTTGAACTAAATTTCGTTAATCCTTTTCTATACCTGCATGGCTTAAATGTCCCTAGTAGAAACAGCTTTGGGAAAAAATGAGCGAAAAAAAAGAAATTGCTGATGAACATCAATTTCTCCTTTTTTCAATATTTTCTATACTATATATAACATACAGTTTTTTCTCCTTTTGATATCATTGTACTGGTATAAAATTTACCGTGTGGGAAAATGTCAATTTTGTCGAAATAAAATCGTTCATCTCGTTAGCACCTTTTCTGACCAATGACTGATCAATGCAAAGAAAATACCGTAATGTGTTGTGGCTTTCTATTGTTGGGGCACAACACAGGATTTGTATGACTCGCGAAATGAAAAAGACTTATCATATATTTGGGGGCTAAAATGACTTATCTACTTTTTGGGTGCAAGAAAACCAACTTCACTTTTGGAAGTAAAACCGATATATCTATTCTTTTGATGTAAGACAGCGATATATTTCGCTATTATGTACAACTGTTTTGATGCTAGACCCTATACCCACGAGAATAACTATTATTATTATTATTCTTTATTTCCTCCAAGATGAAGATCATATTAAATTTACAAGAACATGCATGCAAAAGAACATAATTATACAACAATAATATGGTACAGATTAATAAGGCAATCACAAAATAAAGACTTTGGAAAAAGAAGAATTTATAAAGACATAAACAAGAGATAGACAGCGAGCAGTACATGTAAAGTTTTAGTCTGAAAATTCGAAAGTTGACCAAAATGTTCATATGTACTTCGTCGGAACAGGATAACTAATTGGGAAAATAATCAACCGGTCTCCCTATCTCAAACCTTTCACGAAACTAAAAAGAGAAAATTTAATGTTTTATAAGGTGATCGGTGATTATAACAGAGCACTCTGATGTTTCATGAACGTTTGATCATTTACATTCTTTGTGTTGATTTGTATAGACCCACAATCCTATGACAGAATTTTAACACGGCTACATAGAAGTTTTCATAGTTATTTCCAAGGAAAGTAACGTATTTGAAATTTATGCAGAGTATATACTAACGGAAAAAAGTAACTGTGCATGCTTATTTTCTTATTCATTATGTAAATATACGACCTATTGACAAGAAATATGTCTCGCAATTTTCCATAAGAGACGCTTGTTAACGAAATGTCTAATGCCACCAACTGCACATGCAAGGACGTTCGACGTTCACGTCCTTTTGGTTTGAGTGTTTTGTTGCACTGCGTTATTCCTAAGTGAGGTTGAAATTTGTTTAAATTTGTTTAATTTAACAGAAAAAACGCGATACGTTTATCCAAAGATGCACGTTAATGCAGGCTTTAGGACAGTAGCCCCATAATGCAGAAGCAATAGGCCACCAAGCGTTTTGGTGTGCATAGAAACATCATATAGGCACTTTTGAGACAATTTCAACAATTTAAAAACACACGCAACTTGCCACATTCGATACGTCGACACGTGACGTCATTTCGACAAGTCAACCATAATCGGAACAACCACCAGTGAAATCGCTTGTTGTCGGCCAAAGTTACGGCTATGTTGATTCCAGAGTTGAGATATATCAGCAGAAGGCCTGTTAGAGATCGGTTAATGGAGCGCTACAGCTGTCTTAGACGTCCTGCGATACGCCCAGTCTTGCTACGACGTTGTCGATGACATCGTTTACAGTGGCTTAAAGACAACATCTACCCTTTCGTAAGGTCGATTTGAACAAGATATTGCTTATTGGCGAGCCTCGATTACATCTGTACAGTCCGATGTTCGAGCTCGCATTCATAAACGCGTTGGGGAACGTCATATGGATTCATGCTTTATTCAACGTCAGCGCTTGACTAGTTGGCTCCGTTATTGTTTAAAATCTCAAGAAGAACCATTAAAGAGCCATTTGTGACAGTTTAGCTGTCTCGTTGCTGCAGAGCATTATCGGTGTCAAAAGTGTTCACACTCGAAAATGGCTTGTGAACTTGAATTTTACCCCTACCCACGTTCTAGGCTTGTAATGGTGATAATGCGTGGGGTAGCAAACTGACACTCATTGAAATTTAAAGGTTAAGCGTTCTTTTTCCAAAATTGTAAAATTTGATTTATTTAACTTATGTATTGAAAATGTTATATAGAAAGGAAGTGTGCTCAGTTACTTTTTTCCGTTAGTATATCTCTATCAAACTGTAATGGATTCATCGAATATAAATGATTGCAAATTGTAAGCCTAAGTCTTGACGCAACTTCCAAGTAAAAGGATTTAATACATTCATAATAGAACATATACAAAACTGACGTTTTATGATTTTTTTAGTCCTTTTTGCATTGCTTTTAATTCGGTCCAGCACAGAATTTTGATGTCTTGGACGACAAATTGAATGTTCATAAAGACAAAAATTATACATAAAATGTAAAATATTTAGTAAAACGAAGAAATTGCTTTTCATTAGTATTTTTTCCACTAATGTATTCACAAGTTTTCTATTCTGGACGTCAAAATCAAATATTGTTTGAGAAAGGGTCACGATACACAACTTCCTATGAATGACATTTGTCAAGTATCATAAAACCCACCGAGGTGTCAAGCGTGATGACGTTAAATCTCTTTACGGTCTACCGATAACGTGCTTAACGTTAACGCCATCAACGTTAACGCTGACAGAAAAGGACAATAATTTAGACTTTCCAATTTGAAATCTACTGCAGACGAAAACAGTCATGTTGATATAGAGACAAAATTTAACACAATGAATGTTGAGGCAAACGGAAAAATTTTGGGTTATCAGTATTTACGTAATTTGTTCCATTTTTTTAATCTTGTTTTATTAGTGGCGTCAAAACCAGGTGTTGTTTAGGAAAGGGTTAGAGTTAACGCTGACAGAAAATGTCTTCATTTCAACATCGCCGGGGGCTACCTTGAGACAAATAATGAACGTCTTACGGTACGTCAACGTTTGGCGTTTTTGGCGAGAGAAAATGGCTTTATCTTAATCAACTTGTGTATTCGTTTCACGTGGTTTAACGTATATTTAAATTTTGGAACGTGGTAGATGGATTCATTATATCATAGTCAACGGTCATAAATTTTATTCCATGTCTAGCAGTGTGTGTTGTTTTAAATTCCGTGTATGTATTTTCTTACGTTTGGTACGCTCCGTTGGTTTTCACAACGTTAACGTCGACGTTTTTAGGGAGAAGATACAGATATAGAAACACGTTAAAATATGTGTGATAACGTTATATGCATAGCATAACAATGGCGTTAAGACGTTAACGTTCGCATATTTGTTCAAAGGATGTACAAAATACAATCGGATTATTATCTGTAAGTATTCATAGTATCTTTTGAACGCAAACTTAAGAAAAAATATGTTCATTATTTCATTTTATTTTTCTAACCCAATCTATACAAAGACTTGATTTTGACGCCTTTATAAACAAAGGGGTGTGATAATAAAAAACATAGAGGAGAGAAGGAAAAGAAGAAATGCTAATAACAAGTATTTTCTCCCTTTTGCCACAATATTTTCTTTCGTATATTGTGTACAAATTCAACAAACTATTAAGCTCAATTTCATCCTCCTAAATATGTATTAAGGGCAAGGGTCAATAACATAAATGACGTGAACACAGATCCCAAATTTGACGCCAACGCTAAGATACGTAACGTTAGTGAGAGATCAAAGCCTTGTAACTTCAGCTTGAATTTTTTTAACCAATTACCAAACAGCAAAAATTTGAACTGACCCCAAATTCAAAGATGTTGCAGATGACAATATCAAGTGAATAAATTTTTAATTCTTTTTGTGGTTCTGGATAGAAAGCATTGTGGGAAATGAAGAAATTGCATGTGACAAGCAATTTCTTTATTTCCCACAATGTTTTCTAAAGCCATTATCTTGTAGGGAGTCAAAAGAGCCATTGTGTGGTAACGTTTTAATGTTTTTATCTCCCCCTAAAAATGTTTAAATGTTGTTGGGTTTTTTTTTCTCCCACCAAAAAACACCTATGAAAAAGACACTTTTGAACTCGTACGTAGTGATTTAGAAAGTTGTCAAAGAGTCTCTGAAATTAATGATGGACAGAAGTTGTGAATCTGATATCATATAAAACACTGAGAGAAATTGGCATAGACGTAGGAAGGTTTATAATATTGGGGGCCCAATGTTTAAGTGAATCTAGCCCGACCGATTGTAGCGTTGCTAGGGGGTCTTTCATTTGAATTCTAAGAAGCCGTTTCCTGCAATCTGGGTGCTTTCAGACAATGTTTTATACCTGGACATTTCTTGAAGGAAAATCATTTTTTATAGGTGAATTATTGGGGCGGGCAAAGGATATGTTGGCCCCCCCTATTCTTAATTATTGGGGGCCTGACCCCCTGCCCCCATCTTCCTACGCCAGTGAATGATGAGCATTATCTTTGTCTTTAAAGTATTTTCCTATGCTTTCTCTTCCTGCTAATTTGGGAAAGGGCATTGGGCAATGGTCATTGTCTTTATTGAGACAACAATGGTTTTGCTCTTTGCAAACAAACCATCATTTAAACTTATCTAAACCTTAACAGAACAAAACCTGGTTTTGACGGCACTAAGAAAATAGGCGCGGGAAAACTTTGAGGCAAAAGGAGAAAATGCTGACAACCATCATTTTTTCTTTTGCCTCTATAGTTCATGCGCTATATTACACCCATTTTTTATATTTGCATCTGATAAGTTGTCTGCAGCTGCTTTTACATTGGACCTCCTTTATTGTTTTCGTTTGGGAAATGGTTAAAGTGACATTTCACAATAATTTTACATAAAATTTAATTTTATTCTATCTGAAAGAGCATCTTTTCTAATGAAAATTCTGAAAATTTCAAGCCAAAATATTGAACCGTTTACGAGAAATATATATTTTTGTGCTGAAATTAAACAAATTGTTGTGGACAACAGTTCAGATTTATATAGAATTTGTCATTTCTGTCTCAACTTTAAGGGCGTTTTTTTCGCATTTGTCGCTTATAAATAACAACTTCGAAAAACTGATAGCATTTCTACGCATTAGAATAAAGAATCTTTGCATCAAGACATACTTTTAAAAAATGAAATAAATGTGAAATGTCACTTTAAAAGAGAGGGTAATGGAAATATAAAGCCTTTTGAAGACGTCAAAATCAGATGTTGTTTGGGTAAGTGTTTCATTATGTTTTAATTGCGTAGCTACAACCAACATCACTTGTCATTTGTCATCATAGTCCGAAAACAAGCAGTAATTGATCGATGATGCAGCCATATTCACTCGATAGAGCATTAAAATCCTAAAACACATACAAAGTACATTCTTTAACAACCTTTTAGCACTAGGTTATCGAATTGACCTTTCAACGTTGTTGTTGTTTCGACGCTATGGTACTTTTTTTGCATTTAATATTGAACAAAAACGGCGCATTGCTTCAATTTTATTCTCCGCCATCTCACAGTTGCCAGTTTGTTTATTGTATGAGACAATTGTCCAAAAAACATACATATGAGTACATGCTGGAAGAAGATATGAAAGTGACATTCCACAAACAGAATGTCCAGTAACACATTTTCAAAAGCGTACCAATTGTGTTCGGCAGGCGCCGAACAATGATGAATTCTAGCTTGTTGTCTATGCATTTTGTTCTTATGCTATCCACTGAAAGATCTGGTTAGTCAACTTTGACGTCAATAGACTATAAATAGTAAAAGATTGTATGAATTTTGTTGTTTATCTTGCTAAGGACACGCTTTAAATTTGCAGACAAGGATTTATGTGGGGCATTTTGGCCAATTGAAATTAAATAGGCCATGTCTGGGGAAAACGGTCAGTGGCATGGCCTTAATTTATCTAGTCGACCAAATGGCGTCATTAATTATGTATATTGAAGAGCCGGTCACATATAAGTCCACCTCCAAATCGCATCCAGATGTGCGTTCTTTAGAGCGAAATTTCTGATATCTTGAGATTTCTTAAGATATTTTAGGATAAAGCGTTCTTTAGTGCAAGATTTTTAAGACACTCAATGGGAGACGCCATTACCCTATACTTCGTGCGGAACCCCTCGGTCAACTCTGTACAAACAATATAAAAGAGATTTGGCCGAGTTGTTCCAAACACTCCATAATTCAAAAACCGCGGTGTTCCGAATGCTCCATACTTTATACAAATGACGTCATGATTACGTCATTTGTATAAATATGGAGCATTCGGAACAGCTCGGTCAAAGTCTCGGTCTTATAAACGCTTTATCGAAAACACCTTAAGAAATCTTAAAAAATCTTGCTCTAAAGACGCGCCTCAGGAATATGCTGTACTACTGACCCTATTAGTACGCGTGCCGAACATGATGTGGACGCAGAATTGTGTATGTGACCAAGCCTTAATACCACGAAACCTATGATTGTTTGGAACTAGGTTTAGCCAGCCTAAGCGTGTGTTATTGAATTTTTAATATTTTTTTTAAGTGAGAGAATCATGAATTAACTTTGTCTAAAACTCAGTTTGCTATAATTATAAGAGTCGTGAAAATGGAAGACGACAAGCATAATGCGAATAAATTAAGAAGAATTCATAAATTATCCCTCTAAAAGATGAATCGTTTATGCAAACGCCCTTTGAGCAACAAGCGTAAAATCTCATAAATTGTGTTAATTATTTCACCAAGGGCACAAGGTTAAAGTCACATTTCATGGAACTGATATTGTGTTTCTACATATCGTCGCTTTTCAACAAAAACTACGTAAATGCAGCTTGTTTTAAGCTGCAGCTGCGAGGTTTTTGTTGAAAAACGTCGATATTATATTTTTTTGAATGAAAAAAAACGTGATTTGGATGTAGGCGCCGGACATTATTTTGAAAGACAGCAATAAAATTATAACCAGCTCTTAATGCTTTTACCTCAATGATCTCAAAATATGCATCGTTTTGAAGTCCCACAAAGATGATAGCTTGGAAATCATTAAAGGAAAACAAGACATTTTCCCTATTTTCTCTTAATATTTTCTTCGCAATTTTTAATAAATTTTTAAATGTTTTTGGACATTCATTGTGTCGTCTGCAAAGATTTCTATTCCTTTGATCTTTGGCGTTGTATAAATGGTTATTTCTTTGGTTACTTCTCCAAGACTCCACGGACATATAGTTAAACTCATATAATGATAGAATTAAATGGAGAAAACATGCTTTCTGCCTTTTCGCTAAGATGTCTCGCTTCTCTATTACATGACAGGGTTGACTTGTTATAAATTGGATTTTAAGCTTTGTGAAAACATTGCGGAAAAAGAAGAAAGTGCTGATAACCTGCATTTTCTCCTTTGCCACAATATTTTCTGTGTCTTTTACACACAAACTAATTAATGCTAAGATTAAATTTTGTCATCTGCCTCATTTGTTTTCAAATTCAACCATCCTAAACTTTTGTTGTTTGAGAAAGGGTTAAAGGCTAGTTCCTGGGCTTGTTTGCCTAATACTGGTAAACAGGAAGTAGGAATTTGTTACCAAACAATTATTGTTATGGAATTTGAAAAGAAAATGTAAGAGAAACGAAAAAAAAAATGTTGTTTTGTCAGAATGCTTGCCTTTTCCCAAAATTGTTTGCGCTTTACCGTACATGTACGGTACACATTTTTTCAACGTGGATATCAATTATTTCATTGTCTGTAACTCAGCTTTGTCTTAAATTTCGCATTTGACAAAGGGTTAAATGTGCATACTATATGTCAAAGGCTAACACGACCTGCCAATTATGGTCCAGTAAATGTTAAGGTGCAACGTGATTAACCCAGGACAGCTTTATCTTCGTCCACAAAGTACGGTAGTTGAGCGTCTTAACCCATCCCCACATAATGACGTCTTTTGACGACCTTCAAGGTAAAGGCTTCAGAAAACATTATGGAAAATGAAGAAATTGCTTGTGACGAGCAATTTCTTCATTTCCCATGATGTTTTCTATCCAAAAAGACCAAAAAAAAAATAAAGTTTCATACTCTTGAAATTCTTGGCTACAACGTCTTTGAATTTGGCACAGCCTAAAATGTTTTCGTTTGGTAATGGCTTACTCCTTTCCCAAAACGGCAAAATTTCAGAGTGGTAAAAATTAAGAAATGAAGCTGACACCAAAATGGGTGTTTATTCAGACAAGATTTGTGAGTAATTTAGTACAGAAAGTATTTAGGCAAACGGAGAAAATGCTGATCATCAGCATTTCCTTCTTTTGTCTCAATGTTTTCTCTAGTCTTTTCTTCTGGGACGTCAAAATCAGGTCTTGTTTTGGAGTTAGCCCTTTGTCAAACGAAACATATTTAAGGGTGTATCAATTTGAAAGCTGCCACAGACAAAAATTAGATAATGAAAGGTTTTACGCATAATATAGCTCAAACATTCAAGACAAAAGGAGAAAATGCTGATAATCAGAATTTTCTTCTTTAGTCTCAATGTTTTCAATGGAGTGTCAAAACCTCAGTCTTGCTTTGGAAAGGATTAAGAAAACATTGCAGAAGTGGGGGGTCTGCATATATGCAGATGCATAAGTTTAATTCAGTTGCACAATACTGTACTCCAGGGCTTAGGAAAAGACATAAACAAAGATGTGTGTTATTTTCCGTTTTTATTGTACACTGGTATAGTCCGAGCGGAATTTCGTGGTGTTTGAAAATAACAATCTATATATAGTTCTCGATAAAATGACCTAGCTTTATTAAAAAAAACAATTCTGTATGTATTGGCTCGAAATTGCTTAATTAACAAAGATGAATTTTATAAAACCGTGATATCTTAATGAGACGATCGGCTATAGATATGCCTAATAGGTTAGATTATCAGTAATATCAATGTTTACAAGCACCAAGATATCCCGTGCGGATTATACAATTATGCATCAATATTAAACGAAATAAAGACAAAATATCACAAAAATGATCGAATAGAAAATAACAATAAACGAAAAAATATTAACAATTCGTAAGGACTTCGCCCATTTTAACGATTGTCAACTGAGCATAAAAAAGTTGAAATCAAAATAATTGGGACCGAATTTGTGAACATGTAATAAACATCAAAAGTTAAAAGGAAATTATGCATAAATATAACATTTTCAATAACGAAATATCTTCTGCAACTATCGAGCTGTGATCATACAAAAACAAAAGAGTAGTAAGCATTATAAACATGACATAGATGATAGTCCATCCTTAAAATGAGGTTTGTGCGACAAAGGTTTGGTACAATTGTACATGTATTGCACAACTTCGATAAAAATAGCTTTGAACACAATTCTATAATTTTGCAAGTTGGATTTCTTGAAGGTATTTGCTACCTAATTTGTGTTGTAAATGATATAAGAACATAAAACGATAGCTCTAAACTTTCTTAAACCTTAATTATTGGAATAGGTCACGATAAATGACCTGTCAGAGCGTCTCTAGCTAATATCTAGAGATGATCTGCCAGGTCATTTATCGTGAACTATACACGCACGAAATCACTAAATTATGTGTCATATAACCTTTACCCAAACAAGAATTGATTTTGACGACGTCTATGATAGGGGGACAGGCAAAGAATGAAGCCTAAAATACTTTAAAACAGTATTTTCTCCAATATTGCTTTGTGCCATTGTTCACAAATGGCATCTTTAATAACTTCGTAGATACATACACATCCAATATTCTGCAACGGCTTTGGAAAAGTACATTTTCTATCGTTTAGGAAGTGGTAAAGCTTGTTTTGTTGTTAATGTGAGCAATAAGTAAAATACTTTGAGACAGCGTATTCAAAATGAGCAAGAAATTCCAAAATACATGTAATACCTTGTTTTGACGTACCTGTCAAATAGAGAATTAGAAAACATAAATATATTGCTGATTAACATCAACTTATCTTTTTCATTCAGTGTTTCCCCTGATTAAATTTAATGCACGTTTCCTACATTTGGCATGAGAAATTTCTCGTCTGCAACTTCTTTCAAGGTCGACCTGTATAAACGTTATTGTTTAGGAACAGTTATAGATCCCGATAAATGACCTGGCAGAGCATCTCCAGCTATAATAAAACAAGCTGTAGATGCTCTGCCAGGTCATTTATAGAGACCTTTACGCGCATGATTTATACATATATAAATAAAAAATATTGCATCATTTTTTCTTATAAGTTTTCTATCAAGTAGAGTCATTATTCCGTTCTGTTTTATACTTATTTCGACACTTCTTTAACTGTTTCCAATGTAACAACACATAAATGAGCACCGGTGTGATGATAAAAGGGAGACAAACTAGTAGAATACCGACAGGAAGTATACGATGATTATCGTTCTTGTCCGCGTACAAAATGAGCAGAATTCCTGGAAGGAAATATGAGAATTAACTTGAAATATTGTTTTTAGCGTCAGATACGTTCGAAAATGTCGTAACATGTCGAAATGTTATGACATTCTAGAACGTAGCCAACGTCATAAGAAAATAAGTCCAGATCTCGTTTTTATTAAAAAAAATCTTATATCGAGATAATTTGTCAATGTGACAGGCCAAATGAGTTTTATTCGTTGTGTGTTATGCACAATAGAAAAACGTGTAATGCAATTAGATGTATATTTTCGATTTTGTATTAATGATTTCAACCAAAACCTGGTTCTGGCGAGCCTAATACTGAATGCTCGGGAAACATATAGGTGAGAATGAAAGAAAGGGGGAAATGACTGATAACCGTTATTGTCTTCTTTTGCCTCGATCGTTTTGTTGCCTCCACCAGCTCTCAAATGCGAACAATCTTATTTGGTAATAATGTTCAACTATAGGAGGGAAACGGATCTTGCTCAGAGTGCGCATGAGCATAGGCTGATCTACATAAATATTGGCTTCGAATTCAACATCTCAGCTTAAAAGCCTTCCCCAAACAAGACGGGATAGAACTTGTTTTCTTTGTCCTAAATATTTTCTGCCTTTTTAAACAAGTTTACTTACCTGACGGCAACATAACAAAGAACAAAAAAGCGATGATAGATGAAGAAATACATCCTTTTAAACAGCAAATGTTGGAGGCCACTTCATCCACATCTAAAATAAAAATAACCTTTCCTTTTATCTCAACATTTTTCACCTTATTTCAGGCCCGTAGGAAGCAATTTCATATTGGAGGGGCTCAAAACCCTATGTCTGAATATTGAGGGGTGGCTTAATGGGATTTTCCCTATGTTTTCAGTGTAAAATATTTAGAACAATTGGCATTTTTTTGCCAGCTTGGGGGTGGGGGCTAAGCCCCCTAGCCCCTCTTCCTGTTATTTAAAACCTTTTCCCAAACAACATCTGGTTTTGATGCTCCGAATAGAAAGAGTTTTGGAAAAACATTGAAGCAAAAGAAGAAAATGCTGATAATCAGCATTTCCTCCTTTAGACTCAATATTTTTCATGGCTATATCATTATTGTTCACAAATCCTTTGTCCACCAACATCCATGTCAATTAAACACCTGCATGAATTCTGCTCATTACATGTTAACCCTCTCCCAAATTACAAAATTTAGGGGTGTTCCATTTTAAAAACTGCTGCAGACAACAAAATTAATGTCAATAAAGTAATGATTAGAGGACAATAAAGCGAAGAAAATATTGAGGCAAAAGGAGAAACTTCTGGTTATCAGCAGTTTCTTCTTTTGCCTCAGTGTTTTCCCAATCCTATTCTATTAGGGACGTCACAACAAGGTCTTGTTTGGGAAAGGGTTAAGTAACGTTCGTATTTGTAAGAGGCAAACGGTGTAGTTCTTAATTGTTTTTGTCATTTAGGAAACTCTTAATTACTTTTGTCATTAAGGAAATACATGTGAATAGATCAATCGTTTTCAAACAAATAAAAGTGAACTAATTAACACTTTTCCAAAAACAGAAACGTTTAAAAGCTAAGGCTGGTTCAAGGTGAAAGGGGATAAAATGCCAAACGTGTCTTTAAATATATCCTCTATGCTATGTTATTAATGTAAATAAGTCACAAGTATTGAAAAAAGAGGAGCAATTCGTCGCTTTTCAACGAAAACCTCGTAACTGCAGCTTCTTTTAAGATGCAGTTACAAGGTTTTCGTAGAAAAGCAGCGAATTGCTGCTAGGCAGCATAAATTGTATTCCTTTCACCACCAATTTGATACATGACTGTGTAAGGTAGTTCTTTAAAGACAACTCATAACTGCAGTTACGGGGTTTTCAAAGAAAGGCTATTTTTTCCCACCCCTGTTCTTTGACTTAATTTATATAGGTTGTAAATCTAAGGATAGTGGTGTCAAAAGATAAACGGGTTATTTGTGATTAGAGATTTGTGAAATTAAAACACGCTTTAAAATTTCCTCAAATTTGACTTCCTTAAATCTTTATCAAAGTAGAAAACTTTGTACTGTTCTAGTTTCAGAAACGCTCCTTTAATCCTTTCCAAACAAGACCAGCTGCTGAGTTTCCCAACAGAAAAACTAAGAGAAACATAGAGTCAAACGAAGAAATTTCTGACAACCAATTTCTTCAGTGTTACATTGTACTTGTAAACAAATAATTTCTTCATCATACATAATTCATTTTGTTGATTTCTGCAGCTGTCAAATTGGTGCAGGCATAATATTTGCCGTTTTGGGAAAGGAAATGATAATCTAGCCTTTTCTACGATGAAACATGTATTCTTGTGACTGACCAAACTTGATGGGTTTTTTTTTCAGTATTTATCGTAAATGTTTTCTTTTTACGTTCAGTAGCAGCCTTTTCATCTTTTCTGTTGATGTTTTCCAGAACCTTCTGTTATGAAAAGCTCATAATCGTGAGTTGTGTGGTAATGGGTTAAGCTACATCAATCGTATCCGTTGTTGTTATCAGATGCAATAAGAGTAACTGCCTATCATTAATTAGTAAACCCTCTCCCAAGCAAAATCTGGTTTTGACGTCCCTTATAAACGTATGATGAAATCATTTCGACAAAAGAAGAAAATTCTAATTCTCATTTGCCTAAATATTTCCTGAGCAATATTGCGCATAAATCCCATCTTTCTCAACGCCCAACAGCTCTCTGCAACAGCTTTCAAATTAGACCACCCTAAAATCTTGTCGTTTGGGAGAGAGTTAACATGTTCTTAATAGTAACAAATAGAGATGCGATTCGAAAGTTTCTTAGCGACTGAAAAAATATTTTGAGATTTACATTATGGAACAGAAAGTATTGAGGCAACAGAAGAAAAAGATCGTTATCAGCATTTCCCTTCTTTTGTCTAATGAGTTCACAAGCTTTATCTATTAAGACGTCCAAACTTGGGTTTTGTTTGGGAACGGGTTAAGTTACTACCACACTATCACGAATGTTAATCCTAATCCTTTCAAAGAAAACATAAACTAATTGAAATTCTATATGCGAACAATGTTATGATAGGAAGATGATCATTCATAATAGTGGAAATGGAAAACTGGTAGATTTGGTTTTCATGCGGAAAAGATTCAGGCCCGTAGGAACAGGGGGCTAAGCTTCTCTCCACCCCTCCAACCCCATGTTGTCCAAAAATGCCGAATTTTTTTTTCACGCTGTAAATTCAGGGAAAATCCAAATTACCCCCCCCCCCAATATTCATACACAGGGGCTGTATATTAAATATTTAATTGCTTCCTACGGGCTTGAGATTGATGACAAAAAAGAACATGTCGGACATCTTCCCTCAATGTTTCCTACCCGCTATCTGCTAATAGATTCTTACGGTCACCGACCTGGCAATTTTGATTATGTAGAACTATAACTAAGAATTCGCTATAACAGAAATAATAGAATCACACATACATTGCAAAGATGTAACGAAAATCGATTTCATACCTTCAATATTATTAACGTGTGTTTCCTTAACCCTGGCACCGTCCACTCTTTTGCTGTCTCCCTCCTTTTCCATAACTATTTGGCTCATCTACACACTCAAAGACGAACCATTTTACCATTTCGTGTCACGATCCACCGTATATGTTGCCGGATTTCACCATATTTGTTTAGATCCTAGTAATTTATATTTCGTCAAATATTTCATTCACTATCCTTTCCCGTCGCGGTATCATGTGGTTATATTATTGACTATTTAGCGTTGACCCTTTATTCACTAGTTCTACTTTTTTGTGGTTTATCTAGCAAATTGCGACCATCCTTTGGTCGTCTTACATCCTTTCCGACTTATGTCTCCCGCCAATACATGTAGGTTGGCAAGTGAGCAGCTGGAGGCTTCAAAACATGCTATGGTAGTAATGGTGAACCAAGAATCAACGGTTAGGTGCTCCAGCCGCCGCGATATGACTGAAGTAATGTTGAAACTCCAATTCATAAATGAATAACTTATACATGGTGGCTAACCCACTCTTTGACTTTTCTCGATTTTTCGGTGTGAACGTTTCCAAAAGGTCACGTGTGTTATCCGCCGTGTTATACTTTAAGATAGATGTTACAAAGTTATATTAAATGCACAAACACGAAAGAGGGGGATTATGAATTTAAGTTTGGGATGACAGAGTCTATATTATAATAAACCTATACAATATCAAAATTTGGAGTCTCAAATAGAAAAAAGGGGAAAACATTGAGGCAAAAGAACTAACTTTTCTTTTTCATCGATATATTGTGTTATCTCCTATTTTGTAAACGAAACCGGTTCCGTTGTGGCGTTCCTTTTTGTCGTCTTAAATAGCTTCCTAATTTGACGAAGGGTTACAATAATTACTTATTGTGCAAGATGTTACAAAGACTTTGATTAAGCTGATTTTCTCTTTGCAGACGATTAGCTTTTAGCTTGACCCAGATTAAAATTTTGCAAACGAAACGAAACGAAACAAAGCAAACTTTGAGTCAGGAACAAATTGAGATATATGCATTGAGACCAACTTGGATTCTGATCAGCCTGTGCATACGCACAGTCTTATCAAGACCCATGTCGTTCTCTTACATCTTCTTCATTTAACGATAGCAGCTGGATGCTTGGAATGGATATTGTGGTACAATAGTACTGGTGAGAGAAATTCCAGGAATCCATTTTTAGGTGTTCAAGATCCACAAAGCCCAAAAAATCCACTGTTTTTTTCCTTCACATTTTAGACTTTTCAAAATAAAAATACAGTGTTGCAGATGACAGAAATGAATTTATTTGAAATTTTAAAGGAAAAATCTACTATCCATATGATGGATATCCTTTTGATGAAAAAGCAAAGGTGCTTCATATCAACATTTGTTTTCATTTACCTCAAGATCTTTCGAAATTAACAATATATTGGGTCAGAAAACCAGAGCTTGTTTGGAAAAGGGTTAAGAATTTCCTTATAAGGAAATGATTACAAAAAAGTTCCAGTACTGTTAAGGGTTCTACAGGTAAAAAAACTTATAAAGAGTCAATAGACCGCCCGTAAGATCGTGGATCAATAATGATCTCTGTGTATACAGCGAATGTCATTCGGCAAAACCCGGGTGTTCTCGTTTCTCGTTAAATGACTTACGGAATCGTCCGATATATGACGCGTGTCGATTCCTGTATTAGTTTAATATTCCTCATGTCATGTCATATATTCACTTATAATTATAAAACAGCCCACCAAAATAACCATTCAATCTGATTTAAATCTTGCGTTACCTGACAATAACATCTGACAGGCACCAGTAAGGTGTTATCTTCTGTGAAGTTGGAAAGCCTAAATCGGCTAAAACCCTATCTAATCAAATTATCTTCTCAAGGTAGAATATCCGTAATGTGGCCATATTGAGATTCACAAATGATCGGATTTTTTTTTCGAGCGTCGTCGTTACGTATTCGAACCTATTCGGGCACAGTCGTAAACATTCGGCGGTGGAAAGTTCCACCGCCGAATGTTTCCGATCGTGTCCGAATAATGTCGACGTCGCTCGCATCTCATTAGGGGTAGACTACCTTAAATATATTTTTCATGAGACGCACGTGCAAAAAAAGGTCGTGCACTGAAATGCGATGTCCTCATGAAGGACGGAATCTTGAAAGCACTTATTAGATTGGTTAGATGAAAAGGTAATAGAATATAAACCCTTCTCGTCCATGTAAGATGTTAAGATGAACCGGATTCGAATCAGATTGACAACAATTGCAACTAAATCTATAAAACCGGTCATATACCAAGAAAATCATAGTTCCAAGAATCTGCTTTTCGCAACAATGGCTATCTAACATCTATAATTCTCACAAAGCAATTACACATAAACATTTCAAAACTGCGTTAAACCCAGAAAAATACGTTGACATTGATATTCCATATAGTAATAGAAAAAAATCTTTCGAGATTTAGATGTAGTAACCATGATCTGATGATCGAAAAGGGACGACATCTACGTATTGATAGAAATCTAAGATTTTGCCAATTTTGCAAAGCAATTCATTTTTCAATTATAGAAGATGAATTTCATTTCTTTTTTGAATGCTCTAAATATGAAGATCTAAGAATAAAATATTTCAAAACACACTGGCTTCAAAACAGAACAAAACAGATGTTTTACTGTATTTATACATTAAACGATTTGACAATAAGAATTGTTGCAAAATATCTGATAGATGCTTTTGAAATAAGAAAACAAAGTAATTGTGATTTTTTTATGCATTCATACCTTTGTAAAATAATTTAAGATATCAAAGCCTTTTTGTAAGATTGTTGCCATCGTTTATGATATATAAAACTTGTTTCTATTCATTTAATCTTTTTCTTATTATACATGTAATTAAATTCATGTTTTCCCTTATGATACGTCACTTTATTTTTGTTAATTTGTTATATATGATATGTATATGGGCCAGCGGCCAAAACACTAAATAAACTTGTTGTGTTGTATTGTATTGTATAGGTAGCATTAGATTATCTTTTTTCTACAATTTCGTTTAGAAAACAACCAAACTTTTAAAAAAAACTTTTCTAATAGAGCGCATGACAAAGTTACAATTAATAGAACCCTTATCACGCCAAATTTTAAGAGAGGGTTAAACATGTCTTAAAACTTTGCCATCAGCAAAAATTTCCAATTGAAAGCTGATGCAGATGATGGAATTGACAATATTCGTGCAATATAATACAGAAAATATTATTCATCCATTGGCAATCAATGATACGATGCAATTGTGTTCATTACGCCTTCGTTTTCATTACATCTGTTTCAAATCTGTCATTTTCTATCATTATATAATCTTGACATATAATACATAACTATGTCGCAATGTATATCCAAAATATCAATTTTAGACAAAGTTTCCTTGGGTGGTATTCACCAACCAGTCTAAATTCCAGAAAAAACTTTAAAATCTCAAGACAACAAATCTGATTGGCCGAGACACATGTCTCGTCCAATTAGATGGCTTGTTATGTAATTTTGCTATTAACAAATGATTCACAAATGTTAGGGAGTATAGCCCTTGGATCATGTCTTAACCCATTACCAAACGACAAAATTTGAGCTAGTCCAAATTGAAAGAAGGGACAGACGATATTTACAATGTGACGCAACTTTGAAATTTTGTGTCTTTTATGGTAGAAAACATTGTGGGAAATGAAGAAATTGCTTGTGACAAGCAATTTCTTCATTTTCCACACAGTTTTCCAAGGTCATTATCTGGTAGGTAGTCAAAAAGAGTCACTTTGTGGTATTGGGTTAAAATATTGTTTGTATATTTTCAGATGATGACTAAGCTGTAGACGACGATTAAGTTGTAACAATGGAGTCTGGAGACATTGAAGCTGTCAATGAGGAACAAATCGTGCCTCGCAGACGTAAACTGACCGTGATGATGGATCAACCCCTTGATGTTGCGACTATTGAGGCTGAGGATAACGTTGGAGATTCAGTAGAGAATAACAATAGGGCGAATCAAGAAAGAGCTGCCAATGTTGGCGATGATCATCATGTGGACCATGACGAATCAGATAGAGATAATCATGAGTATGATCGAGATGATAAATTAATAGGAAAACCTATTGGCGATACAAATGTTAACGGCCATCTTGGCGATAATACTGCCACACATGTTGAACCAAAAGTTGAAAAGAATAGCCATGAAAATCATACTCAAAATGACATTGTTTACGATGAAACTAAACCTAAGCGGTTATCAAATGCTCGAAAACTTAAGCTTAATGTAAACGACGAGAATCAAGGACCAAGGAGACTCCAACAAGTGAGTCCAAGAAGCACGTTACATGACAGCATAAATATATTAATATCGCCCGACGAGCCTGAGAGTCCAACAAAACGTAAGAGAAGAGTACCTAGCATACAAACCCCGAGTCAACATGATGTAGAGATAGAAATGGATTACTGTGATTCATCACCAAGCGTGAAAACTGATTATTTAGATACAAACAGCATAGTCCCTAATATTGAGAAAGGTCAACACTATCAGAGAAGTCCTGAAACAGCCAGGCGTAAACTATCACATAGAGCCAGCGCTGTTGTCGATGATCATGACAAAATGGCTAGATCGTCATCACCAGTGGAGAGAATGATACATCGACAAAGCGCTCAAAGTCATACAGTACAGACAAACATTCAACGGAAGCATTCATCTGGAGCGAGACTTGTAGGTACTCAAGACAATATCAGACTTACACCAAAACGCAAAATATCGCTGGAGGCAAATATTGAAGCACAACGCTACAACCAGCCACTGAACACCGCACAAGACTTTAGGCGTAGAAAGGTATCATTTGACACAACTGCACTTGTCAACGGTAATAGATTACTACCACTAAATGACGACATTTCTGTGCGGAATGCTAGTATGCTATCAGAAGACAGAGACACCAATGGTGAAGATAGTGGTATATTCTTCAGTCCTGTAAAAGGATCTGAACAATCAACAGACGATTATAATGACTGCGATGACAAAGACCAACTTTACAATGAAACTAACGATAACACGTTAACACATGTGCATAATGAGTGTTATGAAAATGAAGCGTTTTCATATGAAGATGAACAGCAGGTACAGCAAGTGAACAACGATGTATACTACTCGAACGGATATACAGACGACAATTCACCAGCTGTTATAGGGTATACAAACATACAGGACGGGAGATATTACGATGAAGAATACGATTCAACAGCGCCCGTTCGTAAAGTCTCAGACTCCAGACTGAAGAAATTATCAACACAATCTGACGATAGCGGGGTGCCTAAATCAATCTTGAAGGTTCGGAAGGAAGATACAGAATCTATGGTGTCGGAAGAGTCGGTGTATTCTGCCAAGTTAAAAGTCAGGAAAGATTCGATTGCTTTATTCACTGATAGGAATGGAGAGGTCCAACTACAAGCTTTGAGAAACGAATACTCGAAACCTTGGAAGCGTTTCGGAAGAATAAGTCTAAAGCAGGTAATATTTAACTCAATTCAACACTTAAACCCTTTCATGAACAATAAAGTGTCAGATTGCACCGTAATTAAAGCACCTACGAACAAAAAGAGTGAAAATATTTTTGCATATTCTAGCATATGAAATACTGAAAAATGGGGGATATATCAAAAAGAGGCCCAAAATTGTTTCTATTTGCTAAATAATTTCCATACTTCAATACTTCTACATTCAAAATCTTAATGTTTTTAGATTCTTTGTCAGGCTTTGGTTGTAAAGAAAGTGCTGATTATCACGATTTTCAGGTTTTCCTTGAATGTTTTGTGCATGGAGGTGTGTAGATGGACATACATTTTACTGGTTTTAGTAAAATAGATTCTATCGTTCGCAACACCTTTGAATTTGGACAAGCATTTTTCAATTCGTTTTTGGTATTGGTAAACCGGTTCCAAAATAAGTCATTTTTTTACATTCAAGCACAATTTTAGTAACGAAATCACAAAAGAATAAAGAAAGAACATAAATATCAAGATCTTCTCATTTTTCCTCAAGGATTTCTATGCTATTAATTGTACAATTGCTATTTCAAATTTTATTTCCATTAATTTGTCATCTATAACAGCTTTCGAATTGGACCAGCCTGAAGTTTGTCTTTAAAAATATTGACTTATGATTGATAATTTCCTCTTTTCTAACACTTCAGATGTGGATGAACAGGCACGACTATCTGCAGAAGTACAAACTACACATATTCGTCCTTCTGTTATTCTTAATGACATTGACCTTCGTGTTAGTGGGGCTACACTACCACAGTGAGTATCACGAAAAGATGGAAATCGCCAGGAAAATATTCTTTGATGCTAGAAAACGTGTTATAGATATATTCGATCCCCACGAGAGGGATGCATTTTCTGGTATTTTAGGCCAGAATATACCGTCATGGAAACAGCCCACACATTGTTATAATAACTACGCAGATCTTCACGATAGAACGTGTCTAAAATGGAAGAATTATGCAAAATTGGACGTGATTTATTCGAAAGTTGAGTCAACTAATTGTTATATGATTCAGTGGGAATTTCAAAATGGTCATCAACCGTATGACTGTTTTAAGCTTGAGAGCTATTTTTGGTACGGTCCGTCAAACTCGTCCCGGAGTGAATGGCCTCTGAGAAGTCAAGGTTTCAAGTTTTCAAATTCCCAGTCGAACTTTCACAGTAGCGGGACATTTTCGCGGGCATTTGAGTACTATTGGATATCATCATCCGGTGCATCTATTCTTGTGGATTCTAAAATTCCACTGGAAATAAACTGGAACGACAGACGCCATGGATATGTTTGTTTTATCGGAACTGAGTCAAAAGCTCAGAGTGTGAGTGATATCAGCGAGAGACAAATTATCAAATATACAATGTGTAACGGTCTTGATTTACGATCTACACACGATACCATTACGCAGAAATATCTACCCGTCGTTCAATCATTACCGAAAAGAGAGTTGCTTGAAAGTCCACATTGGTCGACCGTTTGGGATTCCAATCAATTTACTGTTAATGAATCTATAATCGAAAACATTGCGCATCATCTAAAGAAGAATGATCTAGAATGTAGCGCTGTTGAGATAGACGGAAAATGGGAGGACCATTACGGAGATCTAACATTTGATGAGGAAGCGTTTCCTAATATTACTGATACACTAGATAATGTTCGCAGCATTGGTTGTAACATATCGCTTAACATATACCCGTACGTTAGTTTTCAATCTAAATCAGTAAAGGATGGAACTCTTACGTATGATTATTTCATAAAAGACGGTAGTAGAACAGTTCCAGCATTGGTAAACTGGCAGCATGAATTAAGCGCTATGCTGGATATATCTAATCCTTTATCGAGAGAATGGCTTACAACTAAGGTTAAGAATCTAACGAACTTATACAATCTGAAGACATTTCGGTTAAGTTACGGCGTTTCTGATTGGTTCCCGAATAATCCAAAGTTTCATATTGACGAGACGACCCCTGGGAGGATCAAATACATGTTTTCTGAACTGATGACGTCACTAGGGGAAACAATCGTGCAGACGACGTCACGTTCACAGAATATCACCACGTTGATCGGTATTGTATCGGACGTGGAGGAGGACGAGAACACGGGACAGATATGTTTAACGAACATTATACCGGATGTACTGCATCTAGGGTTGACTGGTTATCCGTTTGTCATGGCGGACGGGTTCTCCATCGAAAAAAAGATGAACGACGAAGTCTTCTATCTACCGAAACGGAATATTTTCGTCAACTGGATGTTAATGGCTTCCTTCTTCCCCGCCATGAGATACACAATAAAACCGTGGCTTTACGATTCCATTTTGGTAGATCTAGCGAAGAACCTGACGAAATTTCATAAAGATATCGTCGTTAAAGCATTTTACGACTTCGAACCTAACATGTTAGACGGTGAACCGTTTATTCAGCCACTCTGGTGGATTGACCCACATGATTCCACCACGTATACAATTGGTAACCAGTTCGTCGTGGCGGGAAAGTACCTCGTGGCGCCGATATTGTGCGACGATCGAGACGAGGACGGGAATTCGGTACGGGATATATACGTGCCGAGAGGTTTATGGATGGATGTGGCTAGTAAGGCAGTGGCTCGCGGACCGATGTGGATCAGGGACCACAAAACACCCAAATACACTATACCGTACTTT
Organism: Fragum sueziense; assembly: GCA_963680895.1. Classification (NCBI taxonomy): domain Eukaryota; kingdom Metazoa; phylum Mollusca; class Bivalvia; order Cardiida; family Cardiidae; genus Fragum; species Fragum sueziense. The sequence goes on along the minus strand of OY804597.1, from coordinate 55,406,239 downwards.
GAGAAAATGCCGGAAATAAGCTAGTGCAAATACACTATACCGTACTTTGAGATAATGCCGGAAATAAGTTAGACCACAAAACACCCAAATACACTATACCGTACTTTGAGAAAAGGCCCGAGATAAATTAGGATTTTAAACACCCAAATACAATGTACCGTACTTTGAGAAAATACCGGAAATAAGTTAGGACATAAAACACCCAAATACACTATGCCGTACTTTGAGAAAATGCCTGAAATAAGCTAGGGCATAAAACGCCCAAATACACTATACCGTACTTTGAGAAAATGCCGGAAATAAGTTAGACCACAAAACACCCAAATACACTATAGCGTACTTTGAGAAAAGACCTGAGATAAATTAGGGTTTAAAACACCCAAATACAATGTGACGTACTTTGAGAAAATGTCGGAAATAAGTTCGGGCATAAAACACCCAAATACACTATACCGTACTTTGAGAAAATGCAGGAAATAAGTTAGTACACAAAACACCCAAATATGCTAAACCGTACTTTGAGAAAATGCCGGAAATAAGTAAGACCACAAAATACCCAATACACTATACCGTACTTTGAGAAAATGCCCGAAATAAGCTAGGGCGTAAAATACCCAAATACACTATACCGTACTTTGAGAAAATGCCAGAAACAAGCTAGTGCAAATACACTATATCGTACTTTGAGAAAAGACCTGAGATAAGTTAGAGCATAAATATTGTGCCGATTTTCGTTTTTGCCTATTTTCGAAATTCGGCAAATCCCTGCAGAACTCATTTGCCTAATTTCGAAACTCGGCGAAATAGCTTATTTATAATTAGTTTATGGTATATCGGGCCATTTTCTGTGCAGAACTCATCTTCAAAATATCCGTTTTTAGGGAGGTATCACAGTTAGCACTTACAAAATCATTTTAAGCCGTTTTTAGTCCAATAAAAGTTCGGTACGGAACAGCTAAAGTTCCGTACCGAACAGAACATACGGAACATTCTTCTTCCGTTTGCGCGGAAGTTGATTCGTACCCTAAGCAATTCGCACCTTATCTTTTATCAGAGACATAGATAAACATTATATTATATGTCTCTGCTTTTATCAATTCGTTTACACGTTCAGCAGGACATCAAATTTATAGATAATATTGCCATAAAAATCATATCTACACTCGATTTCATTTATTTATTCAAAAAGTTGCAGTTCCATATTTTTTCGGAGCCTGAATTAGATCCATTGCTTTGGGCTTTCTAACCACCGAAATCAAAATGGTTTCACTTACTTAAAGTTAAATATCGACATTTTAGAAATGGTTCTTTTAAAGCAAACAAGATTTATTATGAAGCTTTTCATCTGCTAAATATATGTGATCTACCATAGATCTGCATACTTATGTTAATTAATTTGATATGTTCTAATTTCGAATTTTCGACTTTGAAGATAACTAACTCAAAATAGTGAGCTGATTGTAAAACCATTTAAACAGGAGAATCCCTTTCTGTGAAAAATACCATATTCAGCATTTTTCCCTGCATTTTTCCCTGCATAAGCTGTAGAGGCCAAACTGTCAAAACAGCCGAACAAGCCGATCCTCCCTACTATGCTAGCCAGAACTAGTGACCGACCCAGCCGAACAAGACGATCCTTCCCACCATGCTGGCCAGAACAAGCGACAAAACCAGCCGCGCAAACCTATCCTTCCGACCCTGCTGGCCAGAACTAGTGACCAACTCAGCCGATACTTCCCACTGTGCTGGCCAGAACAAGTGACCAACCCATCTAAACAAGCTGATCCTTCCCACCGTGCTGGCCAGAACTAGCGACTGACCTAGCCGAACAAGCTCATACTTCCCACCGTGCTGGCCAGAACAAGCGACCGACCCATCCGAACAAGCAGATCCTTCCCACTGTGCTGGCCAGAACTAGCGACTGACTTAGCCGAACAAGCCGATACTTCCCACCGTGCTGGCCAGAACAAGCGACCGACCCATCCGAACAAGCAGATCCTTCCCACCGTGCTGGCCAGAACTAGCAACTGACCTAGCTGAACAAGCCGATACTTCCCACCATGCTGGCCAGAACAAGCGACCGATCCATCCGAACAAGCAGATCCTTCCCACCGTGCTGGCCAGAACTAGTGACTGACCTAGCCGAACAAGCCGATACTTCGCACCATGCTGGCCAGAACAAGCAACCGACACATCCGAACAAGCAGATCCTTCCCACCGTGCTGGCCAGAACTAGCGACTGACCTAGCCGAACAAGCCGATACTTCCCACCGTGCTGGCCAGAACTAGCGACCGACCCATCCAAACAAGCAGATCCTTCCCACCGTGCTGGCCAGAATTAGCGACTGACCTAGCTGAACAAGCCGATACTTCCCACCATGCTGGCCAATACAAGCGACCGACCCATCCGAACAAGCCGATACTTCCCACCGTGCTAGCCAGAACTAGCGACTGACCTAGCCGAACAAGCCGATACTTCCCACCATGCTGGCCAGAACAAGCCACCGACCCATCCGAACAAGCGAATCCTTCCCACCATGCTGGCCAGAACTAGCGACTGACCTAGCTGAACAAGCCGATACTTCCCACCGTGCTGGCCAATACAAGCGACCGACCCATCCGAACAAGCCGATACTTCCCACCGTGCTGGCCAGAACTAGTGACTGACCTAGCCGAACAAGCCGATACTTCCCACTGTGCTGGCCAGAACAAGCAACTGACCCATCCGAACAAGCCGATACTTTCCACCATGCTGGCCAGAACTAGCGACTGACCTAGCCGAACCAGCCGATACTTCCCAACATGCTGGCCAGAACTATCGACTGACCCATCCGAACAAGCAGATCCTTCCCACCGTGCTGGCCAGAACAAGCGACCGACCCATCCGAACAAGCAGATCCTTCCCACTGTGCTGGCCAGAACTAGCGACTGACCTAGCGGAACAAGCCGATACTTCCCACCGTGCTGGTCAGAACTAGCAACCGACCCAGGTGAACAAGCCAATTCTTCCCAACATGCTGGCCAGAACTAGCAATCGACCCAGTCGAACAAGCCGATCCTTCCCACCGTGCTGGCCAGAACTAGCGACCGACCCAGTCAAACAAGCTGATCATTCCCACCGTACTGGCCAGAACAAGCGACCGACCCAGCCAAACAAGCCGATACTTCCCACCATGCTGGCCAGAACTAGCGACTGACCTAGCCGAACAAGCCGATACTTCCTACCGTGCTGGCCAGAACTATCGACTGACCCATCTGAACAAGCAGATCCTTCCCACTGTGCTGGCTAGAACAAGTGACCGACCCATCCGAACAAGCAGATCCTTCCCACCGTGCTGGCCAGAACTAGCGACTGACCTAGCCGAACAAGCCGATACTTCCCACCGTGCTGGCCAGAACTAGCAACCGACCCAGGTGAACAAGCCGATTCTTCCCACCATGCTGGCCAGAACTAGCAATCGACCCAGTGGAACAAGCCAATCCTTCCCACCGTGCTGGCCAGAACTAGCGACTGACCCAGCCGAACATACCGATCCTTCCCACCGTGCTGGCCAGAACTAGCGACCGACCCAGCCAAACAAGCCGATTCTTCCCACCATGCCGGCCAGAACAAGCGACCAACCTAGACAAACTAATTGATCCCCTGAAACCAGAAATGCCTAGTTCTAGTGTAAATGACCAAAAAGGCACAGTTCAAAAAAGGCCCACTTTTTAAATTGATAGAAAATACCCCAAAAGTGTATATCATATTTGAAATTAGTTATGATTTATGAGAGATAAATGATTGGTAAATTGTTGATTTAATGCCCGGCTTAAATGCATTGGAACAATAATGATGATAAAATCAGAGCGAGAAATGGATCTTTTACTATTATAATCATTTTAATAAGTATGCATGATTCCGCTTACAGTACGACCTTGCAACGTCATAATGACATCATTAATTTTATCCTGTGACCTAATTCTATCTGAAAATTCAGATAAAATGTTGCCGTATTTCTTTCTCGCATGTGGATAAATATCTATACACCATGTGACAGGTTTCGTTTATCCTTGAATGGCACTGTACTTTCGTTTTAAAATAGACTGGATTTTGATATCGACTGGGACCCGCAGATGAAGTTTTTACATTCTGGTGTACACGTTTACAATGCAGCGGCGTATCCAATGGGTAGGGGAGTTTTCGAGGTTCAAAGGAAACCCCTCTCAGCGGCGAATCCAGACTTTGTAAGGGGGTTCGAAATTACAAATAGGTGGTTCGTTCTCTTATTATTACAAAATTCTGACTGGATTTTTACATGAAATTGAAATAATTAGGATTCAGAGGAGGTTCGTTTGACTCCCGCACCCCCCTCTGGATCTGCCACTGTCTCCGCAGCCTGATTATTTCATTTTAATGCAGAAATTCGGTCAAAATTGTGTAATACTTGGGAAAACGAACCTCTTTATTTGTAAATTCGAACCCCATCACAGACATCCTGGATCCGCGGCAACAACGAGTACGTAGGAAGTATCAAAAATCAAAGTAAACCGTAAAATAATCATTATGTCGTTGTTCGATTCATTACTAATAAATCGGTGAGGAAAAAAACGAGAATAAATCGACAGAAATATTTCTGCATGACAGTTTCGCAGTAAACCGTAAATAATATTAACATTTCGGGCGTTGTATGATTCAATTATCAATAAATCGTCGAAAAAGATCGACAGAAATAGTTCTGCATGACACACGGAACTTACTGAATCATAATTTCGAAAATGGATGGCCAATTTCGAAATTGGGCAAAGTTCCGTGCCCAATTTCGAAATTGGGCATGCCCAATTTCGAATTTAGGCAAGAATCTTAAAATCGGCACAACATAAACACCCACATACTCTATACCGTACTTTGAGAAAAGACCTGAGATAAGTTAGAGCATAAACACCCACATACTCTATACCGTACTTTGAGAAAAGACCTGAGATAAGTTAGGGCATAAACACCCACATACTCTATACCGTACTTTGAGAAAAGACCTGAGATAAGTTAGGGCATAAACACCCACATACTCTATACCGTACTTTGAGAAAAGACCTGAGATAAGTTAGGGCATAAACACCCACATACTCTATACCGTACTTTGAGAAAAGACTTGAGATAAGTTAGGGCATAAACACCCACATACTCTATACCGTACTTTGAGAAAAGACCTGAGATAAGTTAGAGCATAAACACCCACATACTCTATACCGTACTTTGAGAAAAGACCTGAGATAAGTTAGGGCATAAACACCCACATACTCTATACCGTACTTTGAGAAAAGACCTGAGATAAGTTAGGGCATAAACACCCACACACTCTATACCGTACTTTGAGAAAAGACCTGAGATAAGTTAGGGCATAAACACCCACATACTCTATACCGTACTTTGAGAAAAGACCTGAGATAAGTTAGGGCATAAACACCCACACACTCTATACCGTACTTTGAGAAAAGACCTGAGATAAGTTAGGGCATAAACACCCACATACACTATACCGTACTTTGAGAAAGTACCTGAAATAAGCTAGATCATGTTTCTGGCTTTGTTTGGCGTATAGATAATGGGCCACAAAACGCCCAAATACATATATGCCGTGCTTTTTTCTGACGTTGTTGAGCTTTAGATATTTATTGTTGTGCTTTTTAGATATTTATATAAATGTGCTTTGATTCACGCTGAGAATCGCTGCTTTTCAACAAAAACCTCGTATCTGCAGCTTAAAACAAGCTGCAGTTACGAGGTTTTAGTCGAAAAGCGACGAAATGTTCGAGCTGGGATCTGAAAAAGGGACTATTCTTACAGTATAGAATCAAACTATTATGCGCCTAATTATATTTTCCATTTCCTGGCATAAAATAGGCTGGTTTTATTTGAAAGGTGATTCACGAAACCAAATGGATGATAATGGAAATATATTTTGTGTAAAATAGTAGTACTTTTGTATTGAGGCAAAAGAAGAAAATGCTGATTACCAGCATGTTCTCCTTTAGTCTCAATGTATTTATTAATTCATTTCTGTTAGTGACCTCAAACCACGGCCTTGCGTGTAAAATGCTTAATAAAATACAGCTCCATATCAGTTTCTACAGATGATATAGATATTGCAAGTGGACAAAAGCCATCTTGATCAAACTCTGTATATGAGCAAGATGATATGGATCCGCATTGGTCTGTAATACAAGTTGTCCCTGTAACTTTCAAATCCCGGCTCAGAAATTATCATAGTTGTAACATATCTAGTCAAGTTTTGTGCATATATACATTTTACAAGAAAAAAATGTGAATAAAGAGAACGAAAAACTACTTGTAACTAGATTTTTCTTCTTATGATGAAACGAAAGAAGAAGCGTAAAGGTTAAAGCTGAAAACTTAAGGCGGCACATGACAATAGCGTTTTCTTAATGAATCCAATATTAAAAGTTGTACCACAGGAAGATTTTGCATTGATGCTAGTTTAACGTCACGTCTCTTTGACGTATATTTTTGCAGATCAAACTATGTTGCCATGACATCGTGAACGTGTCGTCTTTTCGTGGTATTTCTGAGCGCATACATTTTGCTTTAATTTTTTTGTGCAGCTCTATTTTAAAAGCCACATAAGCGTGATAGTAAACTATCAATTTCATTAAAACGAAAGGGATGCTGTCCGAAAAATCTCCGAGAAGACGTCAAGTATACGACGTCATGGAATCGCAATTAGAAAAAAAAACGTGACGTTGAACTCGTTAAATACACGTGTACCTCTCTTAATAAGAGTCCTTGAAAAAACGCAAAATTTTATTTTTATCATGCGCAGTCTTAACGTGACTCTAACATGGGTTGGTCTATTGTCGCTTTTCATAAAAATACCTCATAGCTGTAGCTTAAAATGTGCTGCAGTTACGAGGTTTTCGAAGGAAAAGAGACAATATTATATTTTTCTTCTCAGTTACGTTAGAGAATACACGATTAAAATCTATCTATGTTATGTGAATCTTGGTTTATGTTTTAGAATTTGCTTTTAGCCAAGCCTTAACCCATTACTACACAGGTTTGTGCAAGCTGTCAAGAGTCGATTTTTTTTTTTTTTTTTTTTTTTTTTTTCGTTTTCTCTTATTCCCTATTTGACTTGACGTGACACACTTAGTAAGGTCATAGTATCTATGGCATGGGTAATTTGATCTCTTTATGGTCTAAGTTAAGGTTTTACTTGGTTTTTATCGAAGGAGAACATTCTCTTCCTTGTAACTAGGCGACAATAAATATACATTGTAAATATTGATTACCAAGCTGTTGATATGTTTACATTCTTTCAATGTCTTCTGCCGAACAGAAACGGATTTACCTTTGATTAAAATTGCATTAACTCATATTTTCTGAATATTTGAATTGGGCCAAATCGCATAGCAAAGGAAAAGAATAAAGATAAGGCATAGTCGAGGCCCGTCATTGTTTATACTACTAGGCCAAGCAGACCAGACTTGTAAAAAATATAGTATTCGTCGAGATAAAAGGAACATTTTCAAAACTCTTTTTGCGTATTTTCCGAATGAAGGCACGTAGCATGATTCAACGTGTATCTTGATGATAGTGCATCTTGGAAATGCAGGGAGATGATTCTACAAAAGATGTGCGCCCATGGAACCAGAAAAATATTTATGAAGATAGTAGGCCCTACGTATTCTTCATTGACGATATCGTCGGTAATCATTTTTCAAAAAAAAAAAAAACTCGTAACTGCAATTTATTGCTTTTTAGGAGTTAATTGCAGAAAAGAAGCGATATCCTCGGAAAGGCTTGTTTCAGTGCACGAGAAGCCTCTTCGATTCTGAGAGATACCACAATGCCGGGCCTTGTATATGGCCAACGAAAGTATGTGTTCTATATAAGTGTTATAGATTGTTATTTTACTAGCACGGGATTTCAAAATGGGAATATCGATTAAAAAGACGGTATGTCATGTCTGTTTGTCCTTTTTTAAACAAGTTGTACTTTTCTGTTGTCTTGTTTTTCTTTATTTATTTCTGTCTCCTGTCTCTTACTTGCTAACTTATATATATGGATGCGTGGTTTCAGTCCACAGTTTTTCCCTTCCGTCCTGAGTGATCGATCGTCGTCTAATTTTGTAGGGAGAATGTATTCTATCAAACACTGTTCTGCAATAGAAGTTCAAGAAACATGTACTCGTACTTTGTCAGAGTAGGGTGTAAAACTCGAAATATTACAACAAATCATACTATTATCCTATGAAAGTGACAAAGTGTAGCTTTTCAACGAAAACAAGCTGCAGTTACGAGGTTTTCATTGAAAAAGTAGCGAAATGTGAAGGTTTATAGATATGCGGCATCATCGACAAAACTGGTCAATATTGTGCTCGAGAAGAGTTGCAGCACAGGCCAAATTGAAAATGATGCCTCCTAACATCTAGCTTGCTCTACTGTGAAATCATTATAAATTAAAGTCAGCAAATTCAATTAAAAATACCATGATTTCAGTTCCTTTTTCTATATCTTGGACCATAATTCTACCTTTCAAAAATAACCTTCGTAAGCGATAAAAGTAGGCAATTCAACCAGTTCCAATTCTGGTCCCACGAAAACTGATGACAATCTGTGAGAGCCAACCACCTTTGTTTCGAATTTGCAAAATGTCTCTACATTGTGTATTTCACAATTTAGGGGTAATATGAAGGAGCAGTATCTATGCTTACCTTCAAATCAGCAGTCAAAAGTTACTTGTTCCTGATATTTCTGAATTCGACTATGGCCAGTTGGCATATCTCCACATGGCCAATTTGCATATTTCCACATGGCCAGTTCGCATATTTCCAACAAACGTGTAGACTGGTACATTTATCTATCGTTCATTTATTCGCCTATCCTTTCCTTTTTCAAGACGTTTTCAATTCATATCGTAACGAATGGAACACCTAACCATGGATTCCTGGTACATTGTATTTCTCTCACAGTACCACCACAACATTCTTTTTGAACCACCATCTGCTAATCACACTTTTAAAGTAAGCAGTGGCTATTCGTCTATTGATACTACATGTATTCGTCTAGTAGCATGCCATTAGCAGTTTAGAGTCATTTAGTCTATTTGTCCGGTATTGGACGTATAACATATATATTTCTACTCGTTTCGAGCAATTTCTATCCGTTTCCTATTATACCATATTACAATTATAAACGTAGATGTCCAATAAAAATGGAGTTATATAATTTTGATCGAAACTGAACAAAAAACCCAAATAAGTCGAACTTCGGATACCTAGATGCAAAATGAGGTTAGGCAACTTTGACACAAAAAGAACCAAATTTTAAGAATCCGGATAACTTCGCCGATCTTCGTTTCCGCGGTTAATAACGAAGCTGGACAATGCAATCGGTATACCTTAACCCATTACCAAACGACAAAATTTTAGACTTCTCCAAACTCAAATATGATGCAGACGACAATTTCCAGTGAAAGAAATTTTACATTTTTTTTGCTCTTTTTTTTCACGAAAAAAAAAAAACATTGTGAAAATTAAGAAATTGCTTGTCACAAGCAATTTCTTCATTTTTCACGATGTTTTCCAAAGTCATTAACTTGTGGGGAGTCAAAAGGGGTCACTGTGTGGTAATTGGTAATTGGTGTGGTAATTGGGATACCTTAATTACAGATTGTCGGCCTACTAGCGTTAGTACAGCTGAGTTTTGTCCTCTCCCTTGGTCACCAACCTGACAACAGTGAAAGGTAAAAATAATGCTGAAGATGATTAAAGAATTAATTAAAATTCGAGATTCCGATCCTTTTTATTTTTTTTTTTTTTATTTTTTTTTTTTTTTTTTTTTTTTTTTTTTTTTTTTTTTTTTTTTGAAGGTCGCGTGTGACTTAAAAGTGACATTTCACATTTATCTTTTCATAAATTTTACTTTTATTTTTATCTGATAGAGCAAATTTTCTTATGAAAATTCTGAAAATTTTAAGCCAAAATATTGATCCCTTTACGAGAAATATATATTTTGTGCTAGAATTAAACAAATTGTTGTGGACAACAGCTCAGATTTATATGGAATTTGTGACCAAACGCCAATCGACAGATCGCTCCGCCCAACATAGAATTTAAGGCAAACAATGTGCATGTGGTCGGTAATAGGGAACGATTTTATCCAGTTAATCGTGACTTAAATTCGGACAAACAAAGTAGTATTTCGTAGTTGTTGTTATAATATCTCGTAACTACGGCTTTATTTAAGCCGTAGTTACGAGATTTTATAACAACACCGACGCGGTTTATCAAAACATAACAGCGAACCTAGTCTATTGTTAGTACAAAATTCTTTGCCATTGGTATGTCGATTGTTTTGATTGTCAGTCGATAAATCGATACAAAACCACGTGCAACGATGAACAATTGGGGCATGAAATTTTTCTGATCGCCTATTGGCTAATCGATGTTTTTGATTGACAGTCGGCGTTTGGTCAATTCTGCCTCAGAGCTGAGATTGATTATTAGTAAAAAAAAAGTGACCATTGTTGCATTGAGAAACGTTGAGGAGAAAATGGCATATCTTAAGCATTTTTTTTTTATATTCCACAGTTATTCTCGTGGATATAAGGTCTATGATCAAAATAGTTCAACATAAAAGAGATAGATATCGCTGTCCGACATCAAAATAATAGATACATTTTAGCGCGGATCTGGAAAAACGTCCCTTATAGCATTTTTCAAAATTGAGTTTCAAGATCAGCCTGTTGTCAAATGGAGTCCAATATACATCCATGCTGCTTTCTCTAACTTAATACAGGTCACAAAGAAGCTATTAGAGAACAACATGGATCCTGATCAGACTGTGCGTATGCACAGGCTGATCTGGATCTATGTTGGGCTCAAAAGCCGTAAGGGACGTTTTTCAAGATCCCGGCTCATTTGTACTTCGTTTTACTTCCAAAAAGAGAAGTTGATTCTTTCTTGCACCCATAATGTAGATAAGTCATTTTAGCCCCGAAATTCAAGATAATTCATGTTCGTTTCGATAGTCATACAAACCCTATGTTGGGCCCCGACGATAGAGAGCTACAACACATTTACGGTATTTTCCTTGCATTGATCAGTCATTGGTCTAAAAAGGTGCTAACGAGATGATCATTTTTGTTACGAAAAAGTTAACCCTTTCCCACATAGTGAAATTTTATATAAGTACAATTTGAAAACAATTGCAGACAACTAAACCATTGATATCAAAAGTAGAAAAGCTTTATGTTATATACAATGTAGTATAAACAATATTGAGGAAAAGGGAGAAAATGGTGACCATTAGCAATTTCTTTCTTTTTTCCGCTCATTTTTTTCTTCGGCTATTTCTACTCGGGACGTTAAAGCCACGGTTGTTTAGAAAAGGATTGACGAAATTCAAGTCTAATCTTTTCCAAAACAACAAATTTTGCATAAATTCAAATTGAATTGCAGCCAACATGCATCATGTTTTCATACAGTATATTATTATAGAATCGAAATTATTGAAAGAAAGGGAGAACCTGTTTTCCTTATATTTTTTTTCTGTCCAAATCCCTTTGACGAGTTTCATCAATCAGGGCTTGTTCGTGAAACACTCATTTTTGAATACTTGTTTTTCAAAATAACAGAAACGGCATCGACAACTTTGAAAGAAAATTTAAGGGAATCGAAGTTTTCTTACTGCTAGCTACAATAATTGTTCTTTCAGTTGGGTTTTTTTCTATTTTGGGGGGAAATGGGGAATTTCAATTGGGTAAAACTCTGAATTTGGCGGCGACACTAATACAGAGAGCTTTGGCAAACACTGAGGCAAAAGAAGAAAATACGTATCACCAGCATATTCGGCCTTTTCTACAATATTCTCACAAGACCAATTCTTCATCTTTCAAAAACGATGTCTATTTACCAAGTAGAGTAAAGTTTATCTTTGGAGAAAATAGAAAGAAAAAGAAGGATAGACTTTTAAAGGGTTAAAGGATTAAATACCTTCTCGCTTTAAGAGTTAGGGGTTCCCAAAGGGGTATCCAACATAAATAAATAAAAATGACGTATCTTTAATTTTGGGGCTAAAAGAAATTATCTTATTTTCTAATGCGAAAAGGGTATACATTTATCTAATCCATGGCAAATAAAATGATCTATCATGTATCGAACTCTGAAACGGCTACTATTTAAACTAGGAAACTAAAGAATGATTACTTTAAACTTTCAGTCCTACTTATATTGTCTATTCAACCTTTTCGCGAACGACACATTTGTAGACTAGTCCGAAAAAGAGCTGCAGAGCCGCGCCCGATAAATTTCGGATACGTAACGGTCCCGTTCGGGAAAAAAAACGATGTTTTATGAATCTCTAATTGGCGGCATTGCGGGTATTCTAGTATATGCCTTTAAAGTGACATTTCACATTTATTTTTCATAAATTTTACTTTTATTTTTATCTGAAAGAGCTTATTTTCTTATGAAAATTTAGAAAATGTCGAGCTAAAATAGTGCGCCGTTTACGAGAAATATATATTTTTGTGCTAAAATTAAACTAATTGTTGTGGACAACAGTTCAGATTTATATGCAATTTGTCATTTCTGTCTCAACTTTAAAGGCGCATTTTTCGCTTATAAATTACAACTTCAAAAAACTGATAGCATTTCGACGCATTAGAATAATAATCTTTGCTTCAAGACATACTTTTAAAAAATGAAATTGGAATGTTATATGTCCCTTTAAGGAACATTGAACAACGTCACACATTTTTCTTTGTTTCGTAATTATTTGCTATATTTCAATGTTAGTTTTGGGGAGGATTTCGACAGTTTTGTGAGAGTGTTCAACAAACAATACCAAAACGAAGAAGAGAGGCGGTATAGGTAAGTCATATTCGTAGTTAACGAACCAATTGGGTGCAAATTTTATCGGGCATGATACTATGTCACATCTTTACAGATGACATATGCTGGTATAAGATAACAAAGCTAATGTAAATTCTAAACCCAAACTATTTTATTACCAAATTTACATTTTCAATAGCAGTAGTATCATTTTCTTGTTACGTTTGTTGGCGTATTCTGGCCACGGCTCCTCGACATACACTTTAGGCTATAAAACCTCGATGCGTCAAATGGTCAGCTATCCTACCACTCAAATAGTCTGTTCTCAACATCCTCAAAGCCGGAAACTGGTGAAGGTACTACTGAAGAGAGTTCATACCAATCATGATAGTATCTGAAATGTTTAAGGCAGAATACCACTAATGAGATTCACATGACGTCGGAATTATTCGGGCGCGATCGAAAACATTCGGCGTTGGAATTCTCCACCGCCGAATGTTTAACGACCGCGCCCGAATAGATTTGGATACATAACGACGCCGCTCGAAAAAAAAAGCCGATGTTTTATGAATCTCAAAATGGCGACATTATGGGTATTCTACCTTCAGTGTAGTCTGTCCGAACAAAATGAAATATCACTGGTACATGTAACTTTATAACACTTCTCTGACTTTCCCAAGGTTACGAGTATGGAATCAGAACAGAGAGGTTATCGTGAAGCACAATACAGAGGCAGTGGGTGGTAAACATTCATACACCATGGGTATGAACCAGTTTGGAGACATGGTAAGTAATCCGGGGGCCACATCTAGCAGAATTTCTTAAAAATCGCGGTTAATAGGGTGATTATGGCTTTATGAGAAAGACAAAGGGTGATGATGACCAGTATTTTCTTGAATCAAAAGTGTTTATTCCCTAGTAGGCCACATGGACACAATCAAATTGCGACGACGTGTGTTATGCAGCTAACATCATGTGACACGGTACTTTTGTATACAGAAGATAGAATCGATTTACGAAAAAGTATCTATTGAGTCTTTACAAACAAAGTTAACAATATATCTTAGTGTCAAATGAAAAATATTCGCCAATTATTTTGCCTATATTTTATGTACACAGACGCTGGATGAGTTCAGAGAGACAATGTTAAAGTACAAACCACGTGGTATGGCGACAACCAATCAATACAACTATCAGGGCATTACGTCACTTCCTCAATCCGTAGACTGGAAAGCCCAGGGCTATGTCACTGAAGTTGGGAATCAGGTGAGCAATACAAGCCTTCGTCGGAATTTTTCGGGGGGACGCCGTAAAAATTCGGCGGTATCTATACGGATAAACTACAATCAGAAAAAATCCTCATCTTCTGTTGCCTATGATTATGACATAGTCCGAAAAAAATGCCGATGTCGTATGAATCTCTAAATAGCCCTATTACGGATATTGTACCAAAACCGAATACTATATATATGTAATGGCACTTTTTAAGTCCCACTTGTTAATGGCTTTGGAAAACACTGTAGAAAATGAAGGAAGTGCTAACTCATTGTTTAATTAATTGTGCAAATCATTTATTTTCTAACTCTTATTTACAAAACAATCCATCAGATTGGCTGATCGAGACATATATGTCTCGGTCAATTGGATAGGTACTAACGATAAATTTTGAGAAAGACTGGATGGTGAACACGACTCTGTATTTCGGCAACGGTATATCAAATGTTATAAAAGGTTTTCTAGATACCAACTCTTGGTCATTGCCACTGTTCTCGTGCGTTGTATTGTAGGGTCAATGTGGTAGTTGTTGGGCGTTCACGGCCACTGGAGCGTTGGAAGGACAACACAAGAAGAAAACCGGCAAACTTGTTGACTTATCAGAGCAGAATTTAATGGACTGTTCCGAAAAAGAAGGTGGGTGTCTGTTCTTGACAGTATATTACGATACACATGTATTCCTTGTCAATACGTGTGGCATTTTGATATTCATAAAAATATAAACAAGCAATTCGCAAATATTTAAACTTTAGCGTTACTTATGACAAGAAAGTTTCTTCTTTGTATCTTTCAAAATGATGAAGTGAAAATTTCGGTCTGCATCAGTAGCCTATATCTCGTCAATCTTTTAATCATAAAGTTTATATTGTATTACGCTGACATCATTGAGTCACGTGATTCCCCACTCTATATAACAGGTAACCATGGCTGTGAGGGCGGCATGATGGACTGGTCATACAAGTACATAAAACAAAACGGTGGTATAGACACGGAACAGTCCTATCCTTACAACCAATCACAACCAGGGGTATGGTGCCAAGTTTGAAACAGAAATCACATAGATATATAATTTCGGCATAAGGCAATATCTAACTGCCGTTCACCCTTTCAGCAAACTTATAGACTGGTCCAATAAAAAGGCTGATGCAAATGACAAAATGGTTGACGAGAAAGAAGAGATTTATGTATAACTGAATAATATAGATTAAATAAATAATGGTGCAAAAGGAAGAAATGCCTGTTATTGGAATAAAAATTCCTAAGTTCACACCTAGATCTCATCATATACAGAGATAACGTGGATATCTATTCCAACAAAAGTATATTTCGTGACCAGGATTGACCATCGTTCAAAAAAAACGTAGACTCTATATAGCTCATTTTGTGTTCAAAAATATTACAATCTCAAATCTTAAAAACGCCCTTGTAAATTCCATATGGCAAACGTAACTATTGCCTTAACAATTATAGTCTTGCAATACTTTTCGATATCGTCGCTTTTCAACAAAAACCTCGTAACTGCAGCTTAAAATAAGCTGCAGTTACGAGGTTTTGGTTGAAAACAGACGAAAGGCTTTATTCTTCTTTTGAACTGTTCAGAGTTACAAATGTCGCTACAAGCAGTCTAATAGAGGAGCCACCTGCACGGGATACGTTGATCTACCAAAAGGCAACGAGACCATACTGAACGAAGCAGTCGCTACTATAGGTCCTATAGCTTGTGCCGTAGATGCCACCCAACAAGGTACTGTATGAGTATGGGAAAATGTTGACGTATTTTTTTTAATCTGGAATATGCTAATTACACTGAACAGATGTTCTAAACCGCCACTTTTCAGAACAGATTTTTTGGCGTAAATGAAAAACGAAAAGTTCGTTTGAAACAATATTATGCACATTAGATTTTGTGATCACTAGCTATCGATTTAACGCGGTAAAGTCCAAATCAAAACAAAAACTTTTAGTGTGAAGAGGCTTTGATATAAAACCGTGTTTGCACGTGGCGCACGATGTGATGAGTTAAATTGAACAACATGTACTTTAGCATTACTTCATATTGATCCGACATGCCGATTTTGTCAAAAAAGGGCAACTTAATGGGCCGGATGTCCTTCAGTGATATGGGTCGTACTGTGAGGCTTATCAGAAGTGACGTCATTATGAATAAGGCATGTACCCTTTTCAGTGACGTATGCATGTTTCAAAAGGTAGCTCGTGATACTGCTAAATGCATTAACTGTTTTCCGATTGCCTTCTGTATTGCGAATTTTACGGACACCAAACCGTGTCAAAGTGCACCACAGAGCATGGCCTTCAGAGTCCACCATACAAAAAATTACTAGTTCACATGTACATTTTCTGACAGATGATATGTCTCTTTCACGAATTTAGCATGTCAGTAATGGATGTTTGATGTGTGTATGCTAATAGAGAGGATATAATTTTTTATTTACAAACTGCAGTTTAGCGTTCTTTTGGTGCGTATTATATTCCGTAGAACACAATAAAGCATTCAAAAGTGATGATTTGCCGACATTGTTGTTAAATGCATTGGTTATTTTCATGTTGCTTCTTTCTAACGAGTAATATGGCCCCAAATACCTTGTCAAAATGCACCACAGATCATAATCCGTACAGTGTACCATACAAATTATTGTTATTCCAAATGCACCTTTCTTGACGAAAGACATGACTTATGAATCGGTTATGCATATCATTAATAGATCCTTGACGCCTGTATGCTTCTGGAGAGGATACAAAAGTTATGTTTACAAACTGGATTTTTTTGTTCTTTTTATATCACGTATTGTATTCCGTAGAATGCCATCAAAGAATTCATAAGTGAGGACTGACCGACATTTTTGTTAAGAGTCAACAAACATTACTCAGATTTGATGCGCAGATTAATTCAAATCGGAGAAATGCTCCAATGTAATCAAAAGACGTTACAATAAGTTTTGGCACAAATGCCAGGCAACCGGAAGTGTAACAGACAAACCTAGGCTACTGAAATGTCTGGAATGACACCTTTGTATTTCCCAGATAGCTGCAACTGAATGAGGGCTCGTTGTCAATCTGAGTTATTGACGCAGAGTGATATCAGATCCCGTATTTACAGTTTACCTTTCTGATGTGAAAATGTGCTATTTAGTCATGTTAAAGTCAAAAGGCATCAATGAAATTTACACTTCTTCTGTAAAAATGGTTAATCTTTATTATTTGAAAATTTCAAGCTCCTATCTAAAAAAATAATGGAGATATATATAGTTACATGCCATGGCGGTTTAGAAGATCTGTTCAGTGTATATAGCAAGTAAGACCAGTATGGATCAAGATCAGCCTGCACTGACACAGTCTGATCAGTTATATTGATCTATTAAAGACTAATTATAATAATTTATAATACTAAACCAAACGCGACAATTGCTGCAATATGTCATACTTATATAGCTTGTACGAAAGCTATGGATGAGGCGAGAAATCTCCCAAAAACGCTCAATTCAAATGATCTACAGTTGCAGATAACTCTTGGTTTCTGTGCCAGCCTAAATTTAAAATTGAAATTTGTCACTGGCATTATTTAAACCATTACCGACTCTTTTGACCAGTTTCATATCCACAGTCATAAGTTCTTTCGTTTTTTAGTTACACATTTTATTCATTGGCTAAACATGTATTTTGTTGAATTTGCCAATAAAATTGTTATTTTAGGGCGCGTTCCCACTACCGACCAAATCACCTCGATCAAGCTCGATAAAGCGATATGATCGAGCTTGGTCGACAAGATCGAGCTTGATCGAGCGTGGTCGGCAAAAAATGATCGGGATTTAATCGACAAGAAATAAAGAATAAGATCGAGATTGATCGGGCAATTTAGGCGATCGAGTTGATCGAGTTGATTTGGTCGGCAATGGGAACGCGGCTTTACGTCGTGTTTCAATGTTTTCCCAATCCTTTTCTGTTAGGGACCTCAAAACTAGGTCTTGTTAGAGGAATGGTTGATTAATATTGACCCTCTCACAGGTTTCATGTTCTACAAGAACGGTGTTTACGATGACCCAAAGTGTAACCACGCACAAGTAGACCATAGTTTGGTTATCATTGGATATGGAACGGAAAATGGTAAACAATTCTGGGACTGTAAAAACAGGTACGTAACACGCCGAGATGTGACGTAACACAACAACGTATCGCCGCTTTTCAACAAAAACCTCGAGACTGCAGCTTGTTTTAAGCTGCAGTTATGAGGTTTTTTGTTTAAAAAATATCAGTATAAAGAACTTCCTATAGCTTTTATGTTCTACAAGAGCGGTGTATATGATGACCCAAAGTATAACCGCGCACAAATATATCATAGCTTGGTAATTATTGGATATGGAGCGGAAAATGACAAACAATTCTGGGACTGTAAGAATAGGTATGTAACCAGGCGTGTAATCACGTGACACACCAGCAACCTTTTAAGAACTTCACCCAGGTTTTGTTTTCCACAAGAGCATACGATGACACGAAGTGTAACCAAGCACAAGTGCATGTATATCTAAAGCTGCGACGTGTAAAATGAAATCTGTAATATGTACGGTGACGAAAATTACAGACATCCATATAAAGCCCAACATTAAATTGATATTGTTTTTACTGACAATACTTGAAGCATTTTCATATATAGAGCAAAGTTATTTTTAAAAATATACTTCTAGGTCAAACGACATTAGCCATAATTCACAGTATAATTCTACAGTTTGACCACGCATGAACTTTGCTATCTGCTATCTAGCAGTTTTTGAGTCATTCCATATTTATTTTACCTCCCGAACAAACGTCTTACAATCTTCATATTGCAGGTTTTACGTGCATTTCCAATGTTTCTGCGACTCCGATGACTTTACACGTTAAGGTAGTCCATCCTTACGATAATTAATGAGATTCGAGCGTCGTCGGAATTTATTCATGAGAGGTTGTTAACATCCGTTTCGTATCCGAACCTATTAGGTTGACGTCGTAAACATTCGGCGGTGGAACGGTCTACCGCCGAATGTCTAGTACACGACTTCGCCCGAATAATTCCAACATCTCGTGAATCTTACAAGGGGTGGACTACCTTTCATGTTAAAAAAATATTTTCAGTTGGGGTACGAGCTGGGGTAATAAAGGCTACATAAAGATGGTACGCAACAAAAACAACCAATGTGGTATAGCTACAGAGGCCAGTTATCCGACAGTGTGACTTATGATAACTCAGATTATTCCGAATACTTGAAGTGAAAATGTTGAAGACTAAAAATACCAGTATTAATAAAGATCATTTTGAATTCGCATCCCACCAGTGGGTTTGTTTATTGATGACAAAGGTATAAAATTCTAAATATCGGTATTGTGAACATTGTCGGATTAATAGTATTATCCACAGCGGCTAAACATGGCATTATTCCTGTCATTTCTCTCATCAGTACTACCGCAAAATCCTTACCGATCCTACAGCTACTCGCCCACATAAGTTAATGATTATCCCATCATTGGTTGGGGACAAATGTCAGAAAGGATGGTTGCCGCGGCCGAGGATCGAAACCAGGATCTCAGGAGTGAGTCAAAGCAGTTTGGGGATCAATACCTCACTCCAGCTTCGTCAAGCTGTAGTTTTACAAGGTTTTGACTTCCCACAAACGAAATGTGATACCACGGTGCCTACGCTATGGCTGCGACCCAGCTCCATTATGACCAATCATCATGAGAATTACCTAAAGGTAATGTGCGTTGACAAAACTAACATTACATTGCATATTTTAACAATAATGGTTAACCCTTTCCAAACAGCAAAATTTAAGGTAACACAACTTGAAACTAGAACTGTCCCAAAGCGGACAAATACCCCCCACTAGCGCCTTGTCACTGAAAAAGTGCTATGGGTCAAAAGGCTCTTTAGTTGGAGCACAGAAACAGGTTTTAAACAATTTTCACCTTGACCTTTGACCCAAAAACAATAAGGCATCTCTTTGGGTCATGGGCAACAACTGTGTAATTTAAAGTTACATGATCCTAGGTCAACCGGTACTTGACTTAGAGCATGGAGACGGATTTTCAGCAAAGTCCAGTTTTGACCTTGACCTTTGACCCTCATGACCCAAAAACAATAGGGCATCTCCTTGGGTCATAGGCAACAACTGTGTAAAGTTTCATGATCCTAGGTCAACCAGTTCTTGACTTAGAGCACGGAAACGGATTTTAGGCAAAGTCCAACTGAGACCTTGACCTTTGACCTTCATGACCCAAAAACAATAGGGCACATCCTTGAGTCATGGGCAAGAACTGTGTAAAGTTTCATGATCCTAGGTCAACAGTTCTTGACTTAGAACTCGAAAACAGATTTCAAGCAAAGTCCAATTGTGACCTTGACCTTTGGCCTTCATGACCCCAAAACAATAGAGCACCTCCTTGAGTCATGGGCAACAACTGTCTAAAGTTTCATGATCCTAGGTAAACCAGTTCTTGACTTAGAACATGGAAACAGATTTTAAGCAAAGTCCAACTGTGACCTTGACCTTTGGCCTTCATGAACCAAAAACAATAGGGCACCTCCTTGAGTCATGGGCAACAACCGTGTAAAGTTTCATGATCTTAGGTCAACCAGTTCTTGACTTAGAGCACGGAAACGGATTTTAAACAAAGTCCAATTGTGACCTTGACCTTTGTGACCCAAAAACAATAGGGCATCTCCTTGGGTCATGGGCAATAAGTGTAAAGTTTCATGATCCTAGGTCAAATGGTTCTTGAGTTAGAGCACGGAAACGAAAAAGTCTACGGACGGACGAATGGACGACTGGACGGAAAGACAGACGGACATGGTGAAACCAATATACCCCTTTCTACTTCGTAGGTGGGGGGTATAATGAGTTGCAAATGTCATAATAATAGACATGGAAAGTAAAAATGTACAATGGTATAGCGCAGAAAATATTTAGACAAAAGGAGAAATACAGATCATCAGCATTGTCTTATTTGGTCTGAATATTTTCCCAACCCTTTTCGTTAGGACGGTTAAAACCAGGTCTTGTGAAATAAAAAAATAACAAAAATGAGATATATTTGAATTGTTTTATTAAAAATGTACAGAAAAATAACTTTTCATGAACTTGGAAACAACAAAAGCACATACAGTGTGCAAAAAATAACAAAAATAGCAAAATTAGCCAGGATCTTGAAAAGGGTCCATAATGGCATTTGAGACCAACATGGATCTAGATCAGACAGTGCACATGCATAGTCTGATCAAGGTCAATACTGTTCTATAATACTGTCTTAACTAGCTGTAGAAACTGTAGTAGAATGAATCCTTATTAACCCTTTCCCAAAAAGCAAAATTATTGAATGGTCCAAATTCATGGGTGTTTCAGACGAATATTACAAGTGAATAAAATTTTACATTATGAGTTCTTTACGAGACGAAAACATGGTGAGAAATGAAGAAGTTGCTTGTTACAAGCAATTTCTTCATTTTCAGCGATGCTTTCCAAAGCCATCATATTATGAGGGAGTCAAAAAAGAAATATTGTGTGGGAATAAATTAAACTGCATTTGACCAAAGGATGGTCTAGAAACATATTTTCTAACGCGTCATAAAGAACCATTTCCAGATCCTGGCTCGGACATTTAATCGAGACCTCTTGTCTCATGGTTATCAAATTTTGTTTATAAACACTTACCTTTAATCTTTACATAGAAATGAGCATTTAATCTCGGACTTAAATCTGACCCATTCCCAAACAAGACCTACTTTTGATGTTCAAAATAGACAAGGCTTGGGAAAACATTGAAGCAAAAGAAGAAAATGCTGATATTCAGCATTTTCTCCTGTTGCTTCAATATTTTCTGAGCATTAACTCACACAAATCTATGATCAGCATTTTCTCCTTTTGCTTCAATATTTTCTGAGCATTATTTCACACAAATCTATATCAACACCAACAATTTGTCTGCAGCATCTTTCAAATTGGAACAATCTAAGATTATGCTGTTTGGGAACACCAAGAATTAAATGTTTTGATAAAGCAGTGCTTAATTCATAATCCTAGTAGAGATTCATACGTCTTGGCATTAAGGTAGAATACCCGTAATGTCGCCATTTCGAGATTAATAAAACATTGGATCTTTTCGAGCTGCGTCCGAAGCTATTTGGGTGTGGTGTTAAACATTCGGCCATGGAAAGTTCCACCGTTGAATGTTTACGACCATGCCCGAATAATTCCGACTTCAAGCGAATCTCATTATTGGTCGACTACCTTAACAAATGTTAACTCTGTGCATCAACAGAGATATAATTTTGATTCTTTGATTGATTTGAGACAGTTAACATCTACATAAGACATAAACAAGAGGACCATGATGGTCCTATATCGCTCACCTGAACCAAGATGATATGAGCCACAGATTTGTTCAAATCAATTACTTGTGACTTTAAGACTGAAAACAAACTTATTGTCAACAACACGCTATTTGTAGTTGTTAGAGTAAAAACAGTCGAAAACGGCAAATTTGTCAATTTGAAGGGCTCAGCAAACTCAGCAAATTCTACTCTAATTAAGCTAATTCAAACTGGTGCAAGATCTTATGTTCAGCAAAATTGTGTCCAATTTTCATCTTGAATGGTCAATAATTGTAGATGCTAAAGTGTAAACGAAGTCCAAAACAATCGAAAACATCAATTTTGTCAAATTCAAGGGCATATAACTCATGACTTTCTAGTCTGACGAGACTGAAATTCAAGCTCATCCAAGAAATTATGGTCACCAATATTGTGTCAAAGTTTTGTCTAAATAGGTCAATAATTGTAGATTCTAGAGTGTAAACAAAGTCGTAAACATTCAAAAATGGGAATTTTGTCAAATTCAAGGGCGTATAACTCATGACCTTTTGATCTGATCAATCTGATAATCAAACTCATACATGATCTTATAGTCCCTAACATTGTGACCAAGTTTTGTCTTGATTGGTCAATAATTGTAGATGCTAGAGTGTAAACAAAGTCGAAGACAGTAGAAAACGTCAATTTTGTCGAATTCAATGGCGTATAACTCAGGAATTTTTTATCCAATCAGTCTGAAAGTCGGACTCATTTGAGATTGTATAGGCCTTAACATTGTGTCAAAGTTTTGTCTAGATTGGTCAATAATTGTAAATGCTAGAGTGTAAATAAAGTCAAAAACAGTCGAAAACAGCAATTTTGTTAAATTCAAGGGCGTATAACTCATGACTTATTGATCCGATCAATCTGAAAATCAAACTCATACAAGATCTTATGATCCCTAACATTGTCTCAAAGTTTTGTTTTGATTGGTCAATATTTGTAGATGTTAGAGTGTAAACAAAGTCGAAAACAGTCGAAAATGGCAATTTTGTCAATTTCAAGGGCACATAACTCAAGACCTACTTGTATGATCAAACTGAAAATCGAATTCATCTGAGATCTTATGGTCACCAACATTGTGTCAAAGTTTTGTCTTGATTGATCAATAATTGTAGATACTAGAGTGTAAACAATGTCAAAACTAGCTATTTTTCGCATTCAAGGGCAGATAACTCCGGACTTTCTGGTTAGATCTGACCCATAATCGAACTCATCCGAGATCTTATGGTCATACATGTTTTGACCAGGTTTGGTCAAGATTGGCTTATATTTGTAGATGCTAGAGTGTTAACACGAAATTGTGGACGGACGGACGGACAGACGGACAGACGGACAGACGGACGACGGACAAAAAGTGACCACAATAGCTCACCTTGAGCACTTCGTGCTCAGGTGAGCTAAAAATCACAATATACATTGATTGAACACAACAACAAAATCAAGAGTAACAAAACCAAAAACTGCACCAAGAAAGATCCCCTTTTTACTTGAGCAAAAAATCGCACAATGTGAACATTAACCCTATCCCAAATGGAACTTTGGGGTAGACCATAATACAAGTTATTGAAGACAACAAATTTGAAATAAATGAGAATGTGTTTTTTGTATAAATATGGCACAGAAAATATTGAGGCAAAAGGAGAAAATGCTGGTTATTAGCATTTTCTTCTTTTGTTTCAATGTTTTCTCAAGTCTTTTCAGTCAAGGACATCAAAATCAGGCCTCATTTGGGAAAATGGTTAAGGGCTAATGCCAAAACTGTTGAAAGTACAAATCAAGTTAGAATGTCATCACCCCCATTTATCTGTAGCTCTGGTTTGAAACTGAACCCTCGATTTGTCTTTTTGAAATGCACAACATCATTGATTGTTCATCTTCAAGTTTTGATAACCCATAATGCCATCCTCAGATGATAATCTCATAAATACCCACAACATAGGGTCTGAACTTACCATAAAAAGGTAACAATGTCTTTGCCCCTCCCCTTATTGTTGCGGTGTAATTTAGTTACTCAACTAGACAAAGGAAACACAAATGCATGAAACCAGGAGCCTGTATACTATCAATGATTCACGGTCACCGTTATAATTTCCCATTCAACTTGGGTTGTAAGATCGTCGATAATACGGCCCCTTAGTCCTTGTTCTTGTCACTTGCGAAATTGGAGATCTAATAGAAGCACATGGTGGTTTGACTTACAAGTCAAATGCACAGATTGACTAAACTCACACTGAATCTATGTGTGCATACAGTAACATCCAACTCAAAATGAAAGTGAAATAGGCATGTGTTTACCACTTTTAACCAAACAAACCCATTACAAGACAGATAACAAAATTTTAGTCTGGTCAAATGTATTGCAGACGACAATTTCCAGGAAATAAAATTTTACGTTTTAAACTTTCAGGGTATCAAACATTGCGGGATATCAAGAAGTTGCTTGTTGCAAGCAATTTCTTCATTTACCACAATGTTTTCCAAAGCCATTATCTCGTAGACAGTCAAGGAGTCATCGCATGGGAATGAGTTTACTTAAGATCTCAAGAATAATGAAAAACAGTTCTAAAGGAAAAGAGTTGATTGATTTTGAAACAGTAAATACAAGTCTATGTCTCTTTCAATTTTGATTGGCATGATAGCACACTGCAAGTATAAGTATAACAATTTAACCCTTTCCCAAATAACATCTGGTTTTGATATTCTTGAAAAAACATTAATGCAAAAGAAGAAAATGCTGAATTGATCAGCAAAATTTTCTCCTTTTTCCTCAATATTTTCTGTACTAGATCTACATTTTACACAAACTTCAATCTTTATCACCATCCATTTTGTAGTCTTCAGCAGCTTATATCCCATTACCGGGTAATGATGCCTTTTAACGCCCCACAAGATAAATGCTTAAGAAAACATCAAGGAAAATAAAGAAATTGCTTGTAACAAGCAATTTCTTCGTTTTCAACATTTTTTTACACAGAATACCAAAATATGTAAAATATCATTCACTTGAAATGGTCCATATTAAATTTTGGACCTGCTTAAA
Organism: Fragum sueziense; assembly: GCA_963680895.1. Taxonomy (NCBI): domain Eukaryota; kingdom Metazoa; phylum Mollusca; class Bivalvia; order Cardiida; family Cardiidae; genus Fragum; species Fragum sueziense. The sequence continues at coordinate 55,380,687 of OY804597.1, read as the reverse complement.
TTTGCTGTCTGAGATAAGTCTCGATAAATATCGGGGTCTATCATCAATTGAATTTGTCTACCCTAAAATTTCGCTGTTTGGGAAAGGGTAAACATTGCTATATATTCACTGCATTTCCGCCACTTCCAGCTCCTCTCTGTGTGCTTTACTGGCTAGATGGCTTTTATAAGGTATTGGTCCATTAAGTTGTTTATCACAGACTTTACAGTAATATTCACTTAGATCCTCTTGATTACCGGAGCTGTTGGTTTCTTTTGGAGCGTAGGCAGATTTATATGGCTTGTACTGGGCTGAAATAAAAAGTATACAAAATAAGGAAAGAGCAGTAGGAGACAGATTATGCTCCCTGAAAAACTTTTTAAATATACCGGTATTTAGCAGAGTTATGATTCTTGAGCACTGCACTTCTCCATCATGAGATCTGTCCACCCTTGAAGTTTCATTTCAACTGCTTTGGTCACATCCCATTGGCTGGAGCACCTACTCATGTATTCCTGATACAGACATTTCTATCTCAAGTACTACCACATTTTCCAATCAAAGCCTATGAATGAACGCTTGGGTGAAATCATTTTGATCCAAATGGAATGTTTAATTGATTGATTGGGTTAAACACCTCTTTCAACTGCTACCATCATATTATAGCAGCAGGAGCACAAAACCATAAGTTGCTTTGTTTCTCATTCCAGTGCAGAAAAGAAGACAGCATTTTATCCTTTTCTCCCTATACTTTCCATTTTAATCAATGAGAGAAAAGAAGAAAAAACATCTTCTCTCAACATCTTCTCTCAATACTTTCCATGTTTTTTGCAAATTTCAACCCTAGTTTTTTAAATATTTTGCCTTTTACATTTTAGTTTTTCAATTTGACAAGCCAAAAACATTTAATGTGGAAACCGGAAGGATTAAAGTTATAGTCCAGTCACAATATTACAGCAAATGTTTACAAATTTTACCCATGTAAACAAAAGAAAAGCCATATCAATTTTCAGTACAATTTTGCAAGTATTGGTTTGAATCTTGCAGGTGTGAGACACCTGCAAGATTCAAACCATCACATGCAAAATCACACTAGTTAGGTGTTCAATTTTGTGTTGTTTACACATGGGCGGATCAAGAGGGGGGTGGGGGGGGGGGGTGGGGGGGGGGGGGGGGCCGGACCCCCCCCCTGGCATTGGCCAAAAATTGAATTTTGACTATATAAATTTAGTGTAATGTTATATATTTACTACATATTAAGCCATAATTAGGGCTTGGACCCCCCTGGAAAAAATTTTGAGTTTGGACCCCCCCCCCCCTGGAAAAATATCCTGGATCCGCCCTTGTTTACATAGGTAAATTTTGTAAACAAATGCCAAAATATTGTAAGTGGACTATACCTGATTCTTGTTTAACATTTTCATCTTGCATCTTTTGATCCAACCAGGGTAAACTTGTTACTTTATCCTGGAGAGGCTGTTGTAAGAGAAAGATGTCAAATAATATATAAAGGTGTTTTATAATAAATCATTAGTGGGTTGTCAAAACCTTGTAAATACAGCTTGAACAAGTTGTGTTTGTAAAACACCAATGCCCTCGAAAAGACCAATGTTATAGGGTTGATTCATGTTTTTGAGGTCGTAAACATTTGCAGAGGCCCAAGAAATATGTTAACGCCTGAATGCATAGCACAAGGGTCATTTTCGTATTTTGAGGGCCTTTGCGAAAAATATGTGAATTAACGCTATTAATGCATAAAAAACATAAAATTCCAATGGTTACTTACCCCAAACCTAATGATACATGCGAAAAAATGAACAGAGGTGAGAGCAACCATTGTTGTTGTTGTTTTGTTCTGATAAATCTTCCGAAAAGTTTTGTTATGCGCAACATCAGCAAAATGAGGTTACGTCATTAATTGGCACCAAAGGCGAACATCTCTTATTCAACCTAAGACGTTAAGAATTTTGCAGGAAAAGAGGAATTGTTTATTTTGAAAGTAAGAATCGTGGATAATTGAGTGCAAAGGCGGGCAGATATCAGAAGTGAATTTCCTGGATAATACATGTTTTCTGTCGATAACGGCCCAGTTTCTTCCCAATAATGAATGACTAACATGGCCCGAAAATAACATTTTATGCATTAATAACTTTAAATTTGGGACTGAAAGACAAATGGATGGACAGGCTGACAGCTAGACATCGGTAAAACAATATGCCCCCAATGTTTCGATATGGGTGCATAAAAAGCTAGGGTTAAAAGGTAACGACCTCTCACCAACAATATGTGACCTATCGCATTAAAAAAGTTGAGGTTGATTGAACAGGGTTTAATGCCACTTTTAACTGCATTTTTGCAGTGACTGGAAAATCAATACCTAGTTGTGGATTACTGGTTATGTGGTATTCCTCTTACAAGTACTACCACAACATCCAATTCAAGCCTTCAACTGCTCTCTCACTCAAATGATTCACAACCATTGGTGAAAGATGAATGTCAAAATGTCAAGAAGGATATTGGCTGAGTCGGGGTACGAACTAGCGACCCTTAACAAACTGAGCTTTCCAGGCTGGACAATAGATTTTGGAAGTCTAGTTTAACCCATAATGGCATTCCCACACAATGACGCTTTTTGATGCCCATTCAGAAAAATACTGAAGAAAACATTCTGGAAAATTAGGAAATTGCTTGTGACAAGCAATTTCTTCATTTTTCACAATGTTTTCAAATCCAAAATTGAAAGACTTTCAAAATTTTATCAACTTGACATTGTCATCTGCAACACCTTTCAAATCAGAATAGTCCAAAATATTGCTGTCTGGTAATGGGTTATCTAGGCATCTTCATCGTTATGGGACTTCTTTATTTTGGTTATAATGATCAAAGCTACAGGTAAGAGGGGTAAACATGGTCTAAGTTTGTTATTTCAATTCCAAACCCTATATTGTTTACTCTATATTGTGGGTACTCATTTGAATTGCCTCATGGGGATGATTCAAATGAGTACCCAAAATATACAGTTTGATTAACAATGAATGAATTATTGTATTATTTTTGAAAAGTCATTACTTCCTATCATATGTATCTCTGATGACGTAAGTAGTAACTAAGAAAGATAAACAGTCAATGACATACCATGACATAGGATGCGGGCACAAATCCCTGGTCCCCGGCCTCATTCTGCACCTGTATCCAATGAGCATCGTGCTGGGACACATAAAATACTGTGTCCTTCTGTTTGACCGTCAACTCTTTACCCAGGGGGCTGTTCATGTTGGCATTATAACCGTACTTCACCATCAATTTCTGTTTCTCTTTGTAGCTAGCTGTCTCTAAATGATAAACAGTTGACACTTACAATAATTTTGCAGTTTTGTACTATACTAAGACTTTGAAACTGTTAAAAATTACTACCTCAAAACAAGATTTGAAAAAAAAGTAAAAATTGAATACATTTTACACTTTCGTCCTTTACCAAACATATATTGCAAGTTTAAATAGAAAATTTCTTATCCAGGTATTGTCTGGTAAATGGTTAACTTTAGTAAGCTCCAGAAACTTATTCATATTATCCTTTCCTAAAAAAAACACTCTTTGACATCATAATAAATAGAAAAGGCTTTGGAAAACATTGAGGCCAATGAAGAAAATTCTGTTATCCTTAGGCCTCAATATTTTCGTTGAGACTGTGATATATTATTATTGTAAAATATGAAATCTTTATCAATATCCATTTTGTCATCTTACCCACTTTCATTTTTGATCATTTTAATCTTTGCTGTTTGGGAAAGGAAATAATAAAAGTATGACAAACCTGGCTTTTCCTCCAACCAACACTGGGGTCTTTTCAGTGGTACATCCCAACTTGACAAAGCAAACACTCCTCTCTTACATGGTCCGCTATAGGCTCCAGGCATTGTGCTGCAATGATAAATAAGCTGCAGTTTGATTTATTTAACCCTATCTCGAACAAAAACCAGGTTTTGATGTCTCTGGTAGAAAAGTTTTGAGAAACATTGAGGTAAAATAAGAAATTGCTGATAATCAGCAATTCCTCCTTTTGCCTCAATATTATCTATGCTATATCACACAAAAATCCTATCTTTAGTAACACCCTTTCAGGGGTTGAAAAATCCACTCGCCCGCTCGCATTGGCGAGTTGAAAATGCCGTAGGACGAGTAGATTTGGGGACGAACTAGTCCGACGGGGCGAGTGCAAATTTAGGACTTGAATCACGCTGATTGAGGGGAAAAAAATAAAAGATCGAAACGAAGTATTTATTTCAAACTTCATATCGGAAACAATAATATTCGCTGTAAAATAAGACCTTTCCCTGTTTATGTCGATCAATCCCGAAAGTAAAACTAAAAAAGGAAACTAGAGTAAATCTGTGTTACTCATATGCGATGAATTGAGCGAGATCAAAGACGCCGCAAACACAGTCAATTGATGACGTAGTCATTCCAGTTTCAATATAATCATGTGATTTTTCCGCAACCAAATAAGGTTACGTTTTACTATGATTTGTTTACAAAAGTCGCGTGTGCCAAAAAGCGTGGGAAAATGGGATGAAGCAATGAAAACAAAACGCTATCTACGTAGTAAATACACCGACGTTAAATGGTTGTAACACATACGCGTTGTCTCTTTCTGTTATGCCGCCTCGCGAATACACAAAGAAATTCTTTCACATTTACCGGGTACATTGTAGTTGTACATATTAAACGGGTACATTGTAGTTGTACATATGAAACTGACCATGTGTGCTTCCTCGACCATTTCGACAGCTAATCTATCTTTCGAATGAAATAAAAAGAAAGTGTTTACAGTAATGTTTAATTGGCGATTGATTTATAGTAAAAGATGGAGTCAAGTCTTCAGGAGCCACATTCGATTTATTGACCATCTTTTTTAATAAAATTGTTGCCTTATTCGCCTATGACTTTTGAAGTGGCGATCGCCAGCGCGAGCCCTGTCTGTCATTTATACCGAAGAAACTTTATTTGTAATGTCAAAGAGTTAGATCTATGTTATTTGCATAATAATGCAGGGGTCTCGTTTGCCAAAATTTGGGGCCGTTATTGGGCCCCATTCCCAATGGCAAAAAGTATCTTTTTTTCCCAATTCTCTGGTGAAAATTCCAAATGAGGACCCAGAATGCCCCATGTTAAGACCTAATCTTCATTTACAAACATTTTGAAGACAGTTTTAGAGTAGATTCTTATACAAGAGTATGTACAAATGCATTTTACATCACTACAGTCTAATTTGCAGCTGCAACTGAGTGACAGTATGAATACAAACTTGTTTTAGTTTTTCCCAATTTAGGTAAAAACATCGCTATTTTTCCCAATTTCACTGGCCCCTGGCCCCAAACAAAAATTGGTAGCAAGACCCCTGTAATGCATCCGTAAGAGCCAACAGTCTAAAATTTTCTTCATCTTTAAGGGCGAGTTGGGATGCCTTAAGGGCGAGTAGAAATTCAGAGCTACTAGTCCTACAGGACTAGTAGGTTTGAAGAAATTTTTCAACCCCTGCCTTTTTCAAAGCTGCAGCTCCTTTAAAATTGGAGAACCCTAAATTTTTGTCATTTGGGAAAGGGTTAACCACTTCCATCTGGCTATCATACTAGTCCCAAGCATTTTCAAGGTTGCCATTGACATTTTGGCATTTTTCCATCTTAGTTTTGACAATAAATCCATAGCCTGAAACTAGACGGGTCTTTACCACAGGGAATTTTAGCGATTTTTATGTAGACTCTTTCTACTAAAGACAAGGGGACCAAGTTTTCATGTATAGAAAATAGTACCCATTCTCGCAAAACACCCATTACGACGCCAATTTTGAAGATAATTACACGAGATCTTCACTAATTAACTCCATATATACATGTATTTATTTAGCGAAAAATCCGGTGGTCTGTACACGTAACGATCAGAGTTTTTCGTGACAGAGGCCGGTTTCTCGACGAAAGGTTCGAAAACGCCATGAACGACGTGACCGTGTGACCCCCGCTTGTAGGACTAAATCTGCTAGTTTGTGCATGATCGTGGCCAAAACATGCATTAAAACGATAAAATAAATTAAAATCTTTCACCAACTTTCCTTTTTTGAATAATATCACAAAGAATTCAGCTTTAATTTGTTGAATGTTTTGCCGACTCAACGGATTTTAGATTTCGGCAATTTTAGGCGCGTTCGCTTGGGATACTCTGGTGAGTGTTTTTATCACAATGTTCCCCTTGACTTTCGAACGAAACAGAACGGTTCAGTTTCAAATTTCAACAAAATTGTCCAAAGCAATGCTTTAATTCATATCTTTTTACGCTTATTGAACACAAATTTTATTTTTTAACAAGAAAAAGAATTACTCGAGTAATAATGAACGTATGACTGATGGAGGGCGAGTTCATCTCGCTGTTGAGCACACTCACTCAAGTAATTCTTTTTATTGTGAAAACTAAAAAAATCATCGACAGTTATGCTAAATTAAGCTTGAAAAAAAGAGAATTAAAGCATTGCTTTGGACAATTATGGTGAAATTGAATAATGAACCGTTCTGTTTCGTTCGAAAGTCAAATGGAACATTGTGACATAAACACTCACCAGAGTTACAACCGAACGCGCTGACATCACGCTTGTGTCGTACATGGCAATTTCGAACCTTTTGTCGAGAAACGGCCTCTGTCACGAAAAATACTGATCGTTACCTGTACAGACCACCGGATTTTTCGCTAAATAAATATGTAAGGAGCTTATTAAAGAAGATCCTGTGTAATGATCTTCAAAAATGGCGTTGTAACAGGTGTTTTGCGAGAATGGGTACTATTTTCAGTACTTGAAAACTTGGTCCCCTTGTCTTTAATAGAAAGAGTCTACATAAAAATCACTAAAATTCCCTGTGGTCTTTACAAGTCGATAAAGATGGACTGACCAATTAGAAGCAAGATTTTGTCACCGAAATCCAGATCAAGATTTAAGAGGTTTTGACTTACATTATTGCAACTAAGATCAAACATTTACAATACAATCCATGCAATACAAGACTGTGAACTGATTATGTCTCCGTTTTTTGTACAATTTTCAAACAGAAAAGTACGAAAAGACACGGGGGCGAAGTGACCTGGGCGCGTGTATCAATTGTGTTCAACAGACCAACTTAAAAATATCAGTTTACACATTCAGTTAAACAAATTTTCACTGACTAATGTCTGAAAATAGTGAATTGCGTGAAATTTTACCAGATTTTCAGTTTCCCGAACTTTTGTCTTCTTTTGTAAATGGTGGGCAATTTCAAACAAGGGAAGCAACTTTTGTAATGCAATCGCGTTCGACCCCCATCCGTCATAACTCGGCTTTTTCCGTGAGGGTTTCACCAGGGAAAAGTTTCGGGGTGGGCAAAAATATGAAACAGATATAGAATCCTAGATCTTTGTTTGTTTCATTCGACACAGAAAGTAGTGTCGACGGATGGACGGACGTTTTGGCCACGGACGTTTTTGCCAGGACGTTTTGGCCAGGTAGGACCTTTTGGCCAAAAAATATCTTTTTAAGAATAAAAGGAATTTCAAGAACTAACTAAATTTATGTTATAGTTGTTATAGTTGTACTTTTAGACATTTTGATAATAAAAATGATATAGGGCCTATTAAGAAAAAAATAAGTATGAATGGTTTCAATTAGGCCTATTAATATTTCAGTTTAATTTATATTTGGCCAAAAGGTCCTACCTTGAAATATATTGTGCCCAAAACGTCCGTGGCCAATACGTCCTGGCCAAAACGTCCGTGGCCAAAACGTCCTGGCCAAAACGTCCTACATTCGTGTCGAAGGCATGTCAACTTTCAAACTGGGAAAAAAGTCCTTGCCTGGCCCTCCTACTTGGACCGTGGATCTGAGAAAAATGATAGATGGTTATCAGTAGGCCTATCTTCTCAAACAATAATTATAAGCTAAGGCAACGATGGCAGAAAGACGCTCATATCAATTTCAAAGGAAGTTTGGTTAGTTTCCGGCCAACAAAGGATTACAAAGAACTATAGAAATTTAGCCGTCTAAATAATTAGCTTTCCATATGGCCAAAGAATTATATAGACATTTAGCCGTCTAAATAATTAGCTTTCCATATGGCCAAAGAATTATATAGACATTTAGCCGTCTAAATAATCAGCCTTCCATATGGCTAAAGAAATGTTTTTGAAACATGATTTTTAATAAAATGAAATTTTGTTAACCTTTTCCACAATGTAGCCTAGCCTATCTTACGTGGAGAATGCAGAAGTCATCAAATCAATTCTTTCATCAATGGTTCGATGAATCTATTTATTATTCCATTACCACACAATGACTCTTTTTGACTCCCCAGGAGATTACAGCTTCGGAAAACATAGGGGTAAATGAAGAAATTGCTTGTGACAAGCACTTTCTTCATTTGCCACAATATTTTCTATGCAAAAGACAAAAAAATCATTCAGTTTGATTTGTCGTCTGCGACATCTTTGAATTTGGATGAGTCTAATATTTTGTCGCCTGGTAATTGGTTAATGAAACGCAGCACCAGCAACAACATTATTAACAACAACAAATATTAAGAAATAAATATTAATGGTATAAAATTTGCTATCAAAGGTTATTGTTTCGGTGATTGTTTTATAATGAAACACAGCAGTGCTCAGCAACAATTTCCCTATAAATATTAATAATGATTATAAAAATTGTGTCAACATCTTTTTTTAAAATGAGCGGATATAGTGATTTCAATTGGTGACACCGAACTGTGACAATATGGTATCGTCGGTGTTTTTGCAAAACCTCGTAACTCCAGCTGTAATCAAGCTGGAGTTACGAGGTTTTGCATTAACACCGACAATATTGTAAACTTAATTTACAGTTCAAAGCAAACTTTTGATTGGTGACAATCCCACAGGCGAGGAAGCCCAAAATTAATTGGACATTAATCAAAAAGTGTGAAAACACCAGATTTGAGATAAGTACTGTATGTCTACTCAGTTGTCTATATATAAACACCAACCAAACCGATTGAACTCAAGACATTCAGTCTAAACATTCACAGTGTAAACACCAAGTACTGCTGACTCGAAATATATTTTCAAAGATAAATTTTATTTGTGTTATTGTTTGAAAACTTATTTTCAAATTTGCGTTTTATTTCTGTTCTTGCTAGTAGGCCTGAGCATGGCAAGTGTCTTGTACACGTATTTGTTAATTTGTATGTGGATATTAGGAGCCAGTGCTAACAACGACGAAACTCTTGAAACGTTCCCTAATATTGGGGTTGCATTTGAAAAGATTGGAACAGTAAGTTTGTCATTTATCATTTTTGTTTTGTTCCATCTTATTTCATTAAGATAATTAGAAATAATGTGAAAAATAATGTGAAAAATAATATTTCATATTTTCCACACAATGTATCCACATTATTATTAGAAAAAATATTTCTGAACAAAAAATGTGGAAAAACACGTGATATTCAAACGTAATCTTCTGTAATTTCCGTGACAACAGAAATTAACAAAGATAACTTGGTTTAAAAAAATCGAATATCCTCGTCAATCTCTGTTGTCATGGCTTACGCCGATGATTTTGACTTGGACATTCTATATCCCTTTTTAACATTTTTTTAAATGAAAGTTATCTTTTTTTATACGCCCGAAGGGTCGTATTATGTTATGGCCCCGCTCGTCCGTCCGTCCGTCTGTCTGTCCGTCCGTCTGTCTGTCCGTCCGTCCGTTAGCAATTTCTTGTGTGCGCAACTCCTCCTACAGTTTTGATCAGAATTTGATCAAACTTGCCACAATTAATCTCCATGGTGTCTAGTTGTGCACCGGGCTTACGGAATTCAGATAACTCTTTTCGTTCTTGAATTATCTGCCCTTGAATTAAAAAATGCCCATTTTCTTGTGTGCGCAACTCCTACAGTTTTTATCAGAATTTGATCAAACTTGCCACAATGAATCTCCATGGTGTCTAGTTGTGCACACCGCTTACAGAATTTAGATTACTGTTTTCGTTCTTGAATTATCTGCCCTTGAATTTAAGGAAAAATGCCCATTTTCTCAAAAATGCCCATTTTCTCCTGTGTGCTACTTCTACAGTTTCAACCAGAATTTAATAAAACTAGCCACAATGAATCCTATGGTGTCTTGTTGTGCAAACAACATTTTGATAACTTTTCACGTTTGAATTATCTGCCCTTGAATTGAAAAAAATGGCCAATTTTTACTGACAAGCCCCTCTCGGGCGTATATGCGCCGCTCTGCGAAGCTCTTGTTCCTGATAGATACGAACAACAACCCATTACTGGCACCACGTCTTCGTGAAACCGTTACCAAAACCCGAAGATTTTCTTACACCCGGGAATACATCAGACCCACAACTAGAATACTTGGCACAGATGGCGCAGGAGTTGCGAGACATGGCCAAACGAAGACTGCCAAGTTTGAGTGTAGTCTGGTTCCCGTACCTGAAATCTACTACGGATTTAAGTACGGTAATAGCTAATATCTGACGGTCACTCAGGCGGCCTGGACAGGTGACGCTTTCCATACACCGAGCCGTTTCATTGGTCTATCGATTATATCGATTGACCAATCAAAGGACAGAATGCAGTACCTGTTCCCAGTCGTAAATTCAGTTATTTACACGAATGGGTACCAGTCTAGTTTGAGTGATGAACTAAGACGTCAACGTTGGGCTCCCCTAAGTTCTATTTCGAATAAGATGCGAGTTTCGTTTGGAATGGCCACTGTTAGGGATGTGATAAAGATACGTGACGTCGTTGACAATCTGCGCCACCATGTACATGTTGGTATCTAGTCTATATGTTGATAAAGTGCCAGTCTAGAATTTGCACTAGCGGGAGTTAGCTCCCTTCTCTTAAAATCGTCGCCATTTGTTTAAATGTCAATTCTGAACAATAAAGTTCCAATTTCTTCAAGTGTGTCGTGTCTACCTTACTGGCGTGGTGGCAGCGGTGCGTAAAAGATCCATAGACTTGATCAATACCTATTATGTCCAGATTGCCCAGATAGAAGAAGAATCTGTTGTCTACAAACACTGAACAGTATCGTTATTGACACGGACAGTTTTTTCAATAGCTGTAACGATCCACACTTCATACGGAACATACCTATATCAAGATGGCCGGCGCACGTGCACCAAAACAGTGGTCTCTGACCAAGAATGAGTCAATTACTTCCTTCGAAAGCTGGAAGGAAAACCTACAATACACTTTGTCCTTGGACCCAAATTTCGCCACGTTTCTCGTCGCTGATTTTACCTGGGGAAAGAAGACAAACGCAGCCCCGTTGCGAGGACTTACAGATGACGGGGAAGGAACACCAAACAGCAGCTCAGAAAGTCGCCCATCTTGACTTAATGCTTGGACAAATAGCCAATTTCTGCCCTGTCATTTCCCGAAATTCCATCGTTAAGAATTCTACATCAATTAACCATATATGGCAGGCGATAAGACTGCATTTTGGATTCCAGTCATCAGGTGCACACTTTCTCGATCTAAACAGTGTACATCTTGAACCAGGAGAACGCCCGGAAGATCTGTTTCAACGCATTAACAGTTTTGTGGAGGACAATTTGCTAAAGGCCACTGGTAATATAACCCATCATGGAGAAGCCCCAGCTGAAGATGAAGAATTGTCTCCTACTCTCGAAAATTTTATTGTTCTAAGTTGGCTGAGGCTAATACACCCAGACTTGCCCGCACTTGTTAAGCAACGTTACTGTACGGAATTACGATCTAAAACCTTGGCTTCAATTAAGCCAGAGATCTCTCAGGCATTAGACAGCTTACTTGACGAAATAAGCACCTCCAATGACGCTAAAGTTCTACGCTCTGGTGCTTTCCAAAAGTCTACGCGCAAAAATATGAACTCTAAAAGCAGTCCTAAATCATGTATCTTGTGCAAACAAGCAAAGCGGCCATATAATCATTTCCTTAGTAAGTGTATCTATTTACCGGAAGATGATCGTCGCTTCATGACTAAGATAAGACAAATACGTGACGATACCGAGCCCTTGTTAAGTGAAAACGACAATGATTCTGAAAACGAGAATGAGTGTGCACCGTCCGCCTCTCGACGAGTATGCACAAAGCAATCTCCCATGTTGAAAACATTTTACAAACATTTCCCCCTACATTTAACCTTGGACATGGGAGCGGAGGTAAGCATGATGAAATCATCTATCGCAAACTACATCGGTGCAAAGATTCAGAAAACAAACCAAACAGCACTCCAGGCAGATGGTGTCACACCACTTGATATTTTAGGAGAAACTCACCTTACCATTTCAAGAGGTGATCACAATTTACAGTTACATGCTCTTGTTGTGAATGACTTGGATGTTGACGTACTGGCAGGTATACCCTTTATGGACCAAAATGACATTGCCATTAGACCTGCAAAACACCAAATTGTGATCGAAGGCACTACCAAGATATTCTACAATACTTCGCGAGCCGCTTCCGACACTCACAACGTTCGCCGTGCTCAAGCTTTTGTGCTAAGAGGTCTTCCTACACAGACGGTATTATGGCCTGGAGAATTCATAGAGGTGCCTACTCCATGCGAACTTGATCAAGATTGCATCCTAGCTGTGGAACCAAGGGTTGAGAATCATAAATCTTCTGATTCATGGCTATCTCCACATATCTCAGAGTCAGTAGGGGGCCGTATTAGAATCTTGAATGACACTGAAGAAGCTAAGGTTATAAGTAAGAACGAACATTTCTGCCAAGTAAGACTAACCACTGAACTTTCCCACCAAAACGATCTACAAGACTTTAAATCGGTCAAAAGTGCCCACTCTGAGTCTAAAAATCATATTGAGGTTATAAAGCTGGACCCAGACAATATTTTGACCCATAGTGAGCGTAAGAAATTTCAAGATGCAATTTGCGAATACGAAGAGGTTTTCGATCCCAATTTTAAAGGATATAATGGTGCATTTGGGAAGTTTCAAGCAAATGTTAATATGGGCCCTGTGCAGCCACCACAGAGAAAGGGCAGAATGCCACAGTATTCGACCGACAAGTTGAAGGACTTACAAGAAAAGTTTGACGAGCTTGAGAGAAAAGGGGTGTTCAAAAAGCCTGAAGAAGTCGGTGTATCAGTGGAGTATCTTAACCCATCCTTCCTCATAAAGAAACAAAGTGGGGGTTTCAGACTCGTCACAGCCTTTTCTGATGTTGGTAGATACAGTAAACCTCAGCCGTCTTTGATGCCAGATGTTGATTCTATACTAAGGAGGGTGGGACAATGGAAGTACATTATAGTCTCTGACCTAACTAACGCATTCTATCAGATACCCCTATCCCAATCATCTATGAAGTACTGTGGTGTTGCCACTCCATTCAAAGGCGTTCGGGTATACACTAGCTGCGCCATGGGTATGCCAGGATCGGAAACAGCTTTAGAGGAGTTAATGTGCAGAGTACTCGGAGACCAATTACAGGAGGGTTTTGTGGCTAAACTCGCAGATGACCTCTATTGCGGGGGGAATACACCTACTGAGCTTCTGAACAACTGGTTAATTGTCTTAGAAAATCTTAAGAAGAGTGGTCTAAAGTTGTCCCCAAGTAAAACAGTTATTTGCCCCAAATCGACAAACATTTTAGGGTGGATTTGGTCCAATGGAGAACTATCAGCTAGTCCACATCGCATCTCCGTATTATCAACTTGTAAAAGACCAGAGTCGGTTCACGCCCTACGATCATTCATTGGAGCATATAAAGTTCTTAGTCGTGTTCTCCAAAATTGTTCACAAATTATCGGCCACTGTTAGGGATGTGATAAAGATACGTGACGTCGTTGACAATCTGACCAAAAACCACGCCGACTTATCCAAGCAAATAAGTCATTCGGCAGAGAATCTGATGTCCTATGCTAGAGAAACAAACGGGATGTGAGTTACATTTTTATATGAATACGCTTAGTAATTCCAACGTCTGTGACGAAGGAAATTGTCGAGGGTATCGTAAATTATAAAATTCTATATCCTCGTCAATTTCCATTGCTACGACTGACGGCAAAAAAAGAAAATACTAGGAAAACGACAGATATTCTATCATTCATCATTTTAGCTCCACTGGCGATGCGTGCGTGCGTCCATGCTTGCAAACTTCCATGCTTGTATGCCACATTTTTTACCCATTCAACCTGAAAATTGGTCGGAATGATTTACTTTATAAAATCTTGAACGAGTTTGAAATTAGGTTGACAGGGGTCAAAAACTAGGTCATAGGATCGAACTTTAGAAAAACATTACAATGTCATGTACTCCAGAGGCAACATTTTTGTCCAATCAACCTGAAATAGTCAGAATGATTGTCTTCATGAAATTTTGAATGGGTTTGAAATTGACTTAACTAGGGTAAAAACTAGACCATGAGGTCAAATCTTAGTACAAAAAAAAAACAAAAAAAACAACACTAGGCATGTCACCTGTCATTGATTGAAATACATCCAGTGGAGCGATACAGTCCCCTCTTTGGCCTCTTTTCTAATGTCATAATTGTATTATTAATATTACAATTCTTGATAATTTTCCAATAGGGACCGCATTCAAGATTTATTGTATGGTCGACTTTCATTTATTCATTTTTCCAGTCATAGCACAGTTGGTGGCGCACTGGACTCTCACTCGATAGGCCCCAAGCTTGATCCCCAGCTGCGACAAATACCCTTTCTGACAAATCTGTCATCTACCAAATACACATGTATTTGATAATCGTTACTTTAACCTAGGTGGACGAGCAGCTGGAGTCCCGGTACGGGTATTGTGATATTACTGGTATGGAAACGACGAGTATCCATGGTTAATTGCTCCAGCTGCTGCCATATGACCATAGTATTTGAATTCGAATCTATCAAAACATTTATTTTTCAGAATGATCGCGATGGAATCCATGCTGCAGGCTAAACAAGAGATGATAATGGCAATGAACGAAAGTGTTATTCATAATTCATCATTCAAAGAATGGATAGAGGGCATGCTAGAAAACATGACAAGAAGAGAGTCTGCCTTTACGGACATCAGAGATGCCATGGTTAGGAGCAGAGCCGCCGTTAGAGAGCTAGACCAAGGTGAATTGAGCGACAACATCATCTCGTACGAGGACCTTCTGCTAGCCTTTAATGAGGTAAAGAAAGCCCAAGCAGAGATGGATGACACATTCACGTTTTTAGAAACAGACCCCGGCAGATATTACAACCACGCCAAATTTTTCTCCTTTTTGAATGGATCTGACATTTGGGTGACGCTACGTTTGCCAGTAGGAAACAAGAGGCCAGCTGACTTGTACAGGGTACACACCTGGAACGTTCCTGTTTATAACGGATCATCGCACTCGACACAGATTCAAGGCCTGCCAGAGTACGCGGTGGTGTACGGCAGTGGATTTATTAGCACTGTCGGTCTGTCAGCCGAGGACATAAATAAGTGTGTTGGAGACAAAACCTTTATTTGTCCCTTTTCTGTCTACTACACTAAACTAGTTGATAGCTCCTCTTGCCTCTCAGCCATTTGGGGAGGATCTCCCGAAGGTGTCCATGCTAGATGTGATTTTGTTCTAAAGCCCTATGCTATCCACCCGTCAATCAAACAGATTTCTAGGAACAAGGTTTTGATCCAGGGTATCTCTTCCCTAACAATAAAGTGTGGACGTAAGTCAGTGGTACATAAAGGGTGTCATTCCTGTATTCTGGAGATCCCGTGTGGCTGTCGTATCATTGCCAACAAGCAGTTGTACATTGTACCGACACAAGTGGAATGTTCAAGGGTCGGCTCAAAAGTTTCAAGGACAAATATGGTCAATTTTCATGTCCTTAAACATTTTCTAAATGATTCGTTGGCGGATAGGTTACACCTTACTGATAAATTAGATGATGCTGCCAAACTGTCAAATATGAAATTCACAGAATTAGACGCCCACTTTAAGGAAATATCAAATAATGAATTAATGGCCAAGAAAAATATAAGAGATATCCTAATAGAATCAGAAATTATAAATGGGAGGCAAGACAATGAACCGGCAAACGTAGCGACGTCCTATTGGAACGCATCCTTCATGAAGACGATATCATTTGGCATTAGTTTATTTGTTTTAATACTGCTTGTGGGTTTAATTATCTCGCTTGTCTGTTTTTGGCGAAAATGTCGCAAACAAAGAAAACAAGATGCAGACTCAAATGAAGCCTTGTTATATGCCAGTCTAAAGTGTGAAGTTGACTCTACTATGGCCTCATACGACAGTTTAAAGACTGAACTTGAGGCGGAGATAAAAAGACTGAATAATCTTCAAGATCGTTATACTATATTAGATGAAAGAATCATTTTGGAAAGAGAAGTAGGCGACAAGGAATGTTCTTGAAAGCATACCGGTATTGCGTTCAACTTTTCATTTAACCCATTACCAGATTGCAATATTTTAGACTGGTCCAAATTCAAATATGCTGCAGACGACAATTTCAAGTGAATGAAATTTAAACTTGTTGTGTCTTTTTGGATAGAAAACATTGTGGGAAATGAAGAAATTGCTTGTCACAGGCAAATTCTTCATTTTACACGATGTTTTCCAAAGCCATTATCTGTGGGGGTCAAAAAGAGTCATTGTGTGGGAATTAGTTAAACAATGTGAAAAAATGGAGGATTATCCTTTTTTGCATTTCCTTTATAGATAATATTATTATTGCTATAATTGCCATAACCTATACATTTTCTTCTTGAACATATACTTCTAGTACATATCGCTTAATTTATGTTGAGGGTTATCAAGTTTTATCAAATTCTGCTTTCTGGATCTTGATATACGTGTATTTCTGAAAAAAAATATGCGAGTTTTTACACGGATTTAATATTGAGAGAAAAGGAGAATGAACTTCCTAAAGTGCATGTTGAATAAAAACGAGTGAACTTGTTGGAAAGTGTTAAGCTGTTTAAAAGAATATTGGAACATATACTCCTCGTCATAAGAAAGTAGCCATTTGTCTAATGCAAATGGTAGACAATTTTAGGATTATTCATAATCGTACCGAAATAAATACAAAACATTGTTCAAGCATGGCAAGGAAAACGCTTTCGTGAAAGTATCGAAAACAGTCGAATTACCCCATAATTAGCTACAGTAGCATGATGGTAATTCCAGAAAATCCGTAACTGATACGGAACACACTAGTGAAATTCACGGCAATATATAGGACCGAAAATGAATAAGGATATTTGTTTATGATACTGCTTTTATTCGAAATGATTACATTACACCCAAGACCCTTGCAAAATGGCGGTTTCCGGTTTTAGCCCAAACAACCCCAAATTTCTTTTCAAATGCTCTATTTATTGAATTTTTGTTCCTGTTAGGTCTTTAGCAAGTTCCAAATTAAGAATTTTTTTCCTCCACTTTATCCACAAACCGCTTCCGGTTATTATCAAACATTTAATATTGAGACATGCTATACTGGTAGTGCTAAATTTTCATAGACCTCTATTATTTCAACGGAAATATTGACTGTAAAATTGAAATGGGGCTTTTGTTTGTGTTTCAACAGCGTCCTGATATGCAGAAAATGACAGATGTAAGTAAACAAAATTGAACCTTGTATCCTAAAACACTGTTTTGAACCCATGATACAACTAAACATGTTTCTGGCCATGTTGAAAGCATTTAACCATTGATATGTGAAATGGTAAATTGGGAATGCGTATGGGTGTGTAAAAACAGAAAGACATCAATAATTGTGAAAATTAGGGTTATTTGAAAAGTGGCTACTTTTTTATGACGGCGAGTATATAAAGTTGTATAATTTTGCCTGTCTCAACATCTTAAACAGAAACAAATGATGTAAGAATGATCTTAACCTAGAGGTGAGATCAAAACAGAAATCAAAGGCGTAAGCAGGAGCGTAAATAATATTGAAGCAAAAGGAGAATTGGGAGCGGACTATCAACCCTATTTCTTCTTTTCTCTCAATGTTTTCATAGATTATTTCTACCGTGCATGAATATCAAAACATGCTTATTCGCCGCTCCTTCTCCATTATCTCGAATTGACATGAAAAAGTAAAAAATGTGTCATAGATTCTACATGTTATTGTACAGAAATGACGAGGGAAAGTGAGAGATTCCTGATAATCAACAATGGCAAAATAATTTGTGCTAGAAATTAAATGGGTTTACCGTTACAACTTGATAAACCGTCGTTGTTGATATAGAATTTCGTAACAACGGCTTGAATCAAGCCGTAGTTACATGTACAAGATTTTATAACAACGCCTACGAAATACCATTTGTTTGTCCGAATGTACGTCATGATTATCTGGATTAAATCGTTCCCTATCTCTTATTGTCTCACAATTTCCCCCCAAACCTTTTCTACTATAGACGCGAAAACTAGGTTTTGTTAGGGGAAATGTAAACTCACTGTTCTTTTATGATAATGATAATAAAAAAAATGATTATGTTACTTACATTGATGTACCCCAGTTTTGTATATTAGGCCTACTCGTATGTTTATTTATATGTAAAGGGAAAATATTTTAAGAAAAATAAAAATAATTATAATACAATTAGATTTAGTTCGCTTTTAATATAATTTCATAACCTAAAGCTTGACCAAACAGACGCGGCATTACATCACTTTTCAACGAAAAAGCTCACCGCAGCTTAAAACAATCTGCGGGTTTTGTTGAAAAGTGACGATTTTGGACCTGGTGCGCGTTTCAGGGTTGTGACGTTAAATCGACATTATGTTTAATAGTCAGTAGGTTGCCGAATAAGTCGTTTTACAGTCGTTACGACTGTTAGTTCAAGTAAAGCTGGAAACAGACGCTGGATGGCAAAACATTTTGCGCTAAAAATAGACTAGGTTTAATGCTATGCTTTGATAGGCCGCTGGTGTTATTATAAAATCTCGTAACTACGGCTTGAACCAAGCCGTAGTTACGAAATTTTATAACAACACTTACGAAATACTATTGTTTGTCCGAAATATCGCCACGGTCAACTGAATAAAATCGTTCCCTATACTGAAAAATAGAGCTCATAAATTTGCTCGTACAATCGCCATTTTCGGATGCGGGAAATGCGAAACATGTTGCCTGACATTTTGACGCCATGAGGACGTCCTGATCGACGTTACGGGAACGATTGCCGATCGACCATGTTCAGTTAGACCTCGTGCAACGATTGTAGGCTAATACTTCCGAAACTTAGCCTAAGTTAGACCTTTCTTGTACCCATAATGAAGATAATTCATTTTAGCCCCAAAATATAAGATAATTTTGTTCGTTCCGCGTGTCATAAAACCCTGTTTTGGGCCCCGACGATAGAAAGTCACTAAACATTTACGGTATTTCCCTTGCATTCATCAGTCATTGATCTGAAAAGGTGCGAACGAGATGAACGTCTCTTTTCTGACGGCAACATTAACCCTTTCCCTTACGGTGAAATTTTCCAAATTGAAAGGAGTTATGGGCGACAAAGGGATTTGTGTCAAAACTGGAAAATGTGTATGTAATGATAGTGAATAAATTGAGGAAAAGGGATAAATTGATTATCAGCATTATTTATAAAAAGGGCTATTTCTAGGACCTACCAGGGAAGTTAAAGCCATGTCTTGTCTAGAAAAGGGTTACCCAAATTCAAGTTAAATCTGTTCGCAAGCGACAAATTCTTGAAAAGAGAAAAAATGAATTGCAGCCGATATGCCCCATGTTTGCGACTGTTACATTGTAATATCGAAATTACAGAATCAATGCTTACCAACCCCATTTGAGAACAGAGCTTGTTCGGAAAATGCGTCTTGAATCTTTTTTATAAATTATGAACTTAAAGTGACATTTCACGATTATTTTTACATAAATTTTACTTTTATTTTATCTGAAAGAGCATGTTTTCTCATGAAAATTCTGAAAATATCAAGCCAAAATATTGGACCGGTTACGAGAAATATATATACTCAGCAAAAGAGCTAACGCATCACTTTTTTTTTTTAAAAAAATGCATAACTTCTTTATTGTTCAAGATTTAGATTCATATTGTGGCATATCTTTATCCCACAAGAATCTGCACTCATCCATATAACTACTTCTAAGTTTTCTCTCTTATGTGACCACGCCATACGAAAATGGGACAAAAACAGTTTTCGACTCGTGTAACTTGTGATATTTTTCTCTTGTTTGAATTGATTTTGAAAGCTGGTTTATTGTGGGATTTAAGTCTGAACAAAATAATTCCTTATCTAACGTAACAAGGGCTGTTCGTGGACAACTTAGCTTGCATGGACGCATCTTTTTAAAAGAAAATGTCGATTTTTCAAGGTCAAGGTCACAAGGTCAAATTTTACGGTCTCATGCAAAAGGTCTTGGCGGGACCTGTATATGTGTGAAATATCAAGACTGCATCTCATACAGTTCATAAGATATAGACCGATACGTTTTTGTCTACCTACGCGACGTCGCCGTCGACGCCAACAATGACACCAACGACACAAGTGTTGTAACATTACCTCTGCGGGAATAAATTACGTGCCCACAAAAGTGTTAAAGCTGTCGGTTTGTTAAATGAAGGGTAGCTTTTCTACAAAGGAACTCTTTCAGCCGATACAAAAGGTTTGAAAGTTATGCGTAAATTTCCCATTTTAATCAAATTTCAGCATTTATGAATTTAAGAATTAATGGGGCCCTTATTAAAAGTAAAATATTTCACAACATGCTGTAGCATTTACTATGAAATTTCATAGGCTTCTTATCAAATGGTGGTGGTCGGCATGTGCAAATTTTGAAGGTATTCTGTACATTCATTACAAAAATATCAACAAAGATCTGAGTGATGCGTTAGCAGTTTTGCCGAGTATATTTTTGTGCTAAAATCAAACAAATTGTTGAGAACAACAGTTCATATTTACATAGAATTTTTCATTTGTCTCCACTTTAAAGGCGTATTTTTCGCTTATAAATAACAACTTCAAAAAACTGATAGCATTTCTATGTGTTAGAATAAACAATCTTTGCATCAAGACATGCTTTTAAAAAATGAAATAAATGTGCAATGTCACTTTAAGAATTACTTTAACTTAAAATAAATGGCATCGACTACTTGCAAATAAATTTTCAAGCATGGTCATTTTGTTACGGTGCTACATTTTTTCTCTATATTTTGGACAAATGATTGAATTTCAATTGCCATAATCTCTGGTTTTGGCAGGCAACACCAATAAAGAAAGCTTTGGTAAACACTGGGACAAAAGAAGAAAAATGTGGATCACCAGCATTTTCTCCCTGTCCTACAATATTTTCGCAAGACCCATTTTTTTTTCTTTCCAAAACGATGTCTTTTTTTTTCAAGTAGAGGAAAGTTTACTTTCGGAAGTTAGGGCCTATTGAAAGAACTTTTTTTGCGGGGGAAGGTCAAAAAGAGTCAATGTGGAGTAATGAGTTAAAGGGTTACGGGATTAAAGCCCTTCTCACTTTAAGGTTTAAGGGTCTGAAAGGGGGTGTCAAATACTGATATATAGAAAATGACGTATCTTGAAATTTGGAGCTAAAATGGATTATCTTTTTTTCCCGGTGGGAAAATGGCATATCTAATCCATCGCAGATAAAATTATCTGCCTTATAATCTCTTTTCTCGACCCCTAATCGGATATCGAAATTGGGGTACTAAAGAATGATTTCTATAAACCGTTAGCACTAAATGGCCAATTTAAGATAGTCCACCTGTAACGGGATTTACGCGACGTCGCAATATTTCGTGCGTCGTCGTTTACAATTGCTACGTAACCGAACTTAATCGGGCGACGTCGTAAACATTCGGCGTCGGAACTTCCCCCGCCGAATGTTTACGACGTCGCCCGATTGATTACGACGTCGCACAAATCTCATTAGGGGTAGAATACCTTGACCCTTTCCTAAACAACACATGTAGGCTAGTCCGAATTAAAATAAGACAATTTCAGTGTGACAAAGCATGCCTATCTGGGATTTAATAATTTGGCAAATATCATTGAAAGCTTCAAAAAGAAATGAGGAAAATCAGAATTTCATCAATTCTTTTTTTTTCTGCTTTCCAAAGCTTAGTTGACAAGTGACGTCAAAACCAGACCCTGTTTTGGGGGAAGGGACTAGATAGGAAAGATTAAACATTTATTCTAGATTTTGCAGAAATTGTGCATCATGGTATGGATTACTCTCTTATGAACAGAGCACATTATCTCTACTTTCCATTTCGATAGAATGAGCATATTTGATGGTTTAATCAATAGACCTCGGCATTGGAGAGTAGGTATGGATAACAACTACGGAATCTCGATTCTAGTCAAATATTTTGCAATAATCTTTTTATTTTTGCGTCAATTTTCATAAGGTTTGTTGCTTGTGAGTGTAGGACAAAACCCCACCAGGACAAAACCCCACCAGGACAAAACCCCCTCGGACAAAACCCCACCAGGACAAACCCCCATCAGGACAAAACCCCACCAGGACAAAACCCCACCACTATATAAAATGGTGGACGGACGTTTTGGCCACGGACGTTTTGGCCAGGACGTTTTGGCCAGGACGTTTTGGCCACGGACGTTTTGGCCACAATATTTTACAAGGTAGGACATTTTGGCCAAAAATGTTTTTAAGGAAAAAAGGAATTGAATCAAATAAAATTTTTTCATCGTTGTACTTTTAGACACTTTGATAATATAATTGATATATAAGTTCATTATAAGGAAAAAAATAAGAATGAATGGTCTCAATTATTAATATTTCAATTTAATTCATATTTGGCCAAAAGGTCCTACCTTGAAATATATTGTGGCCAAAACGTCCGTGGCCAAAACGTCCTGGCCAAAACATCCTGGCCAAAACGTCCGTGGCCAAAACGTCCTACATTCATATAAAATATAGTATAACAAATTAATGACATAGAAAAAAATATTTGGTAAGGAAAATATTTTTAGATATAAGAAATTTGATTATGTTTCACAATTTATTTCTTAATAATTAAATGATTTATTTGAAACTTCAAAAAATTGATCTAGATCTATATTGTATTTGTGTATTTATTGTATTCTAAAAGCATTGTTTTTTATACTTATTTCCCATTCTGTGTTTATTGAAATATCCAAATAATGCAATTTTGCTTTAAATATGGAAACAATTATGGAAAAAGGAGAGGTTTCTGGGAATAAGATGAAGCCAAATATTATATTGACATCAAATTTTTGTCACCTAAATAAGTCATTTGGCATGCATTATATCAATTTTCCCTTATCTACGAAATCAATTGTCACCTATCATAATCAGGACAATAGATGACATCAGAAGACTTAACACCTCAGAAGAAAGTAACACTTCTAATTTTAAATAAGTTTATTCCCATGAATAATGCTTATTAATATTTATCAAAGGCATTATTCAATTGAAACTTTTTTTGGGAAAAAATCATTTCATATTCATGATATTCAGGGTTATCTTCTTCATTCTTTATCAATTTATCATTTAGCAATAAATGTTTTTTTGTTCCAAAAACAAATCTTTAGGCTTCATAAAAAAACCTTCGAAAAACCATAAATCTAAGAATATTATAAAAATAAATCACTGATAATATATACCATGGAAAAAAATAACATTAGTTCTACATTATAATAGTATTATGGGTGTTATTTCTTTCCTGTGATTTTTATTCATCAAACATCAAAAATGAGAAAAATAGAAAATAAATTATCAAAGCGTAACTATTACAATACTTGATCAAATGCAAATGTATTTGTTTCAATAATAATTTATCGTTGAATGATTTGAAAATGAATAAAATATAAGACTGGTGGGGTTTTGTCCGCCTTGCCAATTTTAGTGGTGGGGTTTTGTCCGAGGGGGTTTTGTCCTGGTGGGGTTTTGTCCTGGTGGGGTTTTGTCCGTACCCCGTTGCTTGTACCCCGCCTTACTGAGCTCTTTTCTCAGATATATGAATCATTTGTGGAATAATTTTACGTTTTCCCAAAATTGATCCCAACCGACCAGAAAACGAAATGATAACAACTACGGCAAAATTAGCCACGCTCCTGGTAAGAAATTGTGCAATAACTTTCTAATATATATGAGGTGTAAGACTTTTTTTGAAAACTGCATACTTTTCCTGAAAAATAATCCCAACCGACCGAGAAAACAATCTGGGTTTTTTGTCATTTTTTTCTAAAGGGTTAGGATCAACTTTTGCAAAAAGTACAAATAGGTGTCAAATAAGTCATACATCAGAGGAAAGAGCTTAATAAGGCGGGGTACATGCAACAAACCGTTTGAAAAATGGCGCAGAAATAAGAAAATTATTGCAAACTGTCTTGCCCGAGGCGAGGCAAATTTGTGCATAGAATTACACAATGCAATAGAATGGGACAGTACCAGGTTCGAAAGATAACTCTTATTTACCTATCGGATTAACTCCCTTGAATCTACTGGGTAGTTCCGGTTGGATTTTACTCTATTCCAGGTTCCAGGCTATGACGATATGACGTCATTCACGCACCTATTCAATTTAATGGCCGTCTATCGAAAGCGCAGGTTAATTAGCCACTAATAAGGAAGGAATATTTATAGTCAAGATAGTACAAACAATCTTACCAATTTAGCTCAATTTAGTCGTTAGATTGAGTTTGCTGATCTTTAAAAGTGAATTTCCGATAAAATTATACTTTATATGTGTACTTTTGTGTGTAAAACGGCTTCGTAGTTTAGCAATGTCCTGACACAGAAAGTGCATTTATTTGATTTCCCGTAATAAACCAAGTGATAAGTTTTGCCTTTTTATCATGAAGATGTATCAAATCATATGTTACAACTATGTTGTTATATGAGATAAATCAAATAAATGTATACAGAGAA
Organism: Fragum sueziense; assembly: GCA_963680895.1. NCBI lineage: Eukaryota > Metazoa > Mollusca > Bivalvia > Cardiida > Cardiidae > Fragum > Fragum sueziense. The sequence goes on along the minus strand of OY804597.1, from coordinate 55,355,805 downwards.
ATATATTGTGCTTTTAAATTATTATTTGTCTGTCTGCGCAGGTCACAGTGCGAATACGGGCCGATCTTAATATAAAAAATACTTACATTATTTACAAGTCAATTGATATAAAATTTAAATTCAACCGACTCTTATTTCACATTTTTTATATCCATTGTTTGTGATGAAGGAGACACGTTTTCTAAATCCAATATAACACATAATAATGACACAAGTGACTTCTTGAAAACACAGGCGTCAAGAACTTAATGGACGCATTGCTCTTATGATCTTTACCGGAGAATAATCCGTCACCTTTCAACAAAAACCTCGTAACGGCAGCTTAAAACAAGCTACAGTTACGATTTTTTTGTTTAAAGGCATCGATTTCCGTCTTCGATGGGTCAATCCATCAATTGGATACAATAATTTGAGACAAATCATAAAACGTGCTTTAGAAAAATTCTGAAATATCCCAAAAGATCTATGCTTGTCTTAAATGTAAAAAGAAATAGTTTTATGTCAGCTTTCATAAATTTAAAATAAAAAATATTAGACCTTTAGCGCATCCTTGGTAAACAAGTCAATGATGAGATGCAGATTTAGTTTTAGTTTTTCTTCTTCTTTAATTTTTAGCTGAATAAAACGTTTTGCAAATGAGGTTGAAAACAGGCCCTTCACAAACATTATTATTTCTTTAAGAACATTAAAATTTGTTGCAGACGTTAGGTTTTATTAGATCTTTTTATTTTATTTAAATAAGTCATTTTTATCCAAATTTAATTTTAAAAAACAACACTGTTTATACGGATGAATACATGAAAAATTGCGAGAAAAAGAAAATACTTCCTCTGTCAAGAGTCTTTTAAATTCTCATAACGTTTACCCGATTATAGTAAGTGGCTTTCAAGTATGTTGTTTGGAAAAGTTTAAGTTGTTTGACATGTTATCTCAATCAATTTGCGACATTCTTTTAATTATCTGACAGCCATATAACACACGTGACAATGACAATAACACCACACAGACCTTCTGAAATGTGTCAACACGTGAATCATACTGAATTGATTGGGATTTCACGCCTCGTTCAGCTATCAACACATGATCATAGACACGACATCAAACTACAAACTGACATCACCGATTTCATGATTTCAAAGCTTATCAACCCTTTCCCAAACAAGACCTGGTTTTGACGTCCCTAATAGGAAAGGCTTGAGAAAACATTGAAACAAAAGAAGAAACTGCTGAAAACAAGCAGTTTCTCCTTTTGTTTCAATATTTTCGTAGCTATAATATTATACAAAATCCTTTCTTTTTCAATGTCCATTTTGTCGTCTGCAGCAACTTTCAAATTGGACCATCCTAAAGATTTGTCGTTTGGGAAAGGGTTAAACACCTTTACTTTAAAATATGATAGATTAATTCTTTGTGTTAGATTGAATCATATTTGGAAATTGTACACGAGCAAACAGGTACGTACACCAGTTGTCAATGTATTAAAACAATTTCTAAGGAATAAATTATGTTGTTCAAAACACTTTTTTCGGTGTTTCTTCACAATCTTTGTATTATTGCAAATGATTTGAATGTTCGAGAAAACATTGGAAAAATGAAGAAACTGTTGGTGACAAGAAATTTATTCAGTTTCTATAGTGATTCATATCCCGTTTATCGACTGAAAATTATTTTCTGTTACATCTTTGAATAATCTTAAAATTGTGCCGTTGGGGAAAGGTTGACGCACATGTATAATGATGCTATGTGAAGCCCGAAGGGAAATGCCTAACAACAACAAATAATATGGAAAATGATTTTTTTTTTATTTTCCAATTCGTTTTCTACCCGGAACGACAAAAAAATGAAAGTTTCCATTCACTCTATTATACCTGAACAAATCAAGGTTTTGTCGTCTAGCAGCGCGTTAATACAACTTCATGCATCGTGACAATGATCCAGAGAGGGTTCTGTACTTATTGAGATAAGAATATGCGCAATAATTTCACTTTAATAACTTTTTAAAACCGAGTGATTGGACGATTTACCTTTACATTCATAACACAGCTTATCTCTATTGACGGCCGACTAGTTTCCCGCTCTATTTCTAGCACCGGAAGTGCGTCACGAAAAAAGCTGGAATAAGTCTATATAGAAAGAAATTTGATTCTAATCAGCTGACATCATATAAGCAAAAAATTTATTCGAATTTTTTGCTCTTTTCTAGATAATTATAAATAATTTGTAAACTGTAGAAAACAGCTTTTTTCAGAATGTAATTTTAATGGGTTTATTTTCAATTCATAGATAATGCTATGCCGAGTGTCCTTGTTTGAAACGAATTTACAATTTGAAATAATTGTGTCATACTTTTAATCAGACTTCCTCACTTCGAGTTTAATGGGTATCATAAGACATTGCAAATATGAAAACTAAAGTAAAATGAGGTATAGGCTATATAATAGTTTTCTCTTAATATGCTTTAAAATCTCGGCAACTCCGTCGTCATAGTTAGTGACCTTCTAGTATAACATACTTAGATTATATTGCTTGGAAAGGGACTAAGAATTAATTGTTACCGACAAAAGGAGATTGACATGTGTATGTGTATGTATATATCATCCTAATCAAATTCCTTTAATTATCCAGCACGAGATTACAAGTTACTGTATATCACACTTAGTCAATAGACAAAAGATCTACAAGAACGACGGGATAAATAGACATGACAACATTCCAACTTTCATCCCGCATTACGTAATTTTACGACTGAATAAACACATTTGCTTAAAAGTGAAATTGCAATATGTATGACAAAATTTTATGACAAGTGACAAACAAAAAGTTTGTTGGAAGTTTAACCCTTTCCCAAATTCCATCATTTTAAATTAACTGTTTTTATTGTGAAGCTGTTTCTCCTTGCATGTTACAAAATGTTTTATACCAAATGCAAAATATGCATAAATCATAGTAAACCGGATATTAAAGGAAATGGGGAAATCGCTAATTTCCAGCAATTTGTCCTTTTCTCTCATTTTTTCCTAGTATATTTCTAATGGGGAAGTGAAAAAACAGGTTTTGCTTGGGAAAGGGTTAATTTTAATGGACGGTACTGGATATATAACAACTGTAGACGGCAACAGATAAGAGGGGTAAACTCTTCTAAAATAAATATTTTAAATCTTCAACAAACCTTAAGGCTATAATTTGAATCGTTATGACAGGATGATTCATTGAATACCAACAGCACAGGGTTTGATGAAAAAATTAAGATATTTTGCATTTTGAAATGCCTTTACCTCTCTTATCTGTAGCCCCAACCGGAAGCGGAACAACCCAAAATTACAAGGGAGATAACTATCAAGGGAAATCACTCTGAGATCTCGGTAGAGGCGGATTGCACAATCTCCACCTTGTTATTATAAACTACCCGTAAAACGTTTTAAAGGGTTGCCACCAGTCAGAGGAAATAAAATTTCCTTACATTTCCCCGACAAAATTTGAAAATCCCTGATATACTTGGTCACGGTATTCTATTTACGCGGTAACTCGCGATGACTTGAGATAGTTTTAAAAGGTGGTGTCCAAACCATAAAATGTATGGCACTGTATCTTATTTTTGCAAAATTCCCTGACAATTCCATGACATTTGTCTGTATTTCCAAATTTCCCTGAAGGCTCACAGAATTCCCTGACCTTGAAAAAATTAAATTTCCCTGACCCTGTTTTATCCAACTGCTCAAATTCGAGAGCTGCATCAGATGGATATTGAAAAGGGAATGGGTGTTCATATAGCCCCCATATAGTTCATATAGTTCGTTGAGGCTTGCTGCACCGGCTGCATAAGCCAACTCAGGATTTCAGAAAATCCTCAATATTTTTGTCAATACTTGGATTCGGCTTTGAAAAATAAACAGATAAAAAAAGTTAGGGGATCAACCAAAATTTCGGTTGATTTGGAATAACTTTTTTATCCGTCGATTTTTTTTAAAAAAATAAATCCAGAACAACCATTAACAAGTGACGTCTGTCGACCTTATCGAATTCAAATCGGTCCGGCATTGACAAAATTATTGAATATTTTCTGAAATTGTAGTATCACGTGATTATCCACCAAGATTCATGGGCCTTCTCAGTTTGTTTTCCCCCGTTGTTTCCAGAATTCTTTAGTTTTTTCGAGTTGTTTTAACGGTTGTATTTCGTTATCATATTTTGGTTGGAGAAGTTGCCCAAGTGTGCGACGAAACCGGCTCTATGTAGGAAAATATTCGTGGAAACAGAGACAATGATGGTAATCACATAGACATCAGTTGCGGATCCAGGATTTCTGTGAGAGGGTTCGAATATACGGTATACAAATAGGGCTAAGGGGCTCGTTTTCTTATTTATACACAATTTTGACTGAATTTCAGTATGGAAATGAAAATATTTAGGCTACAGAAACGAACCCCTTTCTGCACCGAAGCCCCCCCCCCGGATCCGCCACTGGCTATACGAATGGCCCTTTTTGTAGTAGGTTCTCTGGCAGTGAGCTTGCTGTAATAGGGAAAAATTTTATCGAGTAAACAGTGACGTAATTTCAGACAAACACTAGTATATCGTATATGTTGCGATAAAATCTCGTAACTACGGTTTGATTCCTGCCGTAGTTACGAGATGTTACAACAACATCGACGGTTTATCAAAACAACGGTAAACCAACCCAGTCTATTTTTAGCAAAAAAATCATTGCTATTATGTCTGTTTGGTCAGGTCTACACGTAATTGACCAAACGCCGGCTGTCAATCAAAAACATTGATAAGCAAATGGACGATCAGAAAAATGCCACAACCCCATTGTTTGTCTTAGTTACTATATTGGGCGGAGCGATCAGTCGAATGGCGTTTGGTCAATTCTTTAGGTCATGAAAATATCAAAAGCAAACTAAATATTATGGTAATATTATTTTATTTTTCTTAAAATATTTTCCTTTTTATATATAAGAAACATATACAAAACTGGAGTATATCATTGTAAGTTACACAATCGTTTTATATTAATGAACAGTGAATTGTCCCTTTCCAAAACAAGATCTAGTTTTGATGTCTCAAGAAGAAAATGCTTGGAAAAAAATTGAGAGAGAAGAAATCAGCAATTACTCCTTTGTCCTCAATATCTTCTTTACCATAACAAACACATTTTTACTTTAAATTTGATATGCATTGCTTTGTCATCTTCTATTCCCGAAGCAGCCTAAAATAGCGCCGTTTGAGCCCATTCCAAACATTAATATCTAGGCTTGTCCAAATGTGATCATGTTGAACACAAAACAAATTTTCACCGAAATGGTTATCAGCATTGATTTCCTCCTTTTTCTATGCTAACAATATGGTATGAATTTTGTATATCAAAGCATAGAAATGATTTAAAGAACAGGAGAAAAAGCTGCTTTTCAGCATTTTCTCCTGTTTCTCACCTTTCTGATAGGATAAGTCAAGACCAGTGCTTGGTGGAAAAGGCATTTTTCCCCTTTACCTAAATAATTGTTACAATGTATTGTGACGAAATCTGCATGATTGTACGAAAATCGAAATAAAGGAGAAGGAACAGATGAAGAGCCATGTTTTGACGTCCACGCATGGTAGAAATAGTTTGGGAAAACATTGAGAGAAACAAAAAATTGCTGATAATCAGCAATTTCTCCTTTACCCTCAAAATTTTCCAGGTTGTAACATTAAAATCAAAATGTTTCATAAAACAGCATCAATATCTTCCTAAATCTCTCCAAAACAAGTCATGCTGAATACATTGTGAGAAAGAAAGAAATTGCTGATAATCAGCATTTCTGCTTTTTCTTTAATATTTTACGCTCTTGCTTACACCTTGATATGGATTTATGTTAAATGTTCAGGGAGGGGGTATTCACCAACCACTAATTCTAAGTTTACCTTTAAAATCAAACAAGTTAAAACCAATCAGATGGCTGTAATGTAACTTATACAATCAATTAAGATCTGTTGGTGAATACAGCCTTAAAAAGTTGCTTCACCTAAAGTTCCTTCTCCTCATATACTACAGTTGATCACAGAAACTCTTAACCCATTACCAAAAAAATATTTTGACGACCTTACAGGCTATTAATTTAGAAACCAATGAGAGAAGAGAAGAAAATGCCGAGAACCAACATTTTCTCCTTTACCCACAAGGATTTCTATTTTAAAAACTTCAGTAAAATTCACCTTTTCATCCGTAACTCCTATTAATTTGGATCCAAAAGACTGATCTTATTTAGTAAGAGTTACAGATGAAAAAGTTTTTTTTTTCTTTTTGTGAAATGATTAAGAGTTCAATACATTACATCAAATCCTTCTGGTTTGTGGATGATAATTGAATACCAGCATTTTCAACTCTGTTTTCCACAATGCTTAACAACATTTAAGGGTGAAAAATTTCATCCTTGAGTGTTAACTGGTCATAAATGTACTCAATTCCACATTTCTTAGTCAAGGAAAATTCTTGATGCCCATGATAGAAGAGTTGGAATCATTGAGATAAAAGAAGAAAATGCTGGTTTACAGCATTACTTCCTTTTCTATCAATATCCATCAATAATTTATTTCAATCCGATTTCTGATTACATTCTACATATTGTCTGCAACATCTGCCAGTTTTTAAACTTGTGTTAACAATTATGTAATCTTGTGGAAGGATTATTAGCAAATTGAATTGAATTGTGATTGGGAAGAAAGGAATACCTAAAACTTCATGTTTATGATAAAGCTACATTTTATTAATATAAAACCATTTAAAATTTAAAAGTAACTGCTGGCCTTTATAATAAAGAGTAATTCATATAAAATCTGAATCATTAACCCTCTTCCAAACAATGTATGGTTTTGATGTCACTAATATGTCTGTAAAATATTGAGAGAAAGGAGAAAATGCTGAAAAAAGTATTTCCTCGTTCTCTCTCAATGCTTTCCATGCTGTGCTATAAAAATTTAATAAAAGTAGCGAAGTTAATTTTGTCATTTTCAACTCATTTCAATTTGGACCAAGTGTGTTTTTCATTGTTTGGGAAAGGGTTATCACATAAAAAATACATAAAAACTTAAAAATAAAATAAGTTACAATGCAATGGACGGATGATAGTCAATCATTGACAAGATATGTTTTTATGGCAGAATGATCAAGAGATTATTGCAAAAACATTGTAAGAGCATATTGTCAGTGTTAATTGCAAAACATCATATCTCGTTTTTTGGAAAATTTGAGAGGGGAATAAAAAATATTAATAACTTTTCCGAAACTAAAGGGTTTCACACAAAATTTAGACATTCCGTAAAAATATCCCTAAACCTCCGTTGATTATCTTAACCGGACAAACAAGTTTGTACTTTGAAAATCGCAAAAATCGACAGAGTTTGAGGTTTTGCATTTAGACCGACGTTATAAAAATAAAATCATATCATTGCTTGTCAATAAAAACCTTGTAACTGCAGCTTGTTTTAAGCTGCAGTTACAAGGTTTTCATTGAAAAGGAGTGACAATTACAATAATTTTGCACAAATCACTTGAAATTATAACCACTATTGCTATACACAGTATTTCCGTTTTAAAAGTTCGATGTAGTCGGCGTTGGCCTTGGCAAAGTTGGACGAGGTTAATGCTGGATCGTCTCCCCGGACTAACGGATGGATCTGGTCGTGTGGAGCTGAAATGAGAGTAAAGATATGTTTGTGAAACACCAACACCGCATAACAGCTCTTTTTTCAGCATTCTTACCAGAGGTGGGTTCTTTAGAGCAATTTTTTTCTTGAAGATGTCTTGAGATTTCATAAGATGTATTCAATAAAGCGTTTTTCACTGCAAGGTTCTGACTATGGTTTTCCAAATGCCCCATACTTCATACAAATGACGTCAGTATGACCCCATCCCCATTTGTATTCTTTATACAAATGGCATCATTATGACCCCATTTGCATAAATTATGGAGCATTCTGAACAACTTTTAAATTCTGTGTCATATTGTTTCTGCAAAATTGACCATGGACATCACAGGAAATATGAATGACCTATTCATTATCAGTGATACTTCAGTTTGACAACCTGCACCAATGGATCAGATTTGATAAAGTTTTACGTCCCACTCAATAGCTAAGTTCATATGGAGACGGGACCTCTAAGCCTTTAAGGTCTCATCCGAAAGATTTCAGGGGCTAGGAATCAAATTTGTTAACCCTATGTTACAGTACAGCTCGCGCGTTTTTTGCCTAAAACGCTCGCCCACCGCGGTCAAAATAAAATTCGGGTGGAAAATCGCGGCGATTTGCCATCGCGACCACAGCGTTTTTCCACTCGAAATTTTCACACATCACCGTGAATCGCCGCGATGGGTGGAAAATCGCGGTGATCGCGGCGATCGCGGCGATTCGCCGTGTTCGGGTGGAAATGCCAGGTAAGGCCAATATCATCCTACATGTACAGCGCTAAGTATTAAATGCGTTTATACTATATTCATCCTGAGTGTGTTTTTAAATTGATTAATAGATCTATTTCAGAAATAGAAAGAAATGTAATATTAAATACACACGTTTTCTATAAAGGTCTATGAAGTCCGGTAATAACACATCGTTTTTGTAAATTAAAACATACATATATAGTTATAGACTATCATATAATATAGAACAGGGTTTTTTCCGCTTCTCTGTACATTATGTTTTGTTATGTTTGATTTAATTTAATTAGTAGTTTATATAATATTTTGGGTTTTTTTTGCAGGTACATGTACATGAAATCGTAAACTGCACGTTGTCCTCCCGGTCATAAATACGAAGTTTCTCTGCTTGAATTACATATCAAAATAATGCGCATTAGTATTTGACTACTTTTCAATTTACAAAATAAACCATATAATCTGCGACTGGTATCTAAGGTTCCTTTTTACCATGTTGGAACTTGTATGCATGTTAAAAGAAACTCCAATATTGTATGCATGACGCTATATTCTTTGTTTCGCCATTTCCGAAATTTCTATGATTTGGCACGTCCTATAAAAAGTCTTCTCATACGATAAGATGGGTGTTGCTGAAAATAGTTCTGAGTGTGAAGGATACATCGCAACAATAGGAACTAAATATTGAGACACAAGAAGACCAGGGTGATAATCATCATGTTCTTCTTTTATATCAATATTCTCAAATCATTTCTACGAAAAAATAAAACAAAGATAAAAGAAAACTAACTTAGAATACGTTGAAAGGAAGGCAAAATGGTCATTTTTCCTGTTGAAGTGGAAAAATAATCCACAAACTCATGCAAAATAAACAAAAATCAAATCTGCAAGTGTTGTGCATTTTCGATTTTTCAAAACCAAATATATATTTAAAACCCAATAATTACGATAAATCAGCCAGGAAATACAGGCTTACCTGTCCACGCAAATCACCGCGATTCGCGGCGAATCGCGGCGATAAAATCGCGGCGATTCCCGCGATTTCGGGTGGTAAAACTCGCTCGCCGCGGCCGCCGCGTTTTTCCACCCGAATCCACCCGAAATCCAATCGCGGCGATGCGCGGAATTAGGCAAAAAACGCGCGAGCTGTACTGTACAAGTCCAGCACCTTACCACCGCAGGAAATTCACCCCATGACATAAATGGAAAGGCCAACATTACCTGCTTCTAAATGTTTGGCTATGCTTCTATCTAGTTCTGCCCGTAGTTTATTCCCGAGTGCGTCCTCGGCGAGTGTTCCGTTCAGCCTGGTCAGATCAATGGCATGACCGTTCATTGAGTTCATGGTCAGATTTGTAAGGCTACCGTACATACGACTTCTCTGTCTCTCCGCACTGAAATATACAGAGTCTCCATGTGTTCAAGAAGTATTATACTGGGGATGTGAATAGTAGGTCTTGTTTGGGAAACGTTTAAGGTAGTCCAACCCTAACATCGTCCGGATATGTTAGGATACGAAACAAATGTTAGATGTTGCATGAAAAATTTTGACTTACCAGGAATCTTATTGGGGATTGACTACCTGAATTGCAGGAAATTTAGATAACTAACTTGCATTTCAAAACTCATGATCTCAAAATGTACATGATTCTTATATTTCATTTTTCATAGAAAGTTCATTGCTGTAACATTCTAAATGCATTCCAAAAGATCTGGAACAAGAAAGACAGATCTTGTCAGAAGAGAAAAAATAAAACAAATCTTATTTTAGAACAGCATGCCTGCACTAACCTGCAAACATACATGAACAGGGGAGAATATTGAGAACAAAGGAGAGAATGCTGGTTATCAACATTTTCTTATTTTCTCACCAGGTCTTCCAAACCATTGTCTATTATAGACATCAAAACTGGACTTGTTATGGAAAAAGTTTGGAACAAAAAGAAAAGAAAACTAGAATGTGTTTGTGAAACATAAATGCCATTGAAATGGCTATTTTTCTAAAGAAAAGGCCAATATGAAGTTTTCGGACAGACATACAGTCGAAAAGATAGACAGACAAACAGACACAAATAAAACAATATGCCCCCAATCTTTCGATAAGGGGGCATAAAAAACTAATCAAATAAAACAAAAGAAAACCAAAGAGCCTGATGATACTGCATGCAACATACACTAATCAGCAGACTACATACACTAACTTGTTTTTGAACGCAAACACTTTATCCGTTGAGCGGTACAGCTGCTCACTGAGTCGCATTCTCCATTGCATCTCACTCTCGTACAAGTCACGGAATCGCTTAGCCTCCGATTCTTTAGATTCTAGTTTAGCTGCCGCTTGTTCATATCGTATTCTGAGGTCTGTTACTTCCTCCTGTAAAGAGAGGTAAATTTAGTTTTCAACAATTTTACCCCTTTTCCAACTGTTACCCTATTTCAACTGTTAACCAATTCCTACACAATGACACTTTTTGGCGAGCAATTTCTTCATTTCTTACGTTTTCTAAACAGAAATACCAGAAAATGTAAAACTATTCACTTAATTGTCTTCTGTAACATCTGTGAATTCGGAACAGTCTAAAATGTTGATGTCTGGTAATGGATTAACATAAACAATTATTATCTGAATATTCTTTTAATTTGAAACTAATCAAAATAAAATGAGTCAATTTCCTGATATCTTGAAATAAAATAGCCCTTCCTAAGACTTTGATACGCCAAGTTTAAACTGTATACATGTATTCTATCCCACTAACCTCGAGTTTCTTTTTATCCGTTCTCAGTTTACCCTCCTGCTCATCGCGGGAGGTATCCAGTCTATTTCTGGTACGCGCCTGCTCCTCTAGGTAGTTATTGACCTCGTCTAGTTTACGATTTAGTTCCATTCTGTATCGAGCTTCGATGTCACGTTTTGCCTCCTCGACGGTTGCCTTGTCCGTGTAACCTGTCTCTACTGTGTTCTGTAATATACAAACACTTGACATGTATATAGGTCTCGATAAATGACCTGGCAAAGCATCTCTAGCTATTTATATAGCAAGAGATGCTCTGTCAGGTTGTTTATCATATCCAAAATAACATGTATGCAGGTCATCTGGACTGAAAACTTGAAGCTCTGTCTTGCAACTTTATCATGCACTGAATGTAACATTATATTACTACGGTAGAAACATAACTCTTTCATTAAAGTTTCTGGTTTTCTGTAAGAGAAGATATTACATGTATGCAATCAACTTAAGGGGGAATGCTCCAGTTTTTCGGAACACTCGGTCATTATGGTAGTAAATTAAATCTTTCGTACCAATATGTTTCGCTACCATAATTTCAATAATATAACACATCATAAAAGGTTACCATTTTCGACAATAAAAGTGTATTTATTATGCGAAACTGATTTCCCCAAGATGGAAATAGATTATTTAGAGCAAGACAGTCGTAAGTGTGTATGCAGTTACCACGGTTTTGCGTCATTTTATTCATGTGCAGCTGATAAAAATTGCTGAAATTCACTAATAAGTCCGCTGACCTATACATTTTCTTTTTGAATTATTACCAGGACATGTTGCTCAATACAATGAGGAAGTTTTATCAAATTCTATTATGTAGAACTTGAAATATTTCCAAAAATATGCAAATTTTGACATAAAAAACTCCAGCTTTGTTGATCTAACCGTACACGTGAGCATGCTGTTTCATTCATTTATGCGTTTATAATAGCACATATTTGTTCTTATTAAATGTAAGACGTTACTTTAATTCCGTTTTCGGGACTAAACGATGAATATACAGCATTTCATTAGCATTTTAGTGACCTTGGACAGGTGCAAGAAATTGTGCATTTTTTCTCTGTAGGGGTATGTGATATGAATGCCTATAATATTCAAACAAGATAGCTAACCATCCATTTTTATTTTATTTTTCAACTGGTAATAACATGTAATTTCAACATACAAAATATAAATAAATTCTATTATTAGGAAAACTAGAAAGACCTGAAGGTCTTGAGTCGCTCCACAGGCCTGAATTTCTTTTAATATCAAATCCAAGTTTTGACTAGATTTTTGAATACTTATGGTTCTTACAGCAAAAACAAATTCAAAAGCAGCAATCATGTGGTCAATGCAAAAAGAAAGTAAATGATTGACTAATATTCTAGGGATGTTAGAGCTATGATAAAATTGAAAACTGTGATTTTGCCAAATTCAAAGACAAATAATTCAGTATGTATATTTAAAATCAAATCAAAAATTAAACACATGCAAGATGTTATGGTCACTATTATTCTGTTCAAATTTTGTCAATATTAGTCAATATTTGTGGCTTCAAGAGTGGAAAAAGTGTCGAAAAACTGATACTTTGTCAATTTTAAGGGCACATAACTCAGATTGTAACAGTGTGATAATGTTGAAAATTACACATAAGCAAGACCTTGTTGTGAACAAGATTCTTTCCAAGTATCATCTTGATTGGTTAACATTAAAAATTTTGTGGTTGTTAGAGTGAAAACAAAGTCGAAAATGGCAATTTTGTCAAATTCAAGGGCACATAACTCGTGATGTAAGATTCCGATCTTACACCCAGGCAGCATATAATGCTTATATATATTCTGTCCAAGTTTTGTTTTGATTGGATAATATTTGTAGATTTTAGAGTAAAAACTAGAACTGTCGCAAAGCGGACAAATACCCCCCACTAGCGCATTGTCACTGAAAAAGTGCTAAAGTTCAAAGTGGCATAACTCTGAAACTACTGCCTGGATCAAGATGAAAATTGCAGGTGCACAACTTCATATGATAGGAAACAACCTGCTAAAATTTCAGCAAAATCGGTCAAAAACTGTGGGAGGAGAAGAGGACACAAAATTATGTCCACGGACGGACGGACGGACGGACGGACGGACGGACGGACAGACGGACAGACGGACGGACAACCTGAATCCAGTATACCCCCCCATAACTTTGTTGTGGGGGGTATAATAAAGTCAAAACCAGCAAAATAGAGCCGAAAATGGCAATTTTTGGCAATTTCAAGGGCACATAACTCATGCTATAAAATTCAGATCAAGCTGAAAATTTTACCAAGATCTTATAGTCAGCAGGATTCTGTCAAAGTTTTGTCTTGATTGTTCAATATTTGTAGATTTTAGAAGAAAACTAGTCAAAACCTGCTATTTTTGACATTCAAGGGCAGATAACTCATAATTCAATCAAAATTCTTTGAAGGAATCTGAGAGAGGGTCACCCAAGGATCATTCCTGTGAAGTTTGGTTTAAAAAACTATCCAGTAGTTTTTGAGAAGAAGATTTTTAAAGAAAAAGTTTACGGACACACGCACGGACGGACGCACGCATGCACGACGGACACACCGCCATGACAATAGCCCGCTGGCCTGAAAGGCCAGTGGAGCTAAAAATTAGGAAACTGGAGCATTCCCCCTTAAAGTGTTAGTATGTGACTGTTTTAGCTGATAAGTCACAAAAGAAAAGAATCAAATTGTTTTGGGTTTTCTTCCTTAAAAAATCAGTTTCTTTCCTTCAATTTTCAGAAAAAAATTATACAATGTAGCTATTAACTATTTATACAAATTCCGAGACCTTTGGAAATACAAAATAGGACTTTGGTGAAAAAATACAAAACAACCTCTAAACGAATCGGACTTTGGTTAAACAATTTAGACAACATTTTAGACTTAAAAGATGTTGCAAACAAAAATTTCAAGTGAAAGAAATGTATGTTTTGATGTTTCTGAAAGGAAGTTGTGGTGTATGAAGACATTGCTTGTCATAAACAATCCCTTCTTTTTCCACAATGTTTTCCAAATATTTTATATCAAGGGACATCAAAAGGTATCATTACATGGGATAAGTTGAAATTAGCATATAATTTCTAATTTCCTCAACTCAATTATGTGTGTCTACAACATGAAAATAAGTTTTTGATGCAGTGCAAGTTAACTTATGAAAGGAAGAATACCAGTAATATGGCCATTTTAAGATTCATATGTCAAAATTTTTCACGCGACATCAAATTTTACGCTTTCTCCTGCTGAATGATTAGGATGTTTCATGAAAAATGCAGACGTTGTATGAGTCTCTATTACAGGTAGTCTACCTTAAAGGGCCATTTCATTCCAATTTCAATTTTTTAAAGTATGCTTGATGCCAAAATTGGTTATTCTAATGAGTATAAATACTGTTAGTTTTTTAAAGTTGTTGCCAATAAGCGAGAAACACGCATTTAAAGTTAAGACATAATCAATAAATTGCATATAAATCCGAACTGTTGTCCACAACAATTTGTTCAATTTTAACACAAAAATATATATTTCTCGTAAACGGCGCAATATTTTGGCTTGAAATTTTCAGAATGTTCATAAGGAAATATGCTGTTTTAGAAAAAATTAAAAGTAAAATTTAGGACAAAAAATTCTGAAATGTCACTTTAACCATAATTTAAACAATTTTTAAAACTGTGTACAGCATATTCTGGAGTGCAAACACATGCAATACTTGTGTATTCAAACAAGTCCTTAACCATAAGACCAGAAATTCTTTTGTTACATAACATGCAAACAGCTATTTGTTAAAACATGCCTTCACCAATCAAATTCATTCTCGGTCTATCATTATCTTAAAGAATTGAATGACACAAAATAAAGCTATATCATTCCATTGTCTCACATTCATTATAAATTTCAAAACAAATCTAAAATTAATGATTTCAAAACAAATACTTATCAAAAAGTGCTAAACAACAACATTCATAGTGCACCATTTGAAAACAAAACTCACAAACTTTAAACATATTTGTGCATTGAACATCCAACAGAAAACAGGCCCATCCCCAGCACAACTAGGATACCTTATAGGTCTCAAACTCTTTTTCTAACTTTCGTTTACTGCGGTCTATTTTTTGGACAGATTTTTCGAGCTTTTTGATAGTTTTAAGCTCGGTTTCAAGCTGAACATTCTTTTGTTGAACACGTTCCTTCTCGTCGACCTCCTCTTGTAGTTGAAGCTTCATATGCTCAAGCTAGATAAATCAACAATGCACATATGATATATGAAAATATATGAGTGCAAAGGTATTTATATAAATATGACAACACAGACAGATGGACAGACAATCAAGGCATTCCTACATGTAGTAGATCTACACTCCCCTCCCCAACTTTGTCACCCTCAACTTCATTGTGAGGGATATATCATATTTCAAAAGCATTATTAGTTTTGTGAAACTATTACTGTGCAGTTATACTGTATGGAGGCTATCAAGAGTACAAGTACAAAGAAATCAAATAGTACTGTTATTATTCTAATAAGCAGCCATATTCTAATAAGCCAACAGTACCCAAATCTGGGCTGAAAATCAGCCTATTTCAAGCACACTTTCAGCAAAATAGGTCAAATCTAATAAATGCTTATTACAATAATTACAGTATCTGGGATCTATTCATTATACAAGAGCCGTCACAGACGGATTATGCTCCCCGAATAAGTGTTTGTCACAAAATAAAAACTATCATACATTAAGCCCCCTTTTCCCACGACAGCCTTTTTGTACATGCATTATTTATAAAATATGGTCTAGAACATCCTATTTATTACATAAGTACAAAATTTCATTAAATTCTGCCCATTAGATGAAGAGAAATTAGAGAAAACTAATTTTTACACTAAGGCCCCTTTTTCCATGACGCAGCCTCAAATTAAGAAACGGAGAAAAAGGTCCCTAGGTATTATCCCAGGAAATTCACATGTGAAGTTTCATTGAATTTGGTCCAAGGGTTGCTGAGATATGGCTGTGGACGGACGGACGGACACACGGACGGACGTACCAACGGTTGACCATATGTTGGGTACTTTGCCTAAAAACTTGTTGGATACCCCATCTTGGGTATAAAAAACAGTTCTCACGAGAGGACACTTACTGGTTATGTGTCCAAAGACACAACTGGGTATTTTAGAAATGTTGGCATCACCAACACACATTGGTAGCAATGGTACTCTGGTCATCTTTTAATGCCAAAATTCATGAATAAACAAGAGGGCCCAGGGTAGCTGACCTGAGAAATGGGGCGAAATTCTGATCAAATAGGGTTACACATGTCCCATCTAGAGTCAACAAGGATTTTCTTAGATTTGTCCTGGTGACATTGATTTTTACCCCTATGTGACCCAAATCTGAACTTCACCCGTTTATTGTCAAAATAAACATTGTGACAGTTTCATCAAACTTGGGTCAAATATGTGACCTTTATGGTTCAAACAAGGATTTCCTAAGATCTGACCTGGTGACCTTCTTTCTGACCACACATGACCCATATTCAAACTTGAAAATTCTGTGAGTGGTGTTATGGCTTCTCTGTTGCAATGCATAATCTAAATCATGAAAATAAGTAACCAAAGGAAGCCGTCAATAAGGCTCATAAAATGATACACTCTTACATGTACTTTGAAACAATTTCTAAGAGAACAAAATCAATGCCCAAAAACTGGTGCATTGTCTCATTTTGAAACGGTCACTAACAAACAAAATCGTCATTTGTACAATGATGCACTCATTCATATTTTGAAAGTAACTAACAAACAAAATTTTCACTTGTACAATGATGCACTCATTCAATATTTGAAAAACTGTTTATAAAGAACGAAACTGTCACTTGCACAATGATTCAAATTCCTTTATTGGTTTAAAATCCAGTCACAGGAATGTTACCACAAAACAAACAAGAATTACAATTACAAGAAATCAAACGATGTGAAAACATATATATTACCCACGGCATTATAATCCATGACAATAAGAATATCTTCACCACCTTTTCCATTCAACTACACAATATGGTGCACAAGATTATGAACATTGTGGAATAGTAAGAAGTAGCGAGTGATCTACATTTTCTTCTTTACTTCAAAAATTGTGAAGGCAAAAGAACAAAATGCTAGGACATAGCCTTCTCACCTTTCCCCTCGACAAATTCTGAACAAGACTTGGTTTTGATGTCCCTACCATATGGGCTTTAGAAAACATTAGGGCAAAGGAAGAAAATGTTGACAATCAACAATCAATTTTCTACTTCTGCCCCTATTTTTCTGAACAGTATTATACTAAAATCTTCGATAAAAATAAGAAAAATTAAATACAATATTTGTGCATGACACAAATTGCATCTATATAGGTATCTATGACCTTTCTATAGAGAAATTATTCAAGACCTTCATACTTTAACTCTTTTTCAAAACATATCTTTTTTTGCCTGGGTAAACATTGAGGCATAAGAAGAAAATGCTGATAGTCTGCATTTTCTCCTCCTGCTTCAATAGTCTGCATTTTCTCCTCCTGCTTCAATATTTTCTAGGCTATATTGTACACAATTCTATCATTATCAAAATGAATTAAGTTGTCTGCAACAGCTTCAAATTGAACTGCACCCAAATTTTGCCATTTTGGGGAGTTAATTCTTTCCCAAACATTGCCTGATTTTAACGTTCTTCACGGATATAGTTAGGGAAAACATGGAATAAGAAGAGAAAAGAGCTAAAAGTCCCCTTCTCTCAATATTTTCTATGCTATAATATATGCATGCTTTCTACTTCGAACTCAGAAATGTTCTCGTCTGCAACTCTTTCCCAGTTGAGCTGGTCCAAGGTTTTGCCATTGAACTCTTTCCCAAACCAGACCCACTTTTGACGCCCAACAGAAAAAGGCTTGGTAAAACATTGATGCAAAAGGAGAAAATGCTGATAGCCACCATTTTCTCCTTTTGCCTCGATATTTTCTGTGATATACTGTGTACTAATCATATCATTTTTAACAACACTTTTGTCGTCTGCAGCAGCTTTCAAATAGGACAATCCTAAAATTTTCCCGTTTGGGAAAACAAATATATCGCCGCCCCTAAACCAAAACTATGTAACCTCAGCTGTCACTGTAAGATGACAATGCCCCAGACACCGCTTTGATCGTTTAAAGTTTCATACAATTTTATTTCATTATTAATTCATTGCTGTTCATGTCGGATACCCAGCAAATATTTGGACGATATAACCAGTAAATCACTGGACAAACTACCCAACAGTTAATCTCCCATTGGACTCATTTTTTTTTAAATTGATGTTCATGTCAGATACCCAGCAAACATTTGGACAATATAACCAGTAAATCACTGGACAAACTACCCAACAGTTAATCTCCCTTCGGACTCCATTTTGTTACAAATTCATGTTCATGTCAGATACCCAGCAAATATTCAGACAATATAACCAGTCATTAACTGGACAGACTACCCAATAGTTAATCTCCAATTGGACTCTATTTTCTTTTAAATTGATGTTCATGTCAGATACCCAGCAAACATTTGGACAATATAACCAGTCATTCACTAGCCAGACTACCCAGGAGTTTATCTCCCTTTGGACTCAATTGTGTTTCAAATTCATGTTCATGTAAGATACCCAGCAAACATTTGGACAATATAACCAGTAAATCACTGGACAAACTACCCAACAGTTAATCTCCCTTTGGACTCTATTTTCTTTTAAATTGATGTTCATGTCAGATACCCAGCAAACATATGGACAATATAACCAGTAAATCACTGGACAACTACCCAACAGTTAATCTCCCTTTGGACTCTATTTTCTTTTAAATTGATGTTCATGTCAGATACCCAGCAAACATTTGGACAATATAACCAGTAAATCGCTGGACAAACTACCCAACAGTTAATCTCCCTTTGGACTCTATTTTCTTTTAAATTGATGTTCATGTCAGATACCCAGCAAACATTTGGACAATATAACCAGTAAATCACTGGACAAACTACCCAACAGTTAATCTCCCTTTGGACTCTATTTTCTTTTAAATTGATGTTCATGTCAGATACCCAGCAAACATATGGACAACATAACCAGTAAATCACTGGACAACTACCCAACACTTAATCTCCCTTTGGACTCTATTTTCTTTTAAATTGATGTTCATGTCAGATACCCAGCAAACATTTGGACAATATAACCAGTAAATCGCTGGACAAACTACCCAACAGTTAATCTCCCTTTGGACTCTATTTTCTTTTAAATTGATGTTCATGTCAGATACCCAGCAAACATTTGGACAATATAACCAGTAAATCACTGGACAAACTACCCAACAGTTAATCTCCCCTTGGACTCTATTTTCTTTTAAATTGATGTTCATGTCAGATACCCAGCAAACATATGGACAATATAATCAGTAAATCACTGGACAAACTACCCAACAGTTAATCTCCCATTGGACTCATATTTCTTTTAAATTGATGTTCATGTCAGATACCCAGCAAACATTTGGACAATATAACCAGTAAAGCACTGGACAAACTACCCAACAGTTAATCTCACTTTGGACTCTATTTTCTTTTAAATTGATGTTCATGTCAGATACCCAGCAAACATTTGGACAATATAACCAGTCATTCACTGGACAGACTACCCAGGAGTTTATCTCCCTTTGGACTCAATTGTGTTTCAAATTGATGTTCATGTAAGATACCCAGCAAACATTTGGACAATATAACCAGTAAATCACTGGACAAACTACCCAACAGTTAATCTCCCTTTGGACTCTATTTTCTTTTAAATTGATGTTCATGTCAGATACCCAGCAAACATTTGGACAATATAACCAGTAAATCACTGGACAACTACCCAACAGTTAATCTCCCTTTGGACTCTATTTTCTTTTAAATTGATGTTCATGTCAGATACCCAGCAAACATTTGGACAATATAACCAGTAAATCGCTGGACAAACTACCCAACAGTTAATTTCCCTTCAGATTCCATTTTGTTTCAAATTCATGTTCATGTCAGATACCCAGCAAATATTCAGACAATATAACCAGTCATTCACTGGACAAACTACCCAACAGTTAATCTCCCTTCGGATTCAATTTTGTTCAAAATTGATGTTCATGTCAGATACCCAGATGATATTCAGAAAATATAACCAGTAAATCATTGGACAAACTAAAACTACCCAACAGTTAAAAATTTTACTCAGGTATTTGTAGGGTCAGCATTTTTGTCCACTAAAATTAAAGCAGGACCAGTGGATTGCAATTTTTACAGGTCCTCCTCCAGACTAACAGGCCCTACATTCAGACTCAGTGAATTGTAGGAGAAATAAAGAATAAATTGTATATTCATTGTTACAACACTCCGATAGTTTCTATATAAGAGTCTGGTAAAGGGTTCTGAAATAGCTGAAATAGCTAGTCATAATTATCTCTGG
Organism: Fragum sueziense; assembly: GCA_963680895.1. Classification (NCBI taxonomy): domain Eukaryota; kingdom Metazoa; phylum Mollusca; class Bivalvia; order Cardiida; family Cardiidae; genus Fragum; species Fragum sueziense. Next base: position 55,335,120 of record OY804597.1, on the reverse strand, counting down.
CTGTCCTGTTGAGTTTATGCCTTTTCAAATTCAATATTTTGTTAAAAGTACAAGTAATTTTTGTTTATATATATGTAATTGTTACAAAGAAAACAAGAGTTGTCCGCGGACAACGTAGCTTGCCTATACGGGAGCGTGTCACAAAAACAGCAAATTTTTTAAAAGTAGGTCAAACTCCAAGGTCAAGGTCACAAGGTCAAGGATAATGGTCCCAAATGAAAGGTCTTGTCGAGATGTATCTCTGTATGAAATATCAAGGCTGAATGTCTAATAGTGCCTGAGATATAGGCCAGGTTAAAGTTTTTCGAAAGTAGGTCAAACTCCAAGGTCAAGGTCACTAGGTCAAAGGTCATGGTACCAAATGAAAGGTCTTGTCGAGATGTATCTATGTATGAAATATCAAGGCTGTATCTCTAATAGTGCCTGAGATATAGCCCAGGTTAAAGTTTTTCAAAAGTAGGTCAAACTCCCAAGGTCAAGGTCACTAGGTCAAAAGTCATGGTCCCAAATGAAAGGTCTTGTCGAGATGTATCTATGTATGAAATATCAATGCTGTATCTCTAATAGTGCCTGAGATATAGAACAGGTTAAAGTTTTTCAAGTGAAGACACGATGGGACGCCGACACTAGGGCTGTGACATTAGCTCCCCGGATATAAAGTCCCGGCTCGCTAAAAAGGTTGTTAGTAGGTGCCATGTCAGGTTTTGAAAACAGATGAAGAAAGTTGCTAACGTCTGAATATGCAAAACAATTTGGTCAAAGAAATTTTGAAATTGCTATCAAAACTGTGTATAACTACACTAGTATAGAATCTAGTTGCTACCCCATTTTGATTGCATACATTTCCCAAACAAGGCTTAGTTTTGATGTCATTTGTAAGTAGTTATCAATCATTGATAACAAAGAGAAATAAAGAAAATTATGATCTACTTGAATTTCTTCCCTTCCCCTCGATTTCATGACAATGGGATGTGCATGTTCTGAGTTTGATTACATTATGTCCATTTTGGGAAAGGGTAAAAGATCAAGCCCTTCAACAGAGGATACATGATCAGGTGTTTGGTAATTGCCCATATCCAAGATTTTAGATCTAATGATTCCAGCTTTCAAATTGATCTAAATCTAGTAACGAAAAATTGAGGTTTGGCGAATGAGAATCATACATGTATATATAAAGAAATAATAAAGTATCATTGTATGTTGCCAACAAAAAGGTAATCTGTTCAACATATAAATTAATATGCTATCGGTGTAATAATGACAGTAAAATGCAAACTCAAAATACCTTGTTTTTAGACTTACCTCAACAGAATATATTCCTATTAAATTAAATTAAAGGTTAACTTTATATGAAGATTTGTGCACAATCACTGCTAGACTTTAGTATTTGAATGTGTGCAAGGAAAAAAAGGGTTTCTCTTTGATCTTGGGGAAATCTAAACTCACTCTGTGTGATGTAAGCAGTGATGTCACACTGTATGCATTTTTGTTTGGTTATTAAACAGCTGATTGAGCCCAGTTACAGAGTTATAAATAGAAGTTCCATTAACCTTTACCCAATAGAACAAAGTTTGCATTTGTAAATTTGGATTTCTTTTTCTATCCTCATGTTCACAATGGAAGAAAAAAGACGAAATTAAATGCATAAGATTCTCTATTCGTATGAATTCAGTAAATAAGATCTTGGCCATAATTCATTGTTTAATTTAATATTGTTAGAATTATCCTTGACTGAATGACTAAGAAAGGGTTAAGGAAATTGTAACAAAGTGAGTGGATGTTTTCAGTGGAAAAAATAGTGGACTACAAACTTGTGCAATTTCTATAATTTAAAAGTAATAATCGGATTAGAATTCCTAAGGTAGGTGAATGATAGACTGATGAATTTCTAGTCAATTAATTTTTTAATCTAGATTCTTGTTCACAAAAAAAACCACAACAGTTTACTGCTTTCTTTGTCCTGTCAATAATTTTCCATTCAAGATGTGCCTGAAGGATGCAGTACTCGGTGGTTTTGTGATGTACATAAGTGTTACGTATGTAACACAAATCTACGATTTGTTGTTTTCTGTTGTGTAATCACAGACAATCTTCAAATAGTTTTGTTTAAAATAGGAATTTTGGGTTGGTCGCCGACTTTTTCCTATGAGCCAAAAGAAAGTTATGATGCAGATTTTGAAACTGATTTTGATGCCTTTCGACAAAATCTAAGGGGCGCTGTCTCTGAAATTTACAGGCCCGGCGGACCGGTACCAAAGGATGTTTTGCCAGTCCTCCTTAAAAATTACAGGCCTCGGGCCGACGGACTGGCGTTAATGTCAAACCCTGACATGTAAAGTGAAATATACAGTCAGGATTCAAACAGTCACAGTTTATTGTGTGAATTATTTTGCCAATGTTGACCATTTCCCAAACAGCTAAACTTTTAACTGTTTTAATTTGAAAGCTGCTGCAGACGACATAATATATATTGCAATGACATGATTTGTGTACGAAATATCAATGAAAATATTGAGGCAAGAGGAGAAAAAAAAATCCAAAGGGGGGGGGGGGATGTCCCCACTCTCATACCCTCTTTAGTTTTGGATGTGCTAGATTGTTTTATGAATAAAATTGGAAAGACTTAAAATTTCAGTTGGGTCAATCAATATTAATGCATTCTGATTTCTCGAGAAAAAAAAAATATGATAAATCAAAACAATCTTGAGCACAAGCCTTCACGACTTAAATTGCTTACAACCATCCATACAGACAATGAGATAGCGCTCAGAAAATTGATATTATTTTTTTATTCCACAAATGGCATTATAGTAACCAGAATTTTCATTTACAGGGGGAATATACATCAAAAACTTGATTAAAAGATCGCATTTAAAAGATCGCGAAAACTAATGACAATTGCTCTAATGTCGGTAAAAACTACAAACAAACACACCTATTGTGCATAAATAGCAGTTAAAAGTTATCGTTGTTTAAACAATGTATAAAATAGTGTGAAATATGGTCGTATTCGACAAATTTTCTTGTCAAATATAATCAAACTAACTTACTCGACTCGACGGGAAAATGGAGTGGTTCCACGCGCGCAAGAGAAGTCACGCAATAAAGCCGGGAACAAAAAATACGAACGGCAACTCATTTCCGGTGCTTGGCGGATATTCACCGATGGTATCCGAATGCATTTTTCGGCGCGAAATCTAAATTTAGAATTTTCCGATTAGTGGAAGAGTCCGAGATACGGACGAATTGTTGGACAAAAAAAAGTCTAATGTTTTATTGGGTATTTCGTTTGAAGTAACCAACAACAGTCTCATATACGTAATAAAATTACTCCTGTTATTGGGTATACCCAACAAGGGAAAAGTAACCAATAAGTGTCCTTTGAACATAAAAAATAGCCAATAATGGTCACTGGTAAACACGGACGGACGGACGGACGGACAGCCGGACGGACGGACGGACAGCATGGCGACTATATGCTCCCCCGAAATTTTTTTCGGGGAGCATAATAAGGTGTTATGTAGGACTAATTGTCAATGCCTTTCAGAAAGACGTTCCGAAAATTTTGCCTAGCCAACATGACAGAAGAAATCTTGTTGATTTACCTGTGATTTGACGGACACGAGCATTTCTTCCATTGCACGTCTCTCATTGTCGAAGGCAGAGTGAAGGTTGTTAACTCGGGTCTCGTTAGTATCCATGCCCTGTGAGAGGGATAAGCGGGAGGTTAAACATTACCCAAACAAGTCCTGGTATTGACATCTCTTACAGGGAAGGCAACAGATGTAGAAGAATTGAAGCAAAAGAAGAAAAAAATTGATAATCAGTATTTCCTTCTCTTGCCTTATTTTCTAGGCCATATTTACAGCCCATAAAAGCCCATTTTGTTGTCAGACACATTTATATTGTAACATTTCAATTTTTGTTGTTTGGGCAAGGGTTAGTCATAGTTAGTTTATAGGAAAAAGGAAGGCAAGGTAGGTAACAAGTGATTAACCATTACCCAAACGACAAAAATAAAATTCTAGACAATTCTAATTTGAAAATTGCTGCACATGACAAAATTCATGTTTATATATAACATCAAAATCATTGCAAATTATAGCACAGAAAAAATGGACGTAAATCAAGGAGAAAATGCTTGTTCTCAATCTCCATTTTCTTCTTTTGCCTCAATATTCTCCCTATCTATTCCTATTAGAGATATCCAAACAAAGTCTTGTTTGCGAAAGGGTTAATCATGGGTAGTTTATTGGATAAAGTAAGGCATAAAGGAAAGTAACATAATTAATTATTGATTTTCTGTTGTTGTTGTTGTTGTGTCCACTCAGAGATGGACGCAAACATTAATCATTTTTAATGCATCAAAATTGAAATATGCAATACATACATGAGACAGAGATTTTGATACAGTGAGAAAAGTATGTTGCAGCTTCACTTATCAAATTTGAAACTCATGCTATTGATAACATTATATGAAGACAGTGTTATTGCAAAACCTAGTAACTACAGCTTAAAGCTGGTCGAGTTACAATAACACCATCTGTATGAAGAATGCCTCTAGACAGATGTAACTCCTAGAATCCTGCTTAATCAACAGTACCAGTTGCTTATAAGCACCATCTTCTTATCTGCACATATTCATCAAAGCCTTGTACATGTATGTTAGCTTGTATTATAATATTTCTGGAAAACCTTTATGGTCTGTCCATAGTGATTTATACATTGATCAAGTTTACCAGTCAGTATATTTTGGAAAAATCAATCTTTCAAAATTGAAACCACAACTTCATAATCCAAGTCTAGAAGTAGCAACTTTCTTCAACATAGTCAATATCAATTTAAATGAGCTTGGATCTGGAAAAAACACCTTTAAAACATTGGAGACCAACATGGATCTAGATCAGCTTGCACCTATATGCTGTCTGATCATGATCCATACTGTTCTTTTAAAACCGTAGCAACTGTAGGACAGCAGCATTGATCATGGTAGGACTGTTACTTTGTGGAGCTAATCAACAGCAATATTGATATCAGATGCCATGAGAGGCCTTTTTCCAGATCCCAGCTCAAAAGAAAAGTATATTCCACAATTTCATAAATACTACAATATACATATCAATGCATATCAAACCTGGTTTGGCATGGTACAGTAATTAAATGTTAAATCTAAGCTTGTCAGAAATTGCTCAAAAATCAAAAGCATGTCAAAATTAGCAAACTTCACCCCATTTCTCTTTCAAGCAGTATCACAGCAGTATTTGTAAAAAAAGATATCTTTCACAGATCATCCCATTTTTCAGCAAATTGAACATGAGAAAATGATGATTAATTTTTGTTTATAAATGGAAGACATCTTTACATCTTGCCAACAATTATCATTGATACTACAAATATTCTAATAATCATACTAGCAAAAATAAACTTGCATTTCTAGATACAAAATTACCATGCTAAGCCTATAAAATGTAAAATAGGACAAGAAGGACCTGTGTCAATAAATGTAGTGACTAGTCCATTTTCTATATTATTGTTTATAAATATCATTTTGTCTGATTCATTTCACAAGACAAATCCACATCTTTTGGACACTGTACTATAGCGAGTGTACACAGTTTGTTACAAAAATATGCAAGATGTGTTTGTGAAACACAAATGCCCCCAATATGGCCATTTTTTCTAAAATGTTAAGTTTTCATGTATTCATGTAAAGGGTTGATAAGGGTTAACAGATGACCTTGAGAAAGGTCATACTGCATGGAACAGAAAGATATCACTGAAATAAAGTTACATACCAAATTTGAGCTTTGTATGTCCAATACTTTCCGAGAAAAGGCAAATGTTAAGTTTTCGGACAGACAGACAGACAGACGGACAGACAGACACAAGTAAAACAATGTGCCCCCAATCTCTCGATACGGGGCATAAAAATCAGTCTAAATAGATAAAATAAATTTGCTAAAACATTGATCAACTGCTAAATGTATGATATTAATCCAAAGGCTTCCATAAAAGGTGCTTTCATCAAAGTAACCTTAATTAAAACTAAAACTGTCGCAAAGCGGACGAATACCCCCCACTAGGGCCTTGTCACTGAAAAAGTGCTATCGGTCAAAAGGTTCTTGACTTAGAGCATGGAAACGGATTTTAAACAAAGTCCAACTGTGACCTTGACCTTGGTGACCCCAAAACAATAGGGCACCTCCTTGGGTCATGGGCAACAACTGTGTAAAGTTTCTTGATCCTAAGGTCAAATGGTTCTCGAGTTAGAACACAGAAACCAAATTGTAAATTTTGACTATTCCCCCCCCCCCCCCCCCATTAAAAAGTTCAAAGTGGCATAACTCTGAAACTAATGACTGGATCAAGATGAATATTGCAGGTGCACAACTTCATATGATAGGAAACATCCTGATAAAATTTCAGAAAAATTGGTCAAAAACTGTGGGAGGAGAAGAGGACACAAGATTATGTCCACGGACGGACAACCTGATTCCAGTATACCCCCCCCCCCCCCATAACTTCGTTGTGGGGGGTATAACAAAAATAATGTTATGCAAGAGAATAGAACTAATAACTCAAATGCATGCAAAACAAGATGTGTTTGTATAACATAAATGCTCCAAAAACGTTAAACTTTCATGTTATTTTCCAATGTACCAACAGGCGGACAACAATAAATAACAATATGCCCGCCAATACTTCCATATTTGGACATAAAAATTTGTTGCATCCTTACAAAAGACCAAGCTTAATTTTATCTTTTTCATAAAAATGTTATTTCAAAGTATAAACATTTCAAAGCTGCTTTTTCAGATAGCGTTTTTCCCCAATATTTGTTTATAACTCAACGTTTATAACTGTAGACTTGTATACAAACATTTTACTTCATTTTGTTGAAAATGACCCAACACAAACACTTTCTCTTTCAAGATTAAAAAAGTAAAGACATTAATTAGCTCGTATAGCTCAGGATAAATGGTTTGGTAAATGTTAAAACTATGTATTTGTTTTTTTATTGTTTGTTTACAAGTCTACAGTTGTCACCGAAAGACTATACATGCAAGCTTTGTGAAAACTTGTCTTTCTGTACAAAGATGCATTTTTCAAAAGACATTTAACTACATATTAACTTCTACTGTATTATCATAAGTTCTATTTTGTTATGATTAAATTATGTTACCAAGTCTGTACAATACATGTACTAAATGTTTGACTAGCACTGTTTTTAGCTTCTATAATTATTGTAACCATAAATCCAGCTGAGGTTGCAAAACCCTAAGATTAAACTAAAACAATATTCATATAGAAAAGAATCTGCAGGTGTATGAAAATGTTGACTTCCTCTTTTCAAAAACGATTAAGCAGTAAGTTTCTAAATAGTTATGCATGATCCACATTAAAATAGAACAAATCTAGGTAAACAAAACATTGAGACAATATGATAGATATAGTGACATTAAGTTTGTCAAATCACAAAGCATAAAACATTCTATTCTTCTCCATTCCTACTTATTCAAAAATCAATTTAATCATGATGTTCAAAAAGTTTTGAATGATATCAGAGGTCAAATCCTATGATTCTGAAATGTTGATATTGCCCAATGGTTGGTTTATTTTGTTTGAGATTGAGTACAAGCCACTTTAGAAAGTATTTCAGTCATATCACGTCAGCTGGAGCATCTAACCATGGATTCTTTTCATTTCTCTCATCATTACTACCTACTAAAATATCTTTTCCAAGCCTTCAGCTGCTCATCCAGCCTAAGTTTACAATTATCTACCTGTTGTTTAGACCAATGGTTGTTTATTATTATTAATGGAACCACAGGTATCTACATTAATTAACACTTTCCCAAACAGCAAAATTTTAAGGCAGACAATTTAAAAGCTGCTGAAGATGACAAAAGGGATGTTGTTACTGGTAGAATTTGTGTATAAGATTACAGAGAAAATATTGAGACAAAAGGAGAAAATGCTGGTTATCAGCAGTTTCTTCTTTTGTCTCAATATTTTCGCAAGCCATTTCTAGTAGGGACGGCAAAACCCAGGTCTTGTTTGGGAAAGGGTTAATGGGACCATAAGTATCTACATTAATTAACTACTATAACTACAAGTTGATTAACAAAATATTATTACAACAGAAGTTGAAAATGTGAAAATAAACAGTTGAAAATGTGAATACATACATCCTCCGCACCAGGGTCCTGATCAACAATTCACATTTTTATTAGTCTTATACTTCAAACATGTGAAACTTATTTTGATAAAGTAAAGAATCCATTGCAAAAAAAACTTACTCTCTTTGAACTGGAAAAGTAATGACTCTGACCAATCCTTTTCCACGCAATTTTCTTAACCCAATACCAGATGGCATTGTAGACTGGTCTAAATTCAAAGATGTTGCTGATGACTATTTCAAGGAAATTGATTTTACATTTTTTTTTGTCTTTCTGGGTGTCTAAAACAATTTCTTTGTTTTCCACAATGTTTTTGAAGGCCACTTTGTTTTTGGACATCAAAAAGTGTCATTACATGGAATTACGGGAATGGGCTAAAGAAAGCATGATAGATCAGTACATTGTATTTTCTGTATCATTTAAATTCTTTATATTTCTTTATATTTATGAATCTAATAAATATAGCTCGGAAACAAGAGGGAAATTAGTACATGTAGTATATTTCTAGGTAATATATATCTTGATTAATACAATTTACATGCTCTGTATATGCCTAATATATATGCTCACAATCACATTAGAAAGTACATATCGTCAGTGTAAATGCAAAACCGCGTATGTCGATTTTTGTGATTTTCAAAGTAAGATCTTGTGTGTCCACTTAAGACAATTCCTGCAGGTTTTGAAATATTTTTACTGATCAGTTTTAATGACACATTATTTGTGAACAGTATGCCCAAATTTCAAGTAAAACCTTTCAGTTTGGGAAAAGTTGTTTCACTTTGTTCCTTCCCCTTTGAAATTTTCCAAAAACAAGATACAACGTTTTGCATTTACAACCACAATATGGCAAGGCAGGGAAAAAACATGAATTATATGTGACCAGCCTAATGAAAAGGGACTATCTTGGAAGTGCGAAAATTATCTACCGTAGTTAACTGCCTAACATTAGACATGTATTCATTTTCAAAATGCAATATTTGGCTGACCTCTTCCGAGTCCCATATGTATTGTTACATAATTGCTGCTTTTCAACAAAAATGTCATAGCTAAAGCTTTAAACAAGCTGTAGTTACAAGTTTTTTGTTGAAAAGCAGTTTCACAGACTTTATGCAGAATGGTCCTTCTTCAAGCGAGAACTAGTCACAATTATTATACAAGGTGTTCTTGTTAACCCTTTCCCAAACAAGACCTGGTGTTGACCTCACTAGTAATAAAGGCTTTGGAAAACATCGAGACAAAAGAAGAAACTGCTGATAACCAGCAGTTTCTCCTTTTGTCTCAATATTTTCTGTGCTATATTGTACACAAATACCTTCCTTTTTATCATCAATTTTGTCATCCACAGCAGCTTTTAAATAGGATCATCCTAAAATTTTGCTGTTTGGTAAAGGGTTAATCTTATTGCATTACTTGAGTCTTCATGAGAAGATCATATGTACAGTTAAAAACTTACTTTTAATCTTTTCTTTGCCACTTTGAGGTATGCTTTCAGGTTGGCAACTTCCTTTTGTAAATTAATACATCTGTGAGAAAATATGAATTTTTTTAAAAAATGTAACTTTCAAATATGAACTTTACTAAGTGTTTTTCCCAATGCATTATGAGCACTTGATTTACTGAATTATACTAGAGGAAAGAAGAAACGCAACAACTATTTTTTGTCATTTCTCTTAATTCTTTTATGTTATTGAGTCAAAAATGTAACTGATAATTACAGGGTAGTGTATCTTGATATTTATCTTTGTGTTTACGTTAGAACCTGTCTTACCTGTGAGATAACGTCAAAATAGACGTTTACACGTTTCTCACGTGCAAACCTTTAAATATCAAAATTTTACATAGAACTCTTTTAATTTGTGTAGATGCACATCGACTCGACAAAATGCAATGATTTTTGTTTGGATTAAATCATTAATATTGTTTTGCAACCTATTCAAAGACGGCGTCTGGTAGCAATTGTGATGTTTACGAATGGAGCATCTCAACCCGCAGTTGCTGCTGACTTTGGTGTACATCGGTTTACAAAATATTGCTTGAGATAACGTCTCAGAACTAACGGAACAACTGGTGGTCGCCCGAAAAGCGGTCGTCAACGTCTAACGTCATGACGTCAGGACCACAATGTACGCTTATTTGACCTACGGAAACAAATTCTCTAATCGAGAAAAACTGTTGATGCTATTCATTTACAGTACAGCAACCAAATTTCAGCCAGGTATCGTTATAGTCCATTTGGATTGCGTGAAAGAACGCATTTAACGTTGACGCCTAACCGCTCACGTTTAAACGCATATTAATGGCACGTACATCCTGTGACATTGATTAAATTTCGACACAAGAGAGTCAAATGATTAAGTTTTACTATGCGTTGAAAAAAGTATGCGAATTGTGGTGATTTTGAGAAAAACAAAAACAAAACGCATGGCCAAATCAATTTTTTGTTGCGTTTCTTTTTTCCTTTAGTATATTTTTTACAGCTTTTGCAATTTTTTTTACATCTTTTGCAACATTTCTTTCAAACATGGCACAAATTTCAGACTATAAATCTTAATTGCTTGCTGCTGCTGATGAGAGAATGCATGTTAATTAAAATCTCAGAATTTAGAAAAGTTGAAAAAGAAGAAAAATGTTCTTTATACATATTTACTTGTCACAAGCAATTTCTTCATTTTCAACAATGATTTCCGAAGCCTTTATTTTCTAGGGCTCCCAAAAGTGTCAATAAACGGGTTAAAATGAAAGCAGTTTCATTTGTTAGGCTTACTTTTCCTGTTCTGATTCTAACTTGGACTCTGCAAGTCTTTTCTGTTCTAGAGCCTTCCTGGTCTTTCTTCTTTCCTGAAACCAATTCAACAAACTTAATAAGGAATAATAGTAGTATGTCCATGGACAACATAGCTCATTCTGTTAAACAAGAGCTGTCCGAAGACAGCGCGCTCGACTTTCTAAGTTGCTTAGTATAAAGGGGGCATAACTCCAAATAGAGTGATCCCAGGGTCATGGGCCCTGACAGTAAGATAGAGGGTGTGATGGTGAATAAGTATTCCAAGTTTGGGTTGAATCCCTTTGATAGTATGGCAGTTATTGATGTTTGAAAAAACTTTAACCTTTGTTGCAACGCCAACACCGACGCCAACGCCCGGGTGACAGTATAAGCTCTCATTTTCTTCGAAAAGTCGAGCTAAAAATGTCAAACTCAAAGGTGAAAATTGCATGACAATTTATTGGGAAAGATTTAGATAACTCCACTAGTTAATTACTTTTGACTGATTGTGGGTGTTATATCTCTCAAATTCTATTCCCAGGGAAAACCTGATATTGTCAATTTTTATGATTTTCTAAATAGTATTATAGCATGTTTCCGTAAAATCCATATATAGCGAAAGAAGAACTGCATCTTAATCTATTTGACCAATAAAGACTGGTGTCAAGGTAACAAATGACATCAACAATGACGTCACTTAACCACCCATGCATTTCCTACGCTGAAAACTAAATTATGACAGAGTTTCCACAAAATAGCACATCTAGAATGTGTATTTTGTTATTTAGAGTGTTATAATAACAAGTTTTAGAGGTCTTTGTTTGCCTTTTTTTTTAAAAAAAAACTAGAAATCTATCACTGAAGGTGATAAAAATACCCCCGCCACCACCTCTGTTCGTACAAGCGTTTTTGTTGAATCAGGAGCCATAATCAGAAATCGTCAATCCGATTTTCTTGAAATTTGGTCCAATCAGGGGCCATAACTCAGAAAGTATTGGTCTGATTTCCGTGAATTTTGCATCTTGCATATATACAGGTCCTAATGCACACCTGTGCAGTGATTTTGTTACAAATTTATGCGGAAGAGTCCTGGGACTCACTGGTTCCCAAAACAATGAGTCCAATATTGAAACATCGGAGTCTTTGTAAGACATCGTCGATTACACATTGAAAATGTTAGCATTCTGGGACTCACTCAATATTTTTCAATGAGTCCTGAGAAAAAAACATGAGTCAGGGACTCGGGACTCGCAGGTAACAAAATCCCTGCCTGTGCCAAGTATGAAGCAAATAGTTCAGTAACTGTAGGATAAATTGTCCAGACAAGCATTTTTGTCAAATCAGGGGCCATAACTCAGAAAGTGTCGATCCGATTTTCGTGAAATGTGCGTCTTGCATATTTACAGAAGTTAATGCACACCTGTGCCTAGTATGAAGCAAATCGGACAGTAACTAAAGGAGGAGTTGTCCGGACAAGCATTTTTTGGTCAAATCAAGGGCCATAACTGGGAAAGTATCGGTCTGATTTCCGTGAAATTTGCGTCATGCACATCTACAGGTACTAATGCACACCTATGCCAAGTATGAAGCAAATTGGACAGTAAGTGTAGGAGAAGTTATCCAGACAAGCATTTTTTGGTCAAATCAGGGGCCATAACTCAAAAATTAATGGTCCGATTTTCATGAAATGTGTGTCTTGCACATCTACAGGTCACAATGAACACTTGTGCCAAGTATGAACTAAATCGGTCTGCAAGTGTAGGAGGAGTTATCCGGACAAGCATTTTTTGGTCAAATCAGGGGCCATAACTCAGAAAGTATCAGTACGATTTTCGTGAAATTTGCGTCTTGCACATCTACAGGTCCTAATGCATACCTGTGCCAAGTATGAAGCAAATCGGACAGTAACTGTAGGAGGAGTTGGCCGGACAAGCATTTTTGGGTCAAATCAGGGGCCATAACTCAAAAAGTATTGGTCCGATTTCCGTGAAATTTGCGTCTTGCACATCTACAGGTCACAATGAACACTTGTGCCAAGTATGAACTAAATCGGTCCACAAGTGTTGGAGGAGTTATCCGGACAAGCATTTTTTGGTCAAATCAGGGGCCATAACTCAGAAAGTATCGGTCCGATTTTCGTGAAATTTGTGTCTTGCACATCTACAGGTCACAATGAACACTTGTGCCAAGTATGAACTAAATCGGTCTACAAGTGTAGGAGGAGTTGTCCGGACAAAGTTTTGGAGACGGACCAACAAACAAACAAACAAACCAACCATCCAACCAACCAACCACTGGACCGACAGGCTGATTCCAGTATACCCCCTCCAAACTTCGTTTGCGGGGGTATAAAAACAAACTCTGTGATCTGAACTACATGTTAAGGCAAATACCTTGGTGCTGTGTGCCTCGGTTTTTACCGACACATGTAGTCCGTCGCACATCGGTTTTCATTTGGCAATATAAGGGACTCTAAACTTGCTATTATTTCATAAATGTAATATGGAATCCTGAATTTACTTTTGCCTGCAATATCCCTGCAAGTTAGTACCAGATGGAGTCAATCCTTTCCAAAATCTTCCAATCTGAAAGCTGCTGCCGACAAGAAAATGGCTGTTGATAAAGGTAGGATTTGTGTACAATACAATATGATACAATAGCGTTTTATTGCATAAAACATACCACAATGTTTATAGCAAATACAAATACAAAGAACTGAAAGAGAAAGCACATAAACTATTAAGGTAAACTAAAAATTTATTGGTTATGAACGTTTTCTTCTTCTGTGTCAATATTTTCTGGACTATTTTGTACAGAAATTCTACCTATAGCAACATCCATTTTGTTGTATTAAGCAGTAGCTTTCAATTGACCAAACGCCAGCTGTCAATCAAAACCATCGATAATCCATTGGACGATCAGAAAAATGCCACAGCACCATTGTTTGTCTTAAATTCTTCGTTGAATGTGATATTGTATTGATCTATTGACTGACAATCAAAACAATCAACATGCCAATGCCCCCATTGTTTGTATTAGATTCTACGTTGGGTGGAGCAATCTATCAATTGGCGTTTGGTCAATTCAGAAAACCATCAAATTTTGTAGTTTGCAAAAGGGATAATTACGATTCTTACCTCTTCAAGTTGAGAATGAGTTTCCTGCTTGTGTTTTTCTAGCTGTGCAATCTGTAAATGAAATTACAAACATGAATTGTAAAGGAAATATTGTGACATTTCTTCAAAAACCTTGTAACTGCACCTTATTTTAAGATGTAGTTAAAAAGGTTTTGCAGAAAAGCAATGACATGCAATTCTGCAAGTAATTGTTCTGTTCTATATCAATTATTTCATGGCCATTTACAAAGAGAAAATTGAGGTTTTGCAATGTACATTTTACCCGTTTTGTTTTTTTTTAACATAAAAAGTAGCTCCAGAGGACAATTCTAGATTAATCATTTTTTTGTACTTCTTGGTAGAAAACAATGCTGGAAATAAAGATTTCTTGTTACATGTAATTCCATTTTTCACAATGTTTTCACATGCCATTTGCTCTGGAAATAATTAAACAAATAGAGCACCTACTAATTCCTGAACCGATGTATTAATCCTCACAGCTCGCACGGAGCAAAAACGTCTCAAATTAGACGATAACACCATCTCATTTCATAATACATTTAGAGACAGTCAATTATATAAGATATCATGTCAAATACAGCATCATCCCAAAATAAAAGTATCATCACACATGTGAAGCTTAAACTTTTTATTTAGAAACAAGACAAATATTGCACTGCTCACTTGAAACACATTATAAATTTTGACTCAAATCAATATATCATAAAATAAAGTGATTGACCCTTTCCAAAAGAGGAAACCCTAACAGTATCAATATTAACATTCATGCATAGAGTAAAATAGTTGTTAAAGAAAGGGCTTATTTACAGCAAAGAAAATACAGAGGGAAAGGGAACAAAACTGCATCAGTATTTTCTTCTTTTCTGTCAAAGTTTTCAGAAGATTTCTCCAATAGAGACATCAAAATGAAGCCTTGTTTGGATGAGTTAATCATTAACCTTCATACAATTGACACTTGCACCAAAGGCATTTTCGGTTTCTTATTAATTAGTCCTTTTTAACTGACCAATAATTACTTTCATTCTTTTAATGTTTGAGTTCAGATTACTGTAAGATCTATCCAATTTCTTTCACAATCTTTTTTCAGTTGGGATATAGGGGAATAAGTGATTTCATTGTAGAGATAGTGTGGCATCTGACATATAATCAGGGAAAGGGATTAAAAGTTAAAACTGCTAATCCACTCACGAGGAATGTTCATTAATCCTACCAATTTTACTCTAGGTCTTGATTCTTTAACCCTTTCCCAAACGGCAAAATTTTACGGTGATCCACTTCAAAAACTGCTACAAAAGACAAATGGATGTTGTAAGAGATAGGATTTGTGTAAAATATGGCACAGAAAATATTGAGACAAAAGGAGAAACTGCTGGTTATAAGCAGTTTCTTCTTTTGTTTCAATGTTTTCCAAAGCCAGTTCTATTAGAGGCTTCAAAACCAGGTCTTGTTTGGGAAAGGGTTAACAAGTCAAGGTAATAAATACCCTTTAGGTGTTACTATCATGGTCCAAAATTTATGCATTATGTTCAGTTTTGAGAGAGATGTATAAGTTGTTACTAGCTCATTTCTAAAGTACAACTTGCTACTGCCTGTATAAATGTCATTATCATGAATTTCAAGTGTGTCAATAAATGACAGAGGTTTTGTTTATTTGTACTACTGTTTCACACCATTTTTATGACCCTAGTAAACTTGTAAGTAGAGTAGCATTATCCATCTTCCAGACGACATGATCTGCAGTGATTTTAACTTGAAAGCTGTTGTACACATACGGCAAAATCATTTTTATCACTTTGGAATTTCATACATTACAGGACAAAATCTATTAAGACAAGAGGAGAAAATCCTGCTAATCAGCACTCTTGTTTTTATTTATCAAAACATATCCAATATATGACATCAAAACTAGGAATGAAATGCTAAACTAAAAGTGGGAATTGGGGATTACTTTTTCCAAACCAAACTTCAGGTCAAAATACCCTGGCACATTGCCTTGCAAGTTCAAGATTAAGCCTTTGCTGTTAATAATGTTTAACCCCACTTAAATTTAACAAGGGTTGATTTTCAGTATTCAAATTAAAGTAAAAAGAGTACTTGAAAAGTCAGTACATTTTTTAAAACACAATTAGCAAAACTAAGGTATTGGAAAACAAACTAAGAAATTCAACCTTTCTGAAACAATCCCAGAGTTTAAAGTTCCTATAACAGATAATCAGCATTTTCTTCTTTTGCCTCAGTCATGTTTCCCTAAGCGTTTACTATTAGGGACGTAAAAAAAATGTCTTGTCCAGGTAAAGGGATCCCTAAATAAAAGGAAAATTAAGAATGAACATAACAAATGGAAAATTAAGAACGAACATACCAAACAAAACAATAAGAATGCACAAAACAAACAGAAAATTAAGAATGAACATAACAAATAGAACATTAAGAATGAACATAACAAATGGAACATTAAGAATGAATATAACAAATGGAACATTAAGAATGAACATAACAAATGGAACATTAAGAATGAACACAACAAATGGAACATTAAGAATGAACATAACAAATGGAACATTAAGAATGAACATAACAAACGGAACATTGATAATGAACATGAACAACAAATGGAACACTTAGATTGAACATAACAAACAGAACATTGAGAATGAACATACCAAACGGAACATTGAGAATGGACATAACAAACGGAATATTAAGAATGATCATAACAAACAGAACATTAAGAATGAACACAACAAACGGAACATTAAGAATGACAGGGTTGCCACTAGTCAGAGAAAATAAAATTCCCTGATATTTCCCTGACAACATTTGAAAATTCCCTGACATAATTGGTCGCGGAAATTTCGCAAAAACTCCCGATATCTTGAGACAATTTTAAAAGGTAATGATGAAATCATTTAACATATGGCATTGCACCTTATTTTTTCAAAATGCCCTGACATTTACCAGTATTTTCAAATTTCCCTGACAGTCCCCAAAATTCCCTGACAATTCCCTGACCTTGAAAGAAATTCAAATTTCCCTGACTTTTCTCTGACGCGTAGCAACCCTGAATGAGCACAACAAATGGAACATTAAGAAAGAACATAACAAATGGAACATTAAGAATGAACCTAAAGTGTTAGTTAAAAGTCCAGGTAATGGGTTAAACACATATTCCTTACCCTGATACCGAGTTTAGATCGAGACAATACTTCCTGTTCCCACAATCCCTTGTGCTCCTCTGTCTCCTTCAGAAGTAAGGCACGATTTGCTACCTCCCCCTGAGAAATAATTCAGTGTGAAGATAGAGATGAGAATAGAAGACAGAACAAGACCAATCCGAGTCCACACAGATCTGATGACATGCAGGATTACGTGGGCATGCCTGAAAACTGGACTCATGCTTACCAACTAATTAAATTATGCCATGCCTTAACCCTAACCAAATGGCAAACAAGATGTGTTTGTGAAACACAAATGCCCCCGAAATGGCCATTTTTCTACAATGTTAAATTTTCGTGGAGTAAAGGGTTATTAAGGGTTAAGGGATGACCTTGAGGAAGGTCAAATTGCATGGAACAGATAGATATCATTGAAAGGAAGTTGCATACCAAATTTGAGCTTTGTATGTCAAATACTTTTGGAGAAAAGGCAAAGGTTAAGTTTTCGGAATAGAAGGTTAATAGTAGGGTGACTTTCAAGGCTTGGTTGAAGGTGGGGTGGTCACAAAAGTACCACATTTTCTAACCTATACTAAAATGTTTGTCATATCCTGAAGTTTGTCAAACGGCGAATATCAAGTCTTGGATGTTGGTACGAGCTGAGAAATCCAAGATGGCGTCCAAGATGGCCGCCAGAATTGAAAACATGGGGTTGTTGTATATGATTGCCTGTACTGATTCAATGTATATCTATACATCATACAAACTAGGTTTAATATCATATACTATGTTTGAAATTTTTCATGATGCATTTTACAATGGTCACAATGTCAAGGTCAAGGTCAAATTCAAGGTCAAATGTGAAAAATAGCGAAAAAATACGTCATCTACCAGTTTTCTTTTCTTATTACTCAAAAGTTTGCATAAAAAGCCAGGAATGTTATATACCAAAATAAACTACAATATATAGGCTTTAATAGATTAACATAAAGATTAAGATATCTTGTGTTTCCATGGAGATATCCAAGATGGCGTCTATAGACCCCTCCTGAAAAATAATGGAAAAACTGTATTTTCCCCCAATTTTGATATGCACAATGGTCAATTAAATTTATGTCAAAGTGTTATTTTTTATATTAGTGCAATACTCATATTCTAGATGAAGCTGTCATGTAAGACTAGAAAATAATCTTATTTGTTGTAAAATCCAAGATGGCATCCAATATGGCCGCCACAATGAAAACTAAATGGGCTATCATATATGATTGCTTGTTCTGACTTAATGTATATCTGTATATCAAATAATCTAGATTAATTTCATGCAGTGTTTTTGGTCTTTTTAATGATACATTTCAAAATGAAAAAAAAAAAAACACATTTTAAAATGGTTTCAAGGTCAAGGTCAAATTTAAGGTCAAAATTAATGTGAAATAAATCTGTAATTTTATATATTTTTTTGTTTTTACAGAAAATCTTGCCCAAAAGATATGAAATGTTATATACCACAATAAACAACAATATACAGGCTTTTATGATTAAATGTTAAAAGGGCCAATGCCAGGGATCAGAACAACATGGGCACAGTCAGAGTATGCATTGTTATGTGGACTGGTGCATTGAATTATCTTGGGCCAAAAGAAAGGAATATACCAACTTTTTCACTATCTATCAAGGTCCAGTTTCTCATAAATATCACTATAAATATAAAAGGTGCGTCATTCAATAATATACAGATTTGATCTAGATAAGGACTAAATGAACTTCATTTGAAATTTTCTTTGACAGAAATAATCTAGCAACATATGATATGCATGTTGACCATTCCATATTTTAAAGTTTGGTTTAAAGTCTGTTTTATGAACCGAGAAACGCACTCAACCGACTTTACACTTTAACCCAGGACACTGAGTATCAAGTTGGCTGTTATTAATTGTCGCCTTCGGCAGCCACAGCAATTTGGGTTTCAACATTCCTGTGTACCCATTAATATACATGGGTGAAGAGGAGCAACGTGGGGTAATTCTTTTGCTCAGAAAAAAATATGTGGCACCGGCAGAATTTGAACCCAGGACCCTTCGATTCCAAAGCCCGAGTCCTACCTCTAGACCATGGCGCCCCTGGTAATTTCTTGCATACGTTTTTACCTCAGACATCCTAGCATGGCTACATTAAAGATTTGGATATGTCATGTAGCCATGGATATTTTCATGGTGGTGTCAAATCAGAAACCTTGTGAAAATAATTGAAAGTCATATTGATTAAACCATGTTTCATATATGATTTGCGATATAGTCACTACAATGATATGATAAATGTTAAGTAGGGAGGATACTCGTACTTTAACTATAACAGCTTGAAAAGTAATTACAAAACAACAGTATTCGTGACTTTTATTCAATGTTTTACCACCCGGTTTATGAGTAGTCATAGTTGAACAATTAACCTGTTTAAAACACATACTTGAATGATCGTTCATGGAAAGACTCATGTGACAATACATAGTAGCAAGATTATTCAGTCGTCATTTATGTCTGTTGCGCATACATGTATAGTACTCCTTTAAAACTGAAAGATAATCAATAAGAGGCACAGAGGTCCTTAAGGGTCACCTGAATCAAATGAGCAGAAAGGCATGTATTTACAGATAAAGTACACTTATAATATCATTCCCACAAGTATAATGAAAGATATACACAGCATAGCCATTTTTAAACAGATTTTATTTTCTTGTACAAACTTTATAGTCCGAAGACTCTAAAAATCAAATATGAATCCAATCTGTCAGCAGGTTCACGAGAAGAATATTTTTTCAGATTTACCATATTTAGGCTACCGCCTTAGTGGCCCATTATGGGGTCGCAAGGGGAGGTAACTCTTAAGCTACTTCCTAATTCCTATAAGAATGCATCCTACCAAAATTGGTTGAAATCCATCCAATGGTTCAAAATAACACTAATACACTAATAACACGCCCCACCCCCACCACCTCAGCAGTGCCAATTCTTGACATTTTTTTTCTTTTGTACAAACTTTGCAGTCCTTGCCCTAAAGACTCTAAATACCAAATGTGAATCCAATCCAACAGCCGGTTCATGAGAAGAATATTTTAAGATGTTTCCTTTTTACAAACTTTTTGGTCCCTTATGGGGCCCCCAATGTGAGATAACTCCATAATTTGTACAAATCTGAGGCGGCTTTCCATGGGGGATACTTCCTGCCAAATATAATTGAAATCTGTCCATCGGTTCTCAAGAATAAATCGAAAATGTTAAAAGTTAACACACGACGGATGACGCACAGCGCACGACGACGGATGAAAAATGGTGACAATCGGTCACCGTGACCTTCGGTCAGGTGACATAGATAAATATGCTGATCAAAATTGGTTGAAATGAAATAACCCAATTAGTTATACAGGTACTGCACAAAGAATCATAACAACTTTGAATCAAATTCAAACAATAATAAAAGGGTAAACATGACTGTTTTCATATAAACAGGGTTAAATTAAAAAGATGTAAAGTTGTGTAAATCACTAAATCGACATATCATGAAAACTTTTAGAAATCTCCTTTTAAGCTTGGGTTTGACATTTTAAATAGATGTAAATGTCTGGTTTTGAAATAAAAGTGCTCAGACTCCTAGTTCGGTAAACTGGTGCAAAATTATGTAGCAGAAGTATAAAAGATGTCTGTATCTGGACTAAGCAAGAGTACTTTGGATAAACATGTATTGTACAAAATAACAATTGACTTGTACAATATTTTAATCAAATCCACTACTGATGGACATGGATTAATATTCTGTCAGTTAAAGCTTACTTACAGTATTATTTTGTTTAAAGCCTGTTGAGATGTCACCTTAAGGTCTACGTAAAGCTGGTAAAGAACTTTTTTGAGATATATGACTTTCACATTTGTTTGTTTATTTGATACCATCAATGACAGGTCTCCAAGCTCTTGGCTTGAGTTTTAATTCTGTTCTCAAAATGAGATCGAAGATGACATTATCGGCATTTACACCTCCACTATTGCATTTAATGTAAGTCTAGAACATATTGTAAGGATCACAGAATATAGGTTGGAGTGGTGAAGCAAGAGACTATAACACATCAGCGACTGCCATCTCACCTAAGATGATAGGTCAACCCACATACAATTTCATCAACATACAATTGGAGTTTATCAAACAAGTCTCATATATTTGTTTGTTACCATTTCGCGAATCTCATCACACAAGCTAAGTGATTCTTGTGCATTTTCAAATGATATAACTATATACCTTTTTAAGCTGTTTATCGCTTACAAACTGATAACAATCTTTTTAATCTTGCATTTCAATTTTGGTTTTATGAATCCTATTGCTGCCACTTTACTTTTAAGTAAAGGATCATAGAAGCTTTTCCTTTGTCTATGCATTATTTCACCATCTGAAATCACAATACATGCAAGAACATTACTCCAATCAAGAAGAAGCAGATGCTTGGGACTTGAATGAAACTTCATACTGACTATATTCGTTGTCAGACTGTGGCCAAAGTAGTCTTGGTTAGTCCATATAAAGGTCATGTGCTAAAACTCCTGATACACATATTTACTGAATAAGGAGAGAGAGGCCTTGTGGCTTTCAAGAACATTACAAAAAATTGGAACTATCAACAACTTACATACAATAGTAAGGGAAGTGTTAATAAAATGTGTTGGTATTTATATGGTATCAGTATTGGTAGTTCTCTGAACAAACTTTGAACAGAAAGGGTAAAAAAATAAACCCTAAAATTCTGCCAGCAAATGACATAATTTTGCTGTATATGCTACAATGCGAGTATCACTTGCTGGTCTGGAGAGGATGCCATCCTGCAATGTAGAAGCTGACTGACCCACCAAAGTTTGATAAATGATGGACAGTAAGACAGATCAATCAGCTCAATAACTCATTATTCTACCAGTTACTCCACCAGAACTTCTCAGTGACTTTGTTTGTGATAGAATAGACATACATGAGCATCAATGTACACAAAACCTAATGGATATACCATTACCTAACATCTTTGATTACACTAATTGTTCATGTAGCTTCTCTCAAGTAACCAGTGTGTATGTATATACGAAACTTGATAATTATCACTAATTCAGATTTAAGTAGGATGTCATGATATATTACAAAAAGAAAAATTCCATCATAATTGGTGGTCTCATAAAGTTTTAAATGGGACATGTGATTCTTGTGAATTTAGAAAATAAATGCCTAAACTGGTTACGACGGCAAAATTGCTCTATACAGTGTATTGTGTGATATAGGACCCACTAAAGAAGTATCGTCATTTCGATTTCTGTTGAAATGAACTGTATCTCAAATTTGTTTTTAAATGAAGAACTAAATTGCATATATACTGTATTTAAAGCACTTGTTTTATTCTACATATTTCCTGTTGTCGAATTCTGTCATTTCAAAGCTCAAAAGGCTACCGTCAACCTAAATTTAGATGGATGTTTTTTTTATCATTTTGCATGGCATATTCGATTCTTTATCGGATAATATTATGGTGATACTTCAGATAGCTTTATATAGAAAATGAGTATTGTGCCAATTTAGAATACAAAGATGAACGACTTCGACATTATTTGAATTACCATAACACAAATCAAATTTGAAACATTGTAAAAACAAAGATTTTTATTATTCTCTCAATGTGTTTTTACACATCATTTTACAATCTCCATGACAATGCAACACATCCTAATCTTAATATCAATTTAATGAAGTTCATACACCATTGTTTATTTTAGTATATAGCTTTTTATTCAAGATTTGGTGTACAATAACAAAAAAATACGTAAAATAGCAGATACATTCACTATTTTTCGCTATTTTTCACATCTGACCTTGAATTTGACATTGACCTTGACATTGAAAACATTTTAAAAATGTATCATAAAAAGATTAAATACACTGCATGAAATAAAATCTGCTTTATTTGATATACAGATATACAGTAAGTCAGTACATATACAATCATATAAGACAGCCCATTTGGTTTTCATTGCGGCGGCCATATTGGACGCCATCTTGGATTTTGCAACAAATAAGAATATTTTCTAGTCTTACATGACAGCTTTATCTAGAATATGAGCATTGCTAAAATATAAAGAATTAAAGTAACACTTTGACATTAATTTAAATGACCATTATGTATATCAAAATTATGGGAAAACTGGTAAAATACTGTTTTCCATAATTTTTCACTAGGGGTCTTTAGACGCCATCTTGAATATCTCTATGGAAACACAAGATATCTTAATCTTTATGTTAATTTATTATAGCCTATATATTGTAGTTTATTTTGGTATATAACATTCCTGGCTTTTTATGCAAACTTTTGAATAATAAGAAAAGAAAACTGGTAGATGACGTATTTTTTTCACTATTTTTCACATTTGACCTTGAATTTGACCTTGACCTTGACATTATGACCATTGTAAAATGTATCACGATAAAGTTCAAACATAGTATATGATATTAAATCTAGTTTGTATGATGTATAGATATACATTAAATCAGTACAGGCAATCATATACAACAACCCCTTGTTTTCAATTCTGGCGGCCATCTTGGACGCCATCTTGGATTTCTCAGCTCGTACCAACATCCAAGACTTGATATTGACCGTTTTATAAACTTCAGGATATGACAAACATTTTGGTATAGGTTAGAAAATGTGGTACTTTTGTGACCACCTACTCCATGAAATAGGCCACTTTTTCAGGGAAAGTCACTCCACTATAAGTTTTCGTAGAGTAAAGGGTTGATAAGGGTTACGGGATGACCTTGAGGAAGGTCAAATTGCATGGAACAGATAGATATCATTGAAAGGAAGTTGCATACCAAATTTGAGCTTTGTATGTCAAATACTTTTGGAGAAAAAGCAAAGGTTAAGTTTTCAGAGTAAAAGGTTAAGTTTTCGTAGAGTAAAGGGTTGATAAGGGTTAACAGATGACCTTGAGAAAGGTCAAACTGCATGGAATAGATAGATATCATTGAAAGGAAGTTGCATACCAAATTTGAGCTTTGTATGTCAAATACTTTTGGAGAAAAAGCAAAGGTTAAGTTTTCGGAATAGAAGGTTAAGTTTTCGTAGAGTAAAGGGTTGATAAGGGTTAACAGATGACCTTGAGAAAGGTCAAACTGCATGGAACAGATAGATATCATTGAAAGGAAGTTGCATACCAAATTTGAGCTTTTTATGTCAAATACTTTTGGAGAAAAGGCAAAGGTTAAGTTTTCGGACAGACAGACGGATGGACGGACAGACAGACAGACAGACGGACACGAGTAAAACAATATGCCCCCGATCTCTCGATACGGGGGCATAAAAATTAGACTGTGTAAACTTGAAACTGCCAAGGAAGACAAAAGGGGTAGCAATAAAAATTTTGTTTACCAGCATTTTCTTCTTCTGACTAAATTTTCTCTTCTTTTAACAACCAGTGAAAACAGTGAATGATTTGATGATTTTTAATGCTTAGAATGATCTGAATGAGCCAGATGAATGAAAGCAGGAATAGAATCATTTTGATCTGAATGGAATCAGCGTCGATGCTCTCAACTGTAGTTGTCTGCAGCTGCAGCTACCAAATAAGAATAATTAAATCATTTGCCATTTGGGAAAGGGTTTAATAGTCTTAGATATATTTTGAATGGTTGGTAAGTATGAGTCCAAAACAGAGCAACAGATCAGAGGTAGTAAAGGACATTCTCATTTTCTTACTTCAGTTCCAAACCCTAACTTGTGGGTACTTATCTGAAATGTCTCAGAATTGTATCCAGGAAACTGTTCTATCAAGTATCCACAACACAGGGTTTAATAAACCATAAATGATTTTTCATATTTTCAAAACTCAAGACCCCTCTCATCTGTTTCTCTGTCTACAATAAGCTTGTTTTTACTACAAAATGACTATGTGAGAAGACCTCTAACATAGAGTAAAAGAGAAGAAATCTATCAACAGAGGTGATAGAATAACCCCGCCACTGCATTTGTCTAGACAATAGTTTTCGTTGAAAACAAAGGGCAATAATTCACAAAATAAGCAAGGTAGAGTTATGCTCCTTGTACACTCCATTTCTCCTTAGCGAGATCTATCTATCCATGAAGTTTCACTATCATAGCTACTTAACTTTCAGAAATATGCTTCCGACAAGTATTTTGTACAAGGACGGACAGACAAGACAAATGGACGGATGGACAAACAGGCTGATTCAATGCTTTGGACAAGTATTTTGTGCAAGGACGGACAGACAGACAGATGGACCAAGAGACAGACGGACAGGTTAATTCCAGTATATCCCCGAAAACACTTGTTTTGCATGGGTATAACTACCTTTCAGTTTTAATTGATATTTTTTCAAGATAAGCTTAGTAACAATACTAAGACAAAGGCTGTGAATCACTGCAACTTATTTCAACACTGCATGCACAGCACAAAACTAAGCATACTGATTCAAGCAATACTACATTTTTGGTTCTGTTCTTTTTTAAAGTGATTATTTCTTTTTAATTGACCCTTTACCAAACAACAGAATATCAGGGTTGGTCAATTTGAAGGCTGCTGCATCCAAAATGGATGTGAATAAAGATAGAATTCTTTCATAGCTAAAGAAATATTGACATAATAGGAGAAAATGCTGGTTATCAGCATTTTCTTCTTTTCACTCGATGTTTCCGCAGCAACTTCTATAACAAGAGTTAAAATGCATCACAGTTTGGAAATGGATTAAATTGGTGAGATCACATGCAATCAAAGAAAGAGCATAAGTAAAGAGCAATCTAAAGCAAGTACCATGCCAATGAACACCAATACAAATGTACTAAACTAATTGTAAAACAATGTAGTCATTATTCTGTGATCATACTTCAAAACATTTCTTGTGCAGTAAATATCAAAACAGGAAATACATTTTTTGACGTCATAATACGACAAACAATCAAATTTCTATATCCATTTTTAGAAAAATGGAAGAACTTTATTTTTTATTTTTCTTCATCAGATTTCTAATTTACTAAAACTTACTCCATGTAACTTTCAAAGTTAGTGTTTTGTAATACATGTATTTCAGAACCAGATAATAATTTGAACAAGATCCATCTAAAATTTATACGTCTAGTATGAAATGAAGGGATGTAAATAAAGTATGACTGCCAACAACACCTCGACCATTATAAGTATCTTCTGCTCAGGTGAGCTAAAGATAAGTAATTCTGCAAGTCAATTTTGAAGTATGATCACTTTTTCTACACTGAAAACTTCATCTATCTATACAAGACTCTAGTGTTGTCAGTTACTCATGACTTACGCTTGCAGTAACTTGCTGCAACTGGTCAGGCTGAAAGTGAACATGCAACATCAACATTCATGCACTATGTAATACAACCATTCATCTGTGTTAAAAGATTAAGGTAGAATACCCGTACTGTGGCCATTTTGAGATTCATAAAACATCAGATTTTTTTCGAGCGACGCCATTGTGTATTCAAACCTCTTCGGGCATAGTCATTAACATTTGACGGTGGAATGTTCCACTGCCGAATATTTTCGACGTCGCACGATTAATTCTGACGTCGCGCGAATCTCATTAGGGGAAGACTACCTTAAATAATTGACTGACCACTGGCCATACTAACTGTAAAGGGTTGATTGATTGAATGACGCTTGAAGCCTCTTTTAAGCGCATAAAATATTGAGACAAAAGGCGAAATTGCTGATTATCAGCAATTTCTTCTTTTGCCTCAATATTATACCAAGTCATTTCTTTCAAGGACCTCAAAACCAGGTCTTTTTTAGGAAAGGGTTAACCACTTCTCAGTCATATCGCACCCAATCAGTGATTCCTGTTGTTTCTCTAACCAGTATGACCACATTTCCGAGCCTCCAGCTGATCGTCCTAATAGGCATACAACTATCTGCCTATCGGTGAGAGATAAATGTCAGAAAGGATATTAGCAGAGGCAGGGGATTTAACCCAAGACCTGATAATTGAGAGCCAAATGGTGCATTATGATTGCCTACGTCAACTTAAAATAATACATCATGCATTGCCATCACCAAAATAATCATACAGAGTGAGTGTTAGAACATGTTCCAGATTAATATTAGAACAGTGAAATTAAACAAACAAAAATAAAATTTACAACTGCATTTTGATAAAAATTCATGGACAAATATATATCTTGTCTCTCAGGAATAATACAGAAATTTAATTGAATTTGGAAGCTGCTACAGACCACAAAATGTGTAATAACAATAAAGATAGTCTTTGTGAAAATTGAGCACAAAATAATGAGACTACAGCAGAAAATGCAAGTTATTAGCATTTTCCTCTTTTGCCTCAATATTTCCCAAAACAGTTTCTATTAAAAATGTAAAATGAAGATCTGGATAAGGAAAGAGTTTAAACAGTAGAAATTCTTTGACTTTCAGAAATTAAATGACAGTATCTGGATAAGTATCAAAATAAGGTGATCAATATTTTTTAACCCTTTCCCAAACAAGACCTTGTTTTGACGTCTCTAGGAAACAAGAGGACCCTGAGGGCCCTAAATCGCTCACCTGAGTTATGTTTTAATAATGCCAAATAACTTTGCATATGTTACACATTGTTGTCCCAGGGAAGAATTTGGCCATGTAGTTTCAGAGGACATGTTGTTTACAGAAATTGATCAGCTTTTATGACATTTCCCATTTTCTGATGCCACAGCAACCAGAGTTTTTCATAGATTTCAATTCTTTTAGCAATTTTTATAAGGGACCACCAAATGAACATTACTGCCAAGTTTGGTTGATTTTGACCGAGAAGTTAAGGAGGAGATGTCGTTAAAAGAAGTTGTTGAGCTTTTGTGAAAATTCCCATTTTCCGATGCCACGGCAACCATAGTTTTCCATTGATTTCAATTCTTTTAGCAATTTTTATAAGGGACCACCCAAGGAACATCTCTGCCATGTTTGGTTGATTTTAACCCAGAATTTAAGGAGGAGATGTCGTTTAAAGAAGTTGAGGAGCTTTGTTAAATTTACCATTTTCCGATGCCATGGCAACCAGAGTTTTTCGTGGATTTCAATTATATTAGCAATTTCTATAAGGGACCACCTAAGGAACATTTCTGCCAAGTTTGGTTCTTTTTGACCCAGTAGTTTAGGAGGAGATGTCGTTTAAAGAAATTGTTGAGCTTTTGTGAAATTTCCCATTTTCCGATGCCACGGCAACCAGAGTTTTTCATGGATTTCAATTATTTTAGCAATTTTTATAAGGGACCACCCAAGGAACATTTCTACCAAGTTTGGTTGATTTTGACCCAGTAGTTTAGGAGGAGATGTCGTTTAAAGAAATTGTTGAGCTTTTGTGAAATTTCCCATTTTCCGATGCCACGGCAACCAGAGTTTTTCATGGATTTCAATTATTTTAGCAATTTTTATAAGGGACCACCCAAGGAACATTTCTGCCAAGTTTGGTTGATTTTGACCCAGTAGTTTAGGAGGAGATGTCGTTTAAAGAAATTGTTGACGCCGTGACGGACAGACGGACGCCGGACATTGATAGATCACAATACCTCACCTTGAGCACTTCGTGCTCAGGTGAGCTAAAAATGGCTTGGGAAAACACTGAGACAAAAGAAGAAACTGCTGATAACCAGCAGTTTCTCCTTTTGCCTCAATGTTTTCGTAGCTATAATGCACACATTTTCATCTATTGATATCAATTATTTTGTCATCTGTTACTCCTTTGAAATTGAAATGGTTCAAAATTTATATTGTTTGGGAATGGGTTTATCCTGGTTGCCAGGTATTTCTTTCAAAGGAGCTACCACAATATAAAATCTGAGAAAAAGCTACTCTCTAACTTAGATAATTCACATCCATTGGCCTTTACATTTAGAACGATAAATGTGATTAGAGGGTGATATGTAACTTAGAAACAGTAAAATTATAGTTTAATGCATACCCCTAATTTTTCCTCGAGATGAGCATTTGTAGATTTGAGATTTGAACACAGGGCTTCAAGACTGCTGCGCACCTGATTAAAATACAAACACAAGTATGTTAGTACAGTTAACACATATAACATTGTTACAAAACATACAGGTATAGATGTAATGTACATGAAACACACTAACAATAAGTAAACATCATTGCAGACTTAGACCTAGGCATGAGATTGAACTCTACAGTAATAAATCAGAAAAACTCTGACTTCCAAAAGTCTGAAACGTTCATATCCAGAATGAGACAAAGGAAGAAGATGCTGATAACCAGCATTTTCTTCTTTTGCCTCAATATTTTCTGTTTTTTATTGTTCACAAACCATATCTTTATTGACATAAATTTTATTGTCAGAAGCAGCTTTGCAATTGACTACTCATCTCAGATTTTGCTATATGGGAAAGGATCTAAAACTATACCTACCTTTTGTGAGTCTAATAAATCTCTATTCAACATTTCTGCCTTCTGTTTTTCATGTTTGAGTTCGGCCTCTAATCTCACATTGTCTACTTGTAGTTTCTGGTAATTCTCCTCTAATTCACTCTGAAACATAAGGTACAATTTATGTTAAAATGTCAAACTACTATAAAGCCACAGTTTAATGTTTGGAGAAAGTCTGCTTTCAAATCACAACCAAACTTCAATATTATTAATCCATTTTAACACTTGAAATCTGGCATAATTGTGAATTTTTAGGATAATCAGCATTGTTTCTTTTTCCCTTAGTAATTTTCATTCTTTAGTGTACACATATCTGCATCTAGTAACATTATGTATTGTCCCCTACAATTTTTTGTTGTTCAGGAAAGAATAATCCTATTTGCGTTTACAAGTTAGCCCATTACCAGATGGAATATTTTAAGACTGGCCAAAATTCAAAAATGTTCAAGACAAAACCTTCCAGTGAATGGAATTTTACATTTTTTGGTCTCTTGGGGTAGAAAACATTGTGGAAAATGAAGAAATTGCTTGTTACAGCCTATATCTTGTATGGCATTAAAAGGCATCACTGTGTGTTATTGGGTAATTTTTGGGTTATTTTTTGTTTGTTATTTTGGAAAGGATAATCTTATTCATGAAAGTTAAGCTACCTTTGAAGTATTGAACGCTGCCATTGTGGCCGACGTATCCGCCAGCTGTTGATTACTCATGAGTCTACTCTGTTCTGTCTTGTCGAGCCTGTCAGCCAGCTCTGTCATCTTGGTCTGTGCCTCGATGGTCTTCTCCTGGGCGGTCTGGTACCGGGACTGCATCTTCTCCATGTCCATCTTCAGGGCTACACGCTCTTGTTCTAGATGATCTCTAGCCTAAAGTACAAATGACATGTCATAAGGCCCAAGTTTTAATGTCTCAATAGAGGAAACGAGAAAAGTTTGGGGTAAAAGGTATTTTCTCCTTATATCTTTTCAGGGCAACACACTCTTGTGCTAAATGATCTGTGGCCTGCAGTACAATATCACATGTTGTAGACGTTTCCAATAAAGGAAACTTAAGGAAATTTTGAGGTAGAAGGTTGTTTGATTGGGGTTAATGCCCCTTTCAACTTCTATGGTCATACCTTGGTGGCTTGAGCACCTAACCATGGATCCCTGTCATTTCTCTAACCAGTACTACCACAACATCCTTACCGAGCATTCAGTTGCTTGCCAATACAGCCTACGTTTACGATTATCAAACCATTGGTGGAAGACAAGTGTCACATAGGCTACTTGCCATGGCCAGGTATAGAACCTGTGACCTAACAAGCGAAAGTCCAATGGGCTACAAACTGTGCAATGGCCCGCCTTGAGATAATAGGCAGATACTCTGTCAGGTCATTTATCAACACCTATACCTCAGATTAATTTAAACACTCTTACTTTTTGAGCCACATCTAAGGAAGCCTCTGCTATAGACAGTTTCCTGATCAGATCGTTCTGTTCTTGATTGAGTCGTCGAATGTCTTGTTCCAAATTACTGCGACGATTCTCCGAGTTTCTAACTTCTTCTCTCAACCTACTGATAGTGTCCTGTAAGGTGTTGTTCTTCTCTTCTAGAGATGATCTGGCCTGGAGGAGTTAAAATATCAAATAAACATTTCAGTCAAGTCAGCTTTCCTAAACAAATTTTACCATATCAATTTTCAAAGTTTCCATCATGAAATGAAACCTTTAAGAAACCACTGACAGTAAAATGCAAGACAAACCGAAGCTAATACAATAAACTTTCTTATTAAATATCATTATGTTAGAGAAGAACTTTATAATGTTTATTGAAACATTGACAGAAGTATTTCAATCAACATCTACCATTTTTCTTAAAAATTGTAAAAACGTCAAACTGTTAGAACAGAACGATATTTATGGAACTTTTGACTGTTTTTTTCTTTCGAGCTGCCTTCATTTTTTTCTTCATACAAAACAATTTGTCGTTTTCCAACAAAAACCTAGTAGCTGCAGCTTAAATCAAGTTGCAGTTACAAGGTTTTGTTGAAAAGCAACATAAGTTTTACCTTTTCATGGTCGGCCTTGAGGTTACCAATTATATTGTTGAGTTTATCCTGTAGCTCCACCCCTGATCTGTCATTGGCTGTCTGCTGAGCTAGCTCCACCTGTTGCTTCAGACTTAAATTGTCATGTTGTAGACTGGACAATCTGTAATTTTTAAAGAAATCCAGTCTTATAATGAAACAGATCAAATATATTAAAAGAAATATCTCAATAATGCAATCTGATGCACCACACATATGTGCATGCTTGAACTGCCCCGCACAATGACTAAATCTGATTGGGTACCCTTGAAATAAATTCTCTTATTTTGATAGTTTTGATGACCAAAAGCTAGAACACCCCTCATAAAATGAAGAAAATGCAAACAGCCAGCTTTTCTCCTTTTTTATAAGGATTTCTTTGCAATGAATTAAATGTATACTATTTTCGATAAAGTTGTTTTGATTTATCCAATGATATTTGTTTTCTATACAAGACAGAGTTCTTACCTATCTTGAAGTGACTCCACTTTAGCAACAAGCTTCG
The DNA here is from genome assembly GCA_963680895.1 of Fragum sueziense. NCBI lineage: Eukaryota > Metazoa > Mollusca > Bivalvia > Cardiida > Cardiidae > Fragum > Fragum sueziense. Next base: position 55,302,832 of record OY804597.1, on the reverse strand, counting down.
AGTTGTGTTCCTGCAATAAAGAACAGATAAGTAGAATTATTCCAAAGCCGACAACTACCACCTTTTTTTATGGGGCGGCCTACATTAAAACATTTCAATGAGTTTTGACATTTGGAAAAGGGTTTAAGTAAAGCTGTAATCCACACCAATAAATGAATTATCTAATTTTTTCATTATATGCATACTGGTACAAACATAGGGAGCCTTCATATCTTTTCAGAACGTTTAAAAAATGATTGTTAACAATCTTTTTTTTTAATTTCTATCATCATGCTGCTCACCTTCTCATGTCTAAGATTGGAGTCGTAGTTTTCCTGTGCTGTTTTATAATACTGCAGGTCTCTCTGTAGTTGTTGATGTTGATTGGTTCTCTCCAGTAATGTCGTGTTGGAGATGTGTAACTGAAATACATTTCATTTATCAGATACATACATGTAGAGCAATAAGATTAACCTGAGACAACTTAACTTTTGTTGGCAAAGTCTAAAGTTGAACATCTTAGGTAAACATTGCTGAAGCTGGGTCATTATATATGCAGATGCCCCAGTTTGAATGTTGGTGTACTATATCATAAAAAATTTTCTATACATCAAAATGTAAATTTGACAAAGACTGACATCTTTTTATCAAAACTTGATATACTAGCGGAAAAAAGAAACACAACAATAATTCTGACCAACCTTTTTTCCAAAAATCACCAAAATTTTAATATTATGTTGAATGTATTGTAAAACTTCATTTCTTGACTTTCATGTGTCAAAATTAAGGTCACAGGTTACACATTCTGCCGTTATGTGGTTCAATGTGAATGGAAAATGCATTGATCTTGTATGGTTAAGTAATAAACAAACCTCATTTTCTACAGAGTTCAGTTTGGATTCCGTCTCGTTCAGTGAGTGCATGAGAGAGAGTTAAGTTTATCTTTAACACTGGCCATCTCTTGATCCTTCCTCTCCATCTGTCTTTTAATACATACACATAAAATACCTACAGGACACTTTATATATATAACACAAACCTCATTTTCCACAGAGTTCAGTTTAGACTCCGTCTCGTTGAGTGAGTGCATGAGGGAGTTAAGTTTATCTTTAACACTGGCCATCTCCTGATCCTTCCTCTCCATCTGTCTTATCCAGTCCTCTCTCTCTGAGTGTAGACGTCTGTAAGGCAAGAGAAAATAAATCAATGGGGCCCACAAATAAAGCATTTTTACCCTTTTTCCAACAAGTCATTGTTTTGATAATTTCAATGGTGACTTTAGAAAATCTTGTCGGAAAATTAATATTAGAAAACTTGAATGTTTGTGATAAGCATTTTCACCTTTTCTTTAAAATATTTCTGCATTTACAATTACAATTTCTTTTTTCCAAAACATTTGCCTGCTGCAACAGCTTTAAGTTTTGACTAGCCGAAAATGTTATTTTTTCCAAAACATGTTATTGATTAATTGTATCACCATTGTTTTATATGATAAAGAGAATATTCTATTGATATTATAATTTCATTATTATAGTATGGTGAAAGGTAGATCTATTTGTCTGCATAAATGTATGAACTAACTTATACAAGAGCCGTCAGAGACTGACAATGCTCCCCGATTAAGGCATTGTCACAATAAATATATGCCATGCAGAGCTAATATAAAGCTAACAAAATGTTAAGCCCCCTTTTTGCATGACATATTTTGTATACGCAAATTTTAAATAGTTTATTGTCAAGGGCATCTGATTTGCTACTCAAATATGAAATTTCATCAAATTCTGACCATTAGACTAGGAGAAATTAGAGAAAAACTGTATTTAACCTTAAGTCCCCTTTTCCCATGACGAGGCCTCAAATCCAAAAACCGGGAAAAATACATCGGCATTTTGTCATAGGAAGTTCACATGGTAAGTTTCATTTGATTTGGCCCAAGGGTTATGGAGAAATCGCTTCGGACGGACGGACGGACGGACGGACAGGACGGACGGACGGACGGACGGACAGACAAAGCGGCGACTATATGCTCTCCCTTCGGGGAGCATAAAAATTCTCCTTTCTTGATTATCAAATTCTTAATTGTCTTTGTAAATTCTAAAATGTTATCCTTTACATATTTCTTATTGCCATTTTTGCAGTGGGACCATAGTAAGTTATAGAACAGCTCCTGTTACCTTTCAAATTCATTCCTAGCCTGTTGTGATTTCTCCAGTTCTACAACTGTGGTATGCAGTCTGTTTTTAGATGACTCAAGCTGTAAAAGACAACAAGACAGTTTTGTTACATAAATTATAGAATTTTCACAATTCTTAACTGAAACATTAAGAAATCCAGTAATGAATGTAGAAGATGTTTTTGTGAAAAATGCCACTTATGTAACTGCTTTCCCCAAGAAAAACATGGCCTAAACAAATGTCCTCAGTACTAAAGGAAAGTTCCTGGCACAAGCAATACACATGTCAAACATTGCCCATCATGCATCTCCATTTACCAAGTTGAGCATATAAAAATATGCTCTTGTAACACAATTTCCTGGCCTACAATTGAACTTAATTTCCCATTGACAAAAAATATGTCAATTGTCATGTGAAATTCAATGTTCACTAATTCTATTACATTGCATGACAAATTAAAGACTATTTCTATTACATTTTTCCTGATTATTTCAAATCTACACTATTTTATACATACCTCTGCCTCTAATTTTTCCCTAGCCACTCTCTCTTTATCCAGTGAGTTATTCAACATGGTGGACTCGGACGCGAGTTTACTCTGATGCAGGTTTTGTTGTACGGTGTACTGCGTCAGAGCCTCCTCGTTCAGTCGTACTTCATTCTTCAAGTCATCTACACGCTGCTGAAGCTTCTCATTCTCGTTGGTTAGACTGGCGTTCTCTTCTGTCAGTCTTAATCTTTGTCTCTGAATCTCAGCCTGGGATTAAGATTGTGATTGAACAAAGATTAACTGCTTTCAAATGGGGAAAATTTAGTGTGGTCCATCTTGAAAAGCTACAGCAGACATCGAAGTAAAAGTTGATGAAGATAGGTTTTGTGTACAGTATAGTATATAAACAAGAGGACCATGATGGTCCTATATCGCTCACCTGAACCAAAATGATATAAGGCACAGTTTTGTTCAATTCAATTAATATTTATGACTTTAAGACTGAAAACAAACTTATGGTCAATAACATTGTGTCAAGTTTTGTTCTGATTAATAACTATTTGTGATTGTACGGGTAAAATTTGAAGGGCAGATCATCCGAGATCTTATGGTCTCCAACATTGTGTCCAAGTTTTGTCTTGATTGATAAAAAAATTGTAGATTCTGGAGTGTAAACAAGGTCGAAAACAGCAATTTTGTAAAATTAAAGGGCACATAACTCTCAACTTTCTGATTCCATCAGGCCAAATATCAAACTAATACAAGTTCTAACAGTCTTCAACATTGTGTTTAAGTTTTGTCTTGATTGGTCAACAATTGTAGATTCTAGAGTGTAAACAAAGTCGAAAACAGTCAAAAATGGCAATTTTGTAAAATTCATGGGCACAAAACTCTCGTCTTTCTGGCCAGATCAGACTGAAAAATTAACTCATCTAATATCTTATGGTCCCCAACACTGTATCCAAGTTTTGTCTCAAATGGCCAATATTTGTAGATTCTAGAGTGTAAACAAGGTTGAAAACAGTCAAAAACGAAAATTTTGTTAGATTCAAGGGCAGATAACTAAGGACTTTCTGGTCTGATCAGACCAAAAATCAACTCATCCAAGATCTTACGGTCACCAACATTGTGCCCAACTTTTGTATTGATTGGTCAATATTTTGTAGATGCTAGAGTGTAAATAATGTCAAAAGTAGCTATTTTTTACATTCAAGGGCAGATCTTATGGTAACTTATATTGTGTCCAAGTTTTGTCTAGATTGGTCAATAATTGTAGATGCTATAGTGTAACCAAAGTCTAAAAAAGTGAAAAAAATTCAATTTTGTCAAATTCAAGGGCAGATAACTCAGGACTTTCTAATCCGATCAAACCAAAAATCAAACTCATCTGAGATCTTACGGTCACCAACATTTTGTCCAACTTTTGTAATGATTGGTCAATATTTGTAAATGCTAGAGTGTAAACAATGTCAAAAGTAGCTATTTTTTTACATTCAAGGGCAGATAACTCCAGACTTTACAGTCCGATCTGACCCAAAATCACACTCATCCAAGATCTTATGGTCACTAACATTTTTTCCAAGTTTTGTCTTGATTGGTCAATAATTGTAGATGCTATAGTGTAAACAAAGTCGAAAACAGTGAAAAACGGCAATTTTGTCAAATTCAAGGGCAGATAACTCAGGATTTTCTGATGCGATCAAACCAAAAATCAAACTCATCCGAGATCTTATGGTCACCAACATTTTGTCCAACTTTTGTATTGATTAGTCAATATTTGTAGATGCTAGAGTGTAAACAAGGTCAAAAGTAGCTATTTTTTACATTCAAGGGCAGATAACTCCGGACTTTCTGCTCCGATCTGACCCAAAATCAAAGTCATCCGAGAGCTTAAGGTCATACATGTTTTGACCAAGTTTGGTCAAGATTGGCTTATATTTGTAGAAGCTAGAGTGTAAACACCAAATTGTTGACAGGCGGACGGACGGACGGACATACAGACGGACGGACGACGGACAAAAAGCGATCACAATAGCTCACCTTGAGCACTTCGTGCTCAGGTGAGCTAAAAATGGAGCAAAAGTAGTAAATACTGGTTATCAGCATTTTCTTCTTTTACCTCAATATTTTCTCTAAGCCCTTTCTACAGGGGATATCAAAACACCATCTTGTCAGGAAAGGGTTCAATAATTTATCTGATATTTAAAGCATCTGCTGGTTCACATAATCATGTCTTCCTGGTATTTCAAGAGTCACTACAAACACAGCATCCAATCCAAGCCACCACAAGCTGCTTGTCCAATGTAGAAAAATCATAGAAGAATTATATAAGGAAAGTTATTCACAAAAGTCTAATCTAAATTGGGCTGCCTTTCCCTAATATTTCTCCAGCCCAGATTGAACTGGATGGCACAAAAGTGACATGGGTTATGCAAATGATATAGTAGAATAAACGATTTTTTTCCAATACAAAATTCAGAAAACTAGTATTTCTAAATATATTATGAACTAAGAACTTAAAACTGTATTTTATAGAAGTACATTGCATACCTTTAGTGCTGAGTTTTCATTCCTGAATTTATCAATCATATCCTTGGCCTGTTTGATATCAATTCCTGCCAGTTCCAAAGCTGCTTCCGCATCCTCCTACAAGAAATATACAAAAAATTATTACAAATTATAAATGCATGAAAAGTATACCAGTATTTCAGGGTCATTATGTAAGCATGCATTAACCCTCTCCGCCAGAAGACCCTGGGTTTTGATGTCCCCAATAAAAATGGCTTAGAAAACATTGATGCAAAAGAATAAAATGCTGAAAATAAGTGTTTTCTCACTTTATCTAAGTATTTTCTATGCAATATTGTACTTTTTTTAAGGTAAAATATCGGTAATGTAGCCATTTTGAGAGTCATAAAACAACAGCTTTTTTTGAGTAGCGTCTTTACGTATCTGAACCTATTCGGATGCGGTCATACACATTCAGCTGTGGAGAGTTCCACCGCCAAATGTTTTTGATTGAGCCTGAATAATTCTGACGTCGTGCGAATCTCATTACGGGTACTCTACCTTTAGTGATTAACATATTATTAGAATTGTCAAAAAAAAAATTAATGACCCAAAAAGATAGTTGCAACCTCATTTTATGCATATACATGTATTTATAGTTTGTGAAGTTTAACATTGAAACTTTATTTCAATACCATCACTAACAGAGAAAATGAAAATACTTTCAACTTTATGGTAACTTCCATAACTATACTTGAAAACATAAATTAGGCAAATTCTATCTAATACCTAAAATCTGGCAAATAACAAACAATTTCAAAGTAATTTGTCACAACAAAACAGAAGACAAGAGAACAAGAGTTTTTACAGTACTTTGCAAACACAAAATCAACTAATAACTTCTTATTGAACTACAGCCTTCAACCCTTTCTCAAACAAGACCTGGCCCCGGTTTCTCGAAAAAACTTAAGCAAATTCTCATGCTCAAATCTGAGCACCGTGCTCAAATCACAGGAAATTCATTTGAACTTCAATCGAATATCCTTCAATGTTGGAGAGTATTCCATTGAAGTTGAGCATGTACACATGAGTATTTACTTAAGTTTTTTCGAGAAACCAGGGCCTGGTTTGGAGGTCCTTAAAGAAAGCTTGGGAAAACATTGAGACAAAAAGAAGAAAATGCTGATAGTCAGCATTTTCTCCTTTTGTCTCAATATTTTCTGCTATGTTAGATACCAATATCTTTATCTACATCAATATTGGTGTCTGCAGCTGCTGTAAGGTAGTCCACCCCGTAATGAGACTCACACAACGTCGGGATTTTCTTGTGCGACGTCGTTTGCATTCGTTATGTATCAAAACATATACGGGCTATGTCGAAAGCATTCAGCGGTGGAACGTCCCACCGCCGATAATTTACGACGTCGCCCTAATAATTCCGATGTCACTCAAATAGCATAAGGGATGAACTACCTTAAAATAGGAACAGTCTTAATGTCTGTTATTTAGAAAAGGGTTAATTACTGAAAAGTTCATCAAACCTCAAGATTATCATTGTAGAATACAAGCATTGATAGCAGCTGAACAATAGTAAGAATAAGACTATTAGTTTCAAATCAGTCAATCTGAGCAAATTTTAAAGTTAGACCAGTTTGGGGGGGGGGGAATATTCTGAACAGAAAACATGATTTTTATTGGCTACAAACAATGACATTCACCACAAACGACTAAAGAAATGTTGAGGAATAGAGATTTTTTTACATTAATGCACAGAAAATATCGAGGAAAAAAAATAAGGTTATCAACATTTTCTCTTTCAAGTAAGCAAAACCTCTCAGATAATTTAAGGACATTCAAACTATTGAATGCTTAGTAAACTCTTAAAAAGAAGTTTATGTTCGTAAAAGCCAGTCAAAGAGAAGTTCACATGTTCGCTCTGTCCAAACCAATACCTGCTCTGTAATGTAGTGTTCAAAACTTTGCATTAAAAGGTTAATTGCAAATTATCAGCATATTCTCATTGTCTCTGAATGTTTTCTTTTTATTCTGGAGTCAGGAATATTATTTTGTTACAAAAAAAAACTGACACTGAACCAGTCTAAAGTTGTGGGAAAGCGTTAGTTGGTTGATTGGGGCTTAACACCTCTTTCAACTGCTATGGTTATATCGCAGGGGCTGGAGCCTCTAACCATGGATTCTTGTCCCTTCTCATACCAGTATTACCAAAATATCCTAATTGAGCCTCCAGCTACTCTGCCACATAGGTTAACGATTATCAAACCATTGGAGGGTGACATTTGGGAAAGAGTTAGTAAAAACTCCCACTACCATATACAAATAGACATATAGGGTTAATTGCACAACAGAAGTTTGATATAGGATGCCGATTGACCCATTCACAAACCAGACCTGTGGTTTTGACAGTTATTACAGAAAAAGCTGATTCAGACTTCCATATAAGTTAAACGCTAGAAAAATGTTGATGCCAAGGAAGTAAATGCCGATAACCAGCACTCTCTCCTTTTGCCTAAATATTTTCTGTGCTACATTGTACAAAAATCCAAAGGACAAGGTTCACTTTGTTCATAAATCGGCCCCAATTTTTCAGAAAAATGAAGTGTCTTTTCAAAAAGTATGGGTCATTCAAAATGAAAGAATGACATCTCAACCTTCTGAAAAGTAAATTTTTTCAATGACAAATTGTGAATTTGTACGTCTAAATCGTCGTCAAAGTAAGGGTAGTTTGTTCTTTTTTGCGGATTTTGCATATTTTGCCAGCCTTCTGATCTAAAGTTTTAATAGAGCGCAGCCCTTGCCCAAGCTAAAGAGAAAATAAATCTATGTTAAAAGAAATTGCACAGCGGTCTGAATGGTTACTTTGAAGGGCGAGTCTTGCGGCCTAAGTGTAAAAAGAAAAAATCGATACATCTTTCCGAGTCGGGTAAGGGTTGTTGCTATGCGACGTCACTGCACAACTTTGTAGCGCGTCATTTCCCACGTTTCTACTTTCGATTTAGAACCCGGAAAATCACAACAAACGATGGAAGCAAACTTCCCGTACCTTATTCGTCACAAAATAATCGTCAGAATGTATTCTTAAGGTTTGATAATAAGCCTAAAACAAGTGATACCAGTGCTTATGATCGGGAACTGTATGAAAAATCGAAACATTCTCAGTGGTATAGTTTTCGGACGTTCAGCAGTTCGGATATGATCGGCTTCACTTTCTCAACAAGAAATTCTCCAGAGTTCGACATTGACTAAACTTCCGATGCATACTATTGGACACTTGATATCACAACCAGTCATGCATCCGATCGGCAAACATCGTTGACGAATCGAATCAGCAGGAATGCAGGATTAAACTTAAAAACAAACATGGAAAAGGAAAAGGATTCCAATGTAGGACACTCCGACAGTCTGATTGGATGTTTTTACATGTCAAAATAACTCGATGTGGTGAGTGATATTTTTATATCCTGCTTTCTCAACTTGTAGTTTATTCTCTTAACCATTTCCCAAAGAAGACATAATTTTGTCACACTTAAAACAAGAAAAAGCTTGTGAGGAAACATTGAAGCAAAAGAGGAAGATTCTGATAACTTGCATTTTATATTCTCACTTCAATATTTTGTGCAATATTTTATAAATGAACTTGAAATCATTATTGTCATCTAGGCCTACACCAGCTTCCAAATTGAATCAATGCAGTTAATTGCAATGAATTTTGTGCTTAAAATAGACTTGGTTTACCGTAATGTATTGATAAACCGTCCGTGTTGTTACAATATCTCGTAACTACCGCTCAAGTCAAGCCGTAATTACGAGATTTATGATAACACCCACGAAATACGGTTGTTTATCCGAAATTACGTCACGGTTAACAGGATAAAATCATTCCCTATTTGTCCAGGCTTTAAATTTGTACATGTCAAAATGTTAGATGTTGTTCATTTTTGATAGCAGCAGAATCTGGCAATCATTATACCTGTCTTTTTACTCCTTTAGAGATCTCTATCATTTTTTGTCATACTCATACAAATTCTCATTTACTTTTGATTTCTCTTTACAGAAGAAATGAACCACATCTATAACAAGCCCAATTTGTTTCGATGTAGAGGTGAGAGGACATGGTAAACAATCTGGAATAAGACTGGACATATGTCTACTTTAAAAGCTGTTGTATTCGGGCTAATCAGAAGAATTTGACACACAGTTGCAGAAGTGATGTTAACTAATAATCATTCTTTCTAATCATAACTGACTTTACTAGACATTCATTATTGAAAATAACAATGTGTGTGGTATTTTAGATCATATAGTTTTGTCTTGGATAGGGTTAAACCATGATCAACTGTAAATCTGTCTGGTAAATGAAGTCTTTCTGAGCTAGTATCTGTGGTCTTTGTTGCATTTAAGACCAAATGTGGATCCTGATCAGACAGTGAGACTTCATATATGTAATGGGATCAGGGGCCTGTTTCATCAAAACATTTAAGACATATTTTTGACTTACCAATGTCTTAGATAACGCTTAAAACAACAACCACATAACACAGGTCTTGATAAATTGGAGATACGCGTTTCTTGCCCTAAACTTGTCGTAAGTCATTGTTAAGACAAAAATACGTCTTAAATGTTTTGATGAAACTGGCCCCTGGATCATACAATTTTTTATATAAATGCAGCTTTAAGATTTCTTTTTAGCATGGATCATCATACAGAATTTAAGCACCAGCTGTAGGTGCTCATTGAAATTTTCACAGAAATGATAAAATTCAACGAAATAGCTAAGTGAAAAATTTGGAATTTGCAAATAACATTGACTATTTAACTTTTACATAGACTTATTCAATTGTTTTTTGTAGAGCCAATAGATTTTTTATCAATAGATCATCCAAAGTGAATAACTTTTGAAAATATTTGATATTTCAATTGTAAAACTGTTAATTAATCTATTTCCAAACATTCTGATATTCACTTATTCATGTAAAAATATGCCTATTTTGAAGTTATAAAGTTAAAAAACAATCTTAAAAGACTGGGAATTGCTGATGATCAGTTTCTTTCCTACTTTAACCCTTTCCTGAACAAGACCATGTTTTGACACCTCTAAGAAATAGGCTTGGGAATTCATTGAGGCAAAAGAAGACAATTCTGATAAGCATTATTTTCTCCTTTTGCCTCAATATTTTCTGGACCCTATCTTAGTTAATTCATGTTTTCTGAAGCAGCTATCAAATTTGAACAGTCTAAATTTCAGCTGTTTATGAAAGGGTTAATATTCTTGAAGCTTTTGTGATAATTGACTCAATCAGTAGCTAATCCATTCCCACAAAATGACACTTTTTGACACTACTACAAAGGCTTTGGAAACATTGTGGAAAATGAAGAAATTGCTCATGACAATTTCTTCATTTCCCTCACTGTTTTCTATCTAGAAAGACTGAGAAAGCTAAACTTTCATTCACTTAAAGTTGTCATAAGCGACATTTTTGAATTTGGACAAGCTTAAACTTTTGCTGTCTGGTAGTGTATTAAGGATTGTGGTTTTGAATCCGGGTTTTACCAATGTCTGGCATTAGACATTTGTCTCTCGAATGTGCATGAGTAATAACAAATTGTCTGCATGGGATGAGCAACTATGGTAGTGGCTCAGAGTTGATGTTGTGTTTGTAAGGGCCTAAAAATTGCCAGGAACACATGGTTAGGTCATCAGCTGGCTCAATAAGACAAAAAAATGGATGTTGCTTAACCCTTCCCAAACAAGAACTGGACTTAATGTCCCTAATGAAAAGTCTATAGAAATATTGAAACAAGGGAGAAAAATAATGGTAACCTGCATTTTAATCTTTTGCCTCAAGATTTTCTGTGCTTTATTGTGCCATAATCACATCTTTATTTACACCAATTTTGTGATTTCAATTTGGAACAGTCTTATTTTATGTCTTTGGGAATGGTATAAACTCCATGCATTCAACCAGTTCTCTTAACCCTTTCCCAAACATGACTTGTTTTGATGCCCCTTATAAAGTTTTTTCTGTGAAAGCATTAAGGGAAATTAGGAAAATGCTGATGACCAGCATTTTCTCCCTTTCCCGCAATAATCTTAAGGCTATAGCATGCACACTTTCTAAATTCCCTTATACATATTTGGTTGCGTTCAATACTTTCCTATTTGGACCTGTAAACTTTGTTGTTTCTGGAAAGAGTAGGTTCTAAACTTGGAAAGATACAATTTCACACTGATCCACATTTAGTTTCAGACTAGAACAGCCGAGGAAGTCTTTGAAACATAGTTTTTAGCTCACCTGAGTACTTCTGTTGTGGTCACTCACTGTCCATTGTCCATCTGTTCACAATTTGTTGTTTACACTCCACAAGTTTTATTAAATCTTGACCAAAGTTTGCCTAAACATGTATGACCATATGTTCTTGAGAAAGTCATTTTTTGTCAATTTTGGAAAATTTGACCTTGACAAATGACCTTGAACTGGATGAATGACCTTGACCTGGTTGAATAACATTGACTTGTTTCTTAAAAGAAAGGCCTTTCCGGTTACATCACATTTGAGAAATATGAAAGCTATAAGCTCTTTCACTTTAAAGTTATGACCAATTTCAAGATTTGATTGCCATTTTCTGACAAACAGTTGCCATGGAAATACAATAATCATGTTGTCAAATGTGTTTGATTTCCACTTTTATTTTTTAAAAGCAACACTTGTTTCATGACAGAAGCTGCATCTCACCATGATAGATTTATAGATTTGGCTTATTTTGTCCTATCAAATGATCTACAAACTTTTTGGTCACTTTAAATGTATTTGCAAAATTTGACCTTGAAAAATGACCTTGACCTACACAAATGACCTTGACTTGCCGCTCAAAAGATAGACCCTATCTGTGTCACCACTTATGCCAAATATGAAAGCAATATGTTGTATCATTTCCAAGTTATGGTCAATTCTGTGATTTAAGAGTCATTTTTTGACATATTGTTGCCATGGAAATACCATCATTACCATGAAAATCTATAATATTTCGCGCCTGCACATTTCCAAAACTTTCGAATATTATTACTGTTATTATAAACATGTTATTGGATACGAGAAAATATGTTATTTCTTAGAATTCATGATTAATTTGTCTATTTCCTGTGTCATTGTTAGGGAAATTATAAATCTGGTTACCATGGCAACCACGAATGTCGTATGTGTGTGGTTCGTATGTTTTTGCGAATAGGGTGCTTGGAGTGATCAAATATCAACATTTCAGTAAAATTTGAGATGGGGCCATTTTTGGCCCAAAGTGAACCTTGTCCTTTTATGATCAACATCTATTTTTTTGACAGTAGAAGCTTTCAGCAATGAAATAGTCATTGTTTATCCCATGTTATACTCAAATCTTCAATTATGTGCATCAGCTTTTAAACAATAAAACAGTCATTGTTTAACCAGCAGTTTATTTCAAACTTCTATTATATAACCAACACATATAGAGCTGTATTAGTAAAGCACAAAACACCATGTTAATACACTTTGTTATAGACTATGTTATAGACTATGTTATAGACTAGAGTGACAATGTCTTACCCCATCTTCGTCCTGTAACAAATACCATGCAGTATAATATTGGGTACATTTCATCAAACATGCATTAGAACTGAGATTTTGAAACAAATAAATGGTTTAATCCCATTTCGTCTACTCCAAATTCGTCTACTATTTTGGACATCATTCCCATTTTGTCTACTTTTCTATACTTTGTATAACAATATGATGTTTTGTGATTTTTATTCAAATGTTTGCATTTTTATTTCATTTGCGAATATATTGACTTAATTTCTTTTCTCAAAACAAAAATAATGTTGTTTGATAATGACAGTTGACAAATTGGGACTCAAGGCACTGAAGAAACAGAAGACGAAATGGGAGTAGACCAATTGGGATGTTACCAAATAAATATACTGTTGCATTTCTTTGAAAACCTCATATCTGAAGCTTGTTTTAAGCTGCAAATATATGATTTTCAAAAAAAAAGCGGCTATATAACAGTGACAGTACACATACAGGTTTGATTAATATCATTTTCATGTGTATTCTTAGGATCCACTTGCATCATAGTAAAATAAAGCATATAAGAGTGAACCTCAAAGAATGTGAAATGATAATCTTAAATACGGTAATAGCTTATGTTATTTGATTAAGTGATAATGTTTGTCTTCAATTCATTTTTTTATCAAGTCTGGTAAAAATGTTTTCACAATTTGAAATTTAAGTTATTATTTAATCTTAAGACAGTTTCTTCCTAGAGTCTCAATTAAATGTTTTGAAAACCTACCTTTGAATTCAATAAAAGATTAGATAATTCTAAATACCCTTAATTTGGGTTTCATGCTAGCTTGCAATGCCTCATGCAATTGAAAATCCATTCTGCTAACCATACATTTTTTTAATAAACTAATAAACTCGTAAAATAATGTGGAATTCTTGAAAACTAATACATAAACATGCACTGGCTATTCAGAAAATATATGCTTGTTCAAATTGAGAAGGCAACATGATTTCAGACATATTGATAAACAGCATATTTTACAATTTAATTTGGAATTCTTGCGATCATGTTGAAATAGTAAGGCAAATGAATGGAAAGCCACCAAAAATATTTGTTAATTTTCAACATCATAACTGGAACTTGCTAAAGTTTTTTGTTCCACAAAATTACAGATTCAAACAAAAGTTTACATCATGGAATGATGGTAAATTAATTTCAAAATTTCATGCAGTAACACAAAAAGTGATGCCTTCACAAATGCACAAAATTTCTTTTGGCAGCATTCACCAATAATTTCAACTCATTCCACTTAAATGCAAATTTAAATGCAAAGAGTGTGGACACATTAATCTAGACAAATACATTGCAATACCTGCCTCATATTAAAATTGATTGGTGTACACTTGCCAAAGTTACAGTTTTTATTATTCTTAGAATCTACATGGGATTTAAATATACTAGCATAGTGAAGGGGATGAAAAGTAAATTGCTGCTTTTCAACAAAAACCTTGTAACTGCAGCTTAAAACAAGCTGCAGTTACAAGGTTTTTATTGAAAAGCAACAAAATATAAACAAAGTTGGCCTACCCTTTGTGAGGATGTCTTAATAGCCTCCTCGTTGATGTGTTGCTGCAACCGCTGCTGCTCCTCATTTATCTTCTCCTGTAGATGTCGAGCGTTTCTCTCGTTACTCAGTAGACGGTCTAGCTCAGCTTTCTCTTCTTCAAGCTTTAAATTATACAGTCATTTACATTAGGAAATATATGAATAAGTAATAAAGGTCATTCTTTTACTTAACTCTGTCCCAAACAGCAAACAAATTAGGGTGGTCCTAATCAAAAGCTATTGCAGAAGACTAAAAGAGTGTTCATAAAGATAAAATTTATGTATAATACAGAACAGAAAATATTGAGACAAAAGGAGAAACTGCTGGTTATCAGCAGTTTTTTTCTTTTGTCTCAATGTTTTCTCAAGCCTTTTTCTATAAGGGACATCAAAACCAGGTCTTGTTTGGGAATGGTTTAACTAACTGCATCTTCTATGAAGGATGTTAAGAGTCTGAAAGCTAAAACTTTACAGATTTTCTTTTTCTAGAAAAAACTTTGAACTCAACCAGTATACATGTCCCCATGCTCATTTTCATGTTGGAGTTATAAGAAGATTGTACACAACGTCTGACATATTTTCTGTTCAAGCAACAAAAGAATACAACTGAAAAACAACTTGAAAATTGATAGTCAAAACATCAAAGATCATAACGACAGTGGTTGTGTTAATTGCATTCTTAACCAGATCTTACCAGTTTATCTACATATTTTTGGTAATGGTATACTACAGGGCTACGGAAAACCGAAAATTTGCCGGTTTTGACCGAATTTTGAGTTCAAAGACCGATTGGAATCGCCAAAACATAACAAAAAATTGGTCCAAAAAAATTCTCCTGTCAATCAAAACCATCTAAAAACCTAATATGTTCAAGGCCTATCAAGGGTTTCACACATTACCTGCAGATTAACAAGTGTCAAAAACCGATAATTTACCTCCCAGGCACAAGTCATTTGTGTAATCATTGTGTACATGCCACCCAATTAAGCTTCATGCTTGACTGGACATATTTACGACAATCCAATGGATGTGTGCTAGGATTTATTCTTATCTTGGGGAACCCCTGTCTTGTTCTATTTTTAGATATCTGCTACTATGCATTTTCGGTCTTTTGGGATGAGAAAAAAAATGCATACTGTGATATTTATGCTCTGACTCCCGCAGTTTCAGTCCAAAACTCGCTTGAACAATGAAATAGAAATCATCTAAAAATAATACCTTAGTCAAATCAAATTAAATAGAAACTCTAATAAAACTGACATTGGAGTTATTAATACAAAATGTACTGTAGTACACAGCTCGAAAAGTATCTGAAGGTCAAAGGTTACACAAAATGAAAATGGATACCGCGATTTGTTTACCCTGTCTTTTCCTTGTTAAAGTCTAAAATTTAAACCCATCATTGGACAATCAGGTAACTCATGAGTGAATAGTCAGTCTTTGTTCAAATGTTCAAATTGGTAAGCTAAAATGGCGGGGGGGGGGAATGTTGCTTCCAAATGGGGGAAGGGGGGGATCTGGACCGATTCAGAATCCAATTTTCCGGAGCCCTGGTATACTATACTTTTTCAGAATTCTACACAATCAAATTACTGTCTATAATGGTCTACAAAATGTCTATATCAAAACCGAAACATTCAACTTTAATTTTTAGCAGCAAAACAAAGTAAACTTCTAGCAACTAGCAATACCAAACAATTTTAAAAATCCTTCATGGAAAAAGCATTATTTCCCATTTCTCCTTGTGTAACCTGAATCAGGTAAAGATCTACTGGGACCAAGGATTGTATATTCTTACATCTTTCATTTGGTTTGTGGCTGTACGAAGTTCAGTCTGAATGTTCCTCATGGCTAATTCTGCTCGCTGTTTGGCTTCTAATTCCCTGCAAGTACAAATATAAACTAGATGTATTTGTGAAACAAAAATAATCCAGAAATGGCTGTCTTTTAACGAGATGAGTTTATTCAACACGAATGCCCCAAAAATGGCCAATGTTAAGTTTTGAGACAGACAGACGGATTGACAGACAAACACGAGTAAAACAATATGCCCTCTTTCGATACCGGGCATAAAAATCATGACCTTGATATTTCATCTTTATTCAAATGGATGACCTTAAGCCTTTCCCAAACAATACCTGGTTTTGACATCCCTGATAGAAAAGGCTTGAGAAAACACTGAGAAAAAAGAAGAAAATGCTGATAATCAGCATTTTCTCCTTTTGCCTCAATATTTTCTAAGGCTTAGCTAAATTTTACACAAACCTTGTCTTTATCAACATCCATTTTGTGTTCTGCAAGCGATTTCAAATTGGACCACAATAAATATTTTGTTAGGGAAAGGGTTAAACTTGGAACTAAGAAATATCCATTGTTGAGATGTACATAACTAATTTAAGGTTTGTGTAATACTTGTTGAGAAAATGCCAACATTAAATTTTTGTGTTAAGTTCTCATGCTAAGTTGCATGTTAAGGTAGTCTACCCCTAATGGGATTCGCTCGACATCAGAATTATTCAACGTAGTAGAAAACATTCAGCGGTGGAACATTCCATGGATGAATGTTTACGACCAGGCCCGAATGGGTTTGGATATGTTACGACGCTCAAAAAAATTCGATGTTTTGTGAATCTCAAAATGGCCACATCTACCTTAATGTTGAATAAAGATTAGAGGATGACCTTGAGTAAAGTCCTATTGCTGCATGGAGCAGATCTTTCAATGCTTCGGCATAAGAATAAAATAACCACAAGTAAAATTCAAAATGTCAACTTACTGCGCAAATTGTTCTTCTTTCTTTGTAAGATGGTCTTTCGTCTTCTTCAACAACAGTTCAGAGTTCTTTCTTTTTTCCTCTTCTTCATTGACTTGGTACCTAGTAGCAAGAACACTTTCAGGTTATTTGCTGTATGCTCATAGGTTGTAAATTCAATTCTTATTTAAACCCATAATGTTGCATTTCATGAATTTTGTTATGTCATTTTGAATGTTAGAAAATGTGAACATTACAAGCTTGAAACCTCAACTAGCTTAGACAGCAAGGTAAAACAAGGAAGTTCTATAAATTGAAACCTAGCTGTTCTCATAATGATTAGGTATAATTTGATGACCAACATTGTTGACAATTTGCAGTGAGCTACAGAGCCTGGCGATGAAACATAAAAAGTGTGGACTTACTCTAGATTTCTGATTTTGGCCTCCAAGTCCAGTTTGTTCTGTTCTAGGACTGACTTTTGATACTTTAGACTATCAATAGACCTGCAAAAATAATATAATAGATAGCTAGCTTGATGTCATGGTTTAGACAAAACTTCTCTTTGTGTAAAACAGTATCAAACTAGAAATCTATCACTGAAGGTGATAAAAATACCCCTGCCACCACCTTTGTTCGGACAAGCATTTTTGTTGATTTAGGAGCCATACTCAGAAATTGTCAATCCGATTTTATTGAAATTAGGTCCAATCAGGGGCCATAACTCAGAAAGTATCGGTCTGATTTCCACGAAATTTGCGTCTTGCACATCTACAGGTCCTAATGCACACCTGTGGCAAGTATGAAGCAAATCGGACAGTAACTGTAGGAGGAGTTGGCCGGACAAGCATTTCTGGGTCAAATCAGGGGCCATAACTCAAAACGTATTGGTCCGATTTCTGTGAAATTTGCGTCTTGCACATCTACAGGTGACAATGAACACTTGTGCCAAGTATGAACTAAATCAGTGCACAAGTGTAGGAGAAGTTATCCGGATAAGCATTTTTTGGTCAAATCAGAGGCCATAACTCAGAAATTATCAGTGCGATTTTCGTGAAATTTGCATCTTGCACATCTACAGGTCCTAATGCACACCTGTGCCAAGTATGAAGCAAATCGGACAGTGACTGTAGGAGGAGTTGGCCGGACAAGCATTTTTGGGTCAAATCAGGGGCTATAACTCAAAACGTATTGGTCCGATTTCTGTGAAATTTGCGTCTTGCACATCTACAGGTGACAATGAACACTTGTGCCAAGTATGGACTAAATCGGTCCACAAGTGTAGGAGGAGTTATCCAGACAAGCATTTTTTGGTCAAATCAGGGGCCATAACTCAAAAATTATCAGTGCGATTTTCGTGAAATTGCGTCTTGCACATCTATAGGTCCTAATGCACACCTGTGGCAAGTATGAAGCAAATCGGACAGTAACTGTAGGAGGAGTTGGCCGTACAAGCATTTTTGGGTCAAATCAGGGGCCATAACTCAAAAAGCACTGGTCCGATTTCTGTGAAATTTGCGTCTTGCACATCTACAGGTCACAATGAACACTTGTGACAAGTATGAACTAAATCGGTCCACAAGTGTAGGAGGAGTTATCTGGACAAGCATTTTTGGGTCAAATCAGGGGCCATAACTCAAAACGTATTGGTCCGATTTGTGTGAAATTTGCGTCTTGCACATCTACAGGTCACAATGAACACTTGTGCCAAGTATGAACTAAATCGGTCCACAAGTGTAGGAGGAGTTATCCGGACAAGCATTTTTGCGTCAAATCAGGGGCCATAACTCAAAAAGTATCGGTCCGATTTTCGTGAAATTTGTGTCTTGCACATCTACAGGTCACAATGAACACTTGTGCCAAGTATGAACAAAATCAGTCAACAAGTGTAGGAGGAGTTGTCCGGACAAAGTTTTGGAGACAGACCAACCATCCAACCATCCAACCAACCACTGGACTGACAGGTTGATTCCAGTATACCCCCTCCAAACTTCGTTTGCGGGGGTATAATTAACAAATAAGCTTTAGTTCCACCTGTTTAATTCCGGTTGGAAGCTATGAAAATGTCTGTATTCCAATAAACAGTACTGGTGCTCATAAAAGAAAGCATGACAAGTATTACACCAAATCATATTTTCTTTTTTAAAATTTTGGAACACAGAAAATAAGCAATGCCAGTGGCTATTCAATTATACAGTAACATAGATGTTATCATCAAATTCTCTTCCAGTTCTCAAAATGTCTTACATTTACTCATATTCAAGTAACTTTGTAAAATACAATATGAAGCTTACTTCTGTAACTGAGCTTTTTCCTTGGTGACCAGCTTATGCTGATTCTCCACCAACATTCGCTGACCTTTTTCATGCTCCAGCTGTCTTCGATGCTCCCTTAAATGCTCTTGTAACTTCAACACAGCATTGGAGTCTGTAATAAAAGATAATTTTCCTAGCTGGTAGAATTGCAAATAGAGATTACCACAGAGAGCTTTCTTTACAATTCTGAAGAATGCTATAGATCTGGTACTTGTTCATCTCATAAGTTTGATGTATATTTTATTATGCCCCCGTATCGAGAGATCGGGGGCATATTGTTTTACTCGTGTCCGTCCGTCCGTCTGTCTGTCTGTCTGTCCGTCTGTCTGTCCGTCCGTCCGTCTGTCCGAAAACTTAACCTTGGCCTTTTCTCCAAAAGTATTTGACATACAAAGCTCAAATTTGGTATGCAATTTCCTTTCAATGATATCTATCTGTTCCATGCCATTTGACCTTCCTCAAGGTCATCCCGTAACCCTTATCAACCCTTTACTCTACGAAAACTTAACCTTCTACTCCGAAAACTTAACCTTTGCCTTTTCTCCAAAAGTATTTGACATACAAAGCTCAAATTTGGTATGCAACTTCCTTTCAATGATATCTATCTGTTCCATGCAATTTGACCTTCCTCAAGGTCATCCATTAACCCTTATCAACCCTTTACTCTACAAAAACTTAACCTTTTACTCCGAAAACTTAACCTTTGCCTTTTCTCCAAAAGTATTTGACATACAAAGCTCATATTTAGTATACAACTACCTTTCCATGATATCTATCTGTTCCAAGCAATTTGACCTTCCTCAAAGTCATCCCTTAACCCTTAATAACCCTTTACTCCACGAAAACTTAACATTTTAGAAAAATGGCCATTTCAGGGGGCATTTGTGTTTCACAAACACATCTTGTTTTCTTTATGGTTCTTTGACAAAAGACATTAACCAATTATCAGACACCAAATTTTTTGACTGGTACAAAATTCAAAGATGGTGCATAAGACAATTTCAAGTGAATGAAATTTTACATTTGTTTGTCTTTCTGGAAAGAAAACATTGTGTGAAATGAGGATAAAACAAGATGTGTTTGTGAAACACAAATGCCCCCGAAATGGCCATTTTTCTGAAATGTTAAGTTTTCATAGAGTAAAGGGTTATTAAGGGTTAAGGGATGACCTTGAGGAAGGTCAAATTGCATGGAACAGATAGATATCATTGAAAGGAAGTTGCATACCACATTTGAGCTTTGTATGTCAAATACTTTCGGAGAAAAGGCAAAGGTTCAGTTTTCGGAGTAAAAGGTTAAGTTTTCATAGAGTAAAGGGTTGATAAGGGTTAATTGATGACCTTGAGGAAAGTCAAATTGCATGGAATAGATAGATATCATTGAAAGGAAGTTGCATACCAAATTTGAGCTTTGTATGTCAACTAGTTTTGGAGAAAAGGCAAAGGTTAAGTTTTCGGGTTAAGTTTTCGGACAGACGGACGGACGGACAGACAGGCGGACAGACGGACAGACAGACAGACAGACAGACGGACATGAGTAAAACAATATGCCCCCGATCTCTCGATACGGGGGCATAAAAAAGAGTTACCATTCAAGTTCATGTTGACGAGCATGTCTTTTCCGTACGGCAGAGCCTCGTGTCTGTATGAGGTACTGATGTCACCGTTCTCCGTGGAAGTTACTGACAGGCCATCATCATCAAAGGGAATATCCAGGCCTGACCTATACAGGCCCGTCGTACCAGAATAGTCGGGCAAGTTGAATGGACTGGAAGAAGGTCTAAAACAGAAAACATAACACTTTTGACAAGAATTTCGGCGCACCTCTGGTATACCGGGCGCAATAAATATTGTGCTTTGTTTTGGGCTAACTATTGATGGGGGATGGCAGTCCCCCACCCACTACTCTTTTTTGCTTGACACTCATTCGATTCTTTTTACATTAATATTTTTCTGTCTCAAAGCCTAACCAAAACCAAATATATGAAATAGGATAGGACAGAATTTGCGCCCGGTAAACCAGAGACTACCCAGTATTTCTTCAATAAGAAAACTGAAAATGAATACTGCATATGGTGAAAAGCAAACAATTTGATAAAAGAAGCAAGAACCGTTTAGAGATCATTAATCACATGAACCAGATAGTTCTAATTGTTATTTTGGGGTGTTATTTTCTTATTTCCAGTGCTTAAACATCCAAAATCATCTGTCAAAGAAAAATTAAGTAGGACAGCCTTCCATTCCTTGAAATCTTAAAGAAAAAAATAGCTAAGAATTGTTCATCCAAAACAAGACACTAAAATCCTGCAATAAATCAACTATATTTTAAGCAGCATTTGAATTGATTGAAAGAAAGTGTTCTCAAACTAGTCCTAAAGACATGCCACACAAATGGACACAATTAATTTTGATTTTAACAATGTCAACATACAGTAAATTGAAATAATCCAGTGAGTTAAAGAAGACATTTAAAATTTACCCTCCATTTTAACTTGTTTTGGTGGTCACATGACCTAACTGATGATGTCATCAAACAAGGGAAAGAACTCTTCAAAAATTGAAAAGAATACAAAGGAAGGAAACTGACAAAAAGGACTTTTTGGGTTTCTCATGACATTTTCTTAGAATTTCTTAATCCTGAACTTTGTGTATGCAGACAACATATATAAAGATCATTATGCGCAAATGATGAGTCTTATCTTATACATCACTACTTGATACTTAATAGACAATGAAAATGTAATCAAAGTTTGTGAGGAAAAGCAAAATAGACCCTTTTCGAAAAGACAAAATTTATACAGCTCTAAATTAGAAAGCTACCGTTTATTATAGTTAAAACGAAAGAATGAATAAAATGAATGGAATTGTGTACATTATAACTCAGAATATACTGAAAGTAAGGGAGAAAATGCTGGTCATGAGAATTTCTCTGAATGTTTTTTCAAGCTGGGTCCGTTTAAAATGGTCAATGGTTGGGAAAGATTGATGTTAACCATACTAACTTGTTAGATCTAGGAGAATCTAGGTCATCATCATCGTCTACACTGTGTCCGTCGCTCTGTAGTGACATGGGTTTATGTGGGGGAGGGGCTGCAGTGTGTGAGGGCGGGGCTGTACTGGGCAGTTTAGGGGGTGGGGTAGTGTCTAACAGATCAACTGGGGCATCATTCTTCTTTATCACTGGAGGCTGTGATGGCTTTGGGATCTCAGAACTGAAATAAAATGAAATTTATAACTTTTCTGATTGAAAGACTCATTGATATAGATTTTCCACAATGGCAAAAAATTGAGCTGTTTGAATCTGAAAGTTTTTCAGACAACATAATTATTGTTGATAAAGGTATGATAAGTGTGTAAAGTAGCACAGAAAATATAGAGGCAAAAGGAGAAAACACTGGTTTCCAGCATATTCTCATTTTTTGCGTCAATGATTTTACAAAACAACAACATTTTAGTCCAAATTCAAAGGTGTTGTAAGACAAAAATATCACATTATTGATCCATCCGTAATCATATTTATAGCAGACATGTCATTTATAGTGAGGTATACTATCACCAATAAGACTTGAGAAGTGTATAAGTTATTCATCCAACTTCAATTCAATGCTTTAACTTTGAAAAGTTTGTTTCTTTTGGGAGCAGAGACATTACACATTGTCGTCAATCAAAAATGCTGTAAATACATTTTCAAATGTTACCAACAATAGGCAGATGTAAGAGTGAAGTTTGGGGCACAAAACTGATAGTATTACCTTTCAAAATAGCGTCCTAAATTACTCTGTAAGAGAGCATTATATTCCATTCTTGCTCTACTCAGAGCTGACGAATCATAAAATACGTCCATTCTGGTTTGTTTTATTAGTCCATTTCACTTTTTATTTTTTCAACACAATTGTCTCAAACAAACTCATTAATAAATGCATTATGATTAATATCCAACTTTACTTAATATATCTTTTCAATTTCAAATTCTGATAATTCAGTTGACATTGTCTTTCATTCTATATCTAGATTCAGAAATTGCAAACTTGATAAGAATTAACATCATGTTTATCCATGCAAGTCTTGCATCAAAAACAAAATCTGAATCACAAACTCATACTACCATTTCCACCATCTTTGAACTTGATCCAATTCAAATTTTTGTTGAGACAGCCATTTAAAAGCTGCTGTAGACAACGAAATTGAATGTTGATATAAAAGACAGGATTCGAGTACAATTAACCCTTTCCCAAACAAGACCTGGTTTTGACATCCTTAATACATAAGGTTGGGAAAACATTGAGACAAAAGAAGAAAGTGCTGATAATCAGCACTTTCTCCTTTTGCCTCACTATTTCCTGAGCTGTATTGTACACAAATCCAATCTAAATTAACACATATTTTGTCGTCTGCAACAGCTTTTCAATCGAACTACTCAAAATTTTTGTTGTTTGGGAAAGAGTTAAGCACAGTATAAACCATGCTGTTGCAACTCAATATTTTCCTAAGGTATTTCTACATAAAATTCAGGACTTGCTCGAGTAAGGGTCAATTTTCTTGACCACAACAAGGGTCAATCCTAGTGGACAATGGAAAGTATTAGACATTATTAGCCGGTGATTTGGTTCAGACGCTTGATCAATATATCACAACATTATGTGAAAAGGCAGACCTTTTTACAAAGGTGTAATAATAGGATTTATTGTAATAATTATTACATCAAGTCATTTAAAATATTTATACACTGGGCAAAATAATGTGTGGCACTCAGTGTTTAGGTTGACTTATTTCTTCACAAATACTATTAATATTTGGGGGATCTTTGCCACATCTTTGAATTTGAACAGTTTTAAATTTTGATGTCTGCTAATTGGTTAAAAACAAACCAATGCCTTTGAAGAATGCAATGGGTGGGGGATGTAATTCATGATAGTATAACAATAAAGAACATATTCTTCCTCTAAGACAACCACTGAAGTTAGGAAATTTTGACATCAGATCACTATGTAACTTTGCTGACAGAGCTATCTTCAGACCATTCTATATTTCCTACATTTTCGAAAGCCAATAATGATAAATCGTTGTTGTAAATGCAAGACCTTGTATCTGGGTTTTGGAAAATTTTAAAGCGGAGAGAAAAAAGTGTAATAACATTTCCCAAACTGAAATGTTATACTTGAAATTTTGACATATTGTTCCCAAATCATGTGTCATTAATATTGTTCAGTAAACATATCTCAAAACCTGCGAGAATTGTCTAAACTGGGCACACAAGTTTGTACTTTGAAAATCGCAAGAATCGACATACGATGTTTTGCATTTACACCGACGAAATGGTAAAAGCAGACTGTCTGACTTGATATTTCATTATGTACAAAAACCATTGACATCTTGAAAAACAGCAGCCTGAACATATCATGCCATAGAAGGAACATTTGAAGAATAAACACAGAATCCAAAAGTCATGCGACCCCATGGCAAAGTCACCTCAAGTCCCATTTTGGTATGCCAATAATGATAAATGATAAAAGCCGACTATCTGACTTGATATTTCATTATGTACAACAGCTGTTGACATGTTAAGCTATCTATAAGCTTATTTTATCTCTTTATAGATAAATTACTCATTCCATCATAGATTGCATATTCAATATAGGCATACTTTCACCAAAGTAGTCTACCCATATTGTGGCTGTTAGTTGTCAACTAAAATAGTTTAACATCATAATTCTGCAAAGATGGAAACATTTGAAACATATTTATCTGGATAATTATGTTGGGAGGTAGAAAGAAATTAACTTTATCCCCCAACAAATATTCATCATCAGTCAAAGTTCCGACATACTGTGAATTTCAAAATAGCAAAATTATGGGCATTCTGCGTTAAATAGGTCCTCCTCATGAAAATTGCAGCATGATAATCGAACAATTTATGAAGCTGATTAAACGAAATTAATGACAGGATAATTCTGAAGAACAGTCTTAAGTCCTGATAATTTCTACTTTTGAAGAAAGTGATATGCAGTCTAAAAGTCATTTGTCAACTAAAACAATGACTGAGCTTCGAGTACAACCTAAAGCCCCGTTCCCACTGTCACGGTGTTGGTCCCGGACACCCACGGTACCTCTCGGTGGGGAAAGAGCCGGTATTCCGGGATGATCCGGGATCTTTTCTCTAAAAAATGATTCATATTCCCATATTCCCGACCTTGCCCAGGTGTACCCCCGGTTTATTACTAGCAGGATCTTCCCGTTCTACCCCGGACTATCCCGATTTGTTCCCGGTTTGCCACGGTGTATTTACGGTGCAGGGGCCGGCGTGATCCCGGTTGATCCCGGTACGACCCGGTGTAACCCCGGTCGTCGCCGGTAGCGCACCGGTAGCCGCCGGTATCGCCCTTTCATATCACGGTTGTGCGCCGGTGACAAGCCGATGTTTCCCGCTGGTCACTCGTGGATCAGCATCAGTTATCTTTCGTCTCTTGAAGTGCTGGTTTATGAGATAGTTCATCTTGTTTGCTTGTGCTTGCATCAGAAAATGAAACTACATTGATTACGCTGAAAATGTCCACGGATCATCAGGGACTATCACGGTTGAGCCAGGGTAGAGAACCGGACTTGCCCCGGAATATGCCGGTGTTTCCCCGGATAAAGCCGATTCTTGACATCCTCCCGGTGAGTCCCGGTGACTGCCGGTTGTATTAAACATTTTAAAACATCCGGGGTCGGTTGCCGGATCAACAAGGTTCATCCCGGATGGTCCAGGATGTTCACGGTGCCGCCACGGTTGTACTCCCGGTTTGTCACGGTTTCCCCCGGACCACTCATCCGGGACTAACCGGTGGTCCAAACCGTGACAGTGGGAACGGGGCTTAAATCTCATCCTTCCATATTTAAATATTTAAAAATATTCTTTTACATCCATTTTTGAGTGAAAGGTCACCTGTATCACAAAATCCATCATTCCATATAGATCAGAATTCAGGAATTTTTCAACAATCTAATCCATGTTTTTATAAGTGTTACACATTATACTAAAATACCTTGTCACATATCATTTCCTTAAAGTTCACAAGGAATCAAATTTCACACTGATTTAAAACAAAGCCCATTCATTACACTATACAATGAAATCTTTAAAAGACATTTATTAACAAACTTTCTTTGCAAACAATGTCAGAGAAAGGAAGGGAGATATATCTCACAATACGAAAATGACCGCAATAAGCTTTAGAGAAATGATTTGGAAAAATATCAAAGGAAAAGAAGAAAGCACTGAGAAACAGCTTTTTCCTCCTTTTGTCTCATTATTTTCCATACTACAATGTACAAATTCCAAACACAAAGTATGTTCTACTTTTGTCCTCTGCAGCTCTGTTCAAAATAAAATGATCAAAATTTTTCTGATTTCCAAAAGGGTTAACTTCCCTTCATTTTCTTTCTGCAATCATTTCACAATTTAAGTTCACTTTCCATTTTTTTCTTATATTAAATTTAAGAAAAAAGAATTGCCAAAAAATGCAGCACTCCAACAATCAAAGACTTCTAAGAGAACTATGTACAAATATAAAACATTCCATGTTGATAAGTTTTGTGTTGTTCGATTAATCAAATACCCATTCACTAGAGCTCAATGTCAATCAAACGAACATGCCTCCAGTCTTAACCCTTTCCTTTTCATTTCCAATGATGTCTTTCCCCATGCATGTAAACGAAAAAAGGTTTGGGAAAACATTGAGGCAAAAGAAGAAAATGCTGTTTATCAGCATTTTCTCCTTTTGTCTCAATATTTTCTTGGCTATATTGGAAATAAGTTCTATCTTTATCAACTGCTATTTTGTCGTCTGCAGCAGCTTTGCAATTGGACCAGTCTGAAATGGTTGTTTGGGAAAGGGTTAAATAGCTACCATTAATATCTCCTCAAGTATAGATAAGAATTCCTTTCACTAATATAAGACAATTTTATTCCAGCATTGTCAAACAACGTTTCTCTTACAAAATGCACTAGAGTTGATTTTAACCCATATATCAGAATGTTTTGATACTTGAGCATTAAAGCTGCTGCAGCTAACCAAATGAATGTTTATAGAAATAGATTTCTATATGTACATTTATCACTGACATATTAAATGAAAAACGTAAAACAATCAAAACTGACAGTTCAGCTAATGAAAATAAAATCCTTTTTCAGTTAAAAATTCCGGCACTAATGACACAGTAAACAATAACAATTTGTTAATTACTGCTCCTTAAAATTCTGTGGTTAGATTATTATGTAAATCAATCATGAGGTATAGGATTAACATAGATTTACTTGTTATCAATTAATGGCTTGCTACCCTTTCATTCAAATACATAAAACCCACTTACACCCTTTTCCAAATTATTCTTTAATTCCTCCATTTATGAAGATACATATACAAGCATGGATATATGAACAGACAATACAAGCATAGACATATGAACAGACAAACATATTATACATTTACATTACAATATGAGACAAAAACAGTAGATATTCATGTATGAAAGAATGGATAAAGCAAGAGAAGAAGAAGGAAAAAGAGGAAGGATTACATGCATATAAACATATTTTGACATACAGAGTGAGTTGCGATCCGTTATATCCACGTACCTTCAAAGTAAGAAAACTTGACCGAAACTAAATGAAAAGTAAACTCACAAGGCTGTGTATTGATACATTTATAACACATAAGCAGTGTTACAGTTAGGAGTAGGAAAATGCATCCCAAAGTCGGTACTCACTGACGTGCGTACCGGCAATGGTCTACATTACCACTCTCTGTTATAATAACATGTCAAGACTGTATGAAGGAAAGTAATAACTTTTGAGTAGAACTGTTCGTTGTTTTCTCTTAAAATTTCAGAAAGGTTTTCATTTAGCCCAAAAAGGGCTTTCACATAGGTGTCACTGTCTGAGCTTGTCAAATAATTTAACACAGTTGTGCCAAAAGAATCATTGATAAATTGGTTGAAGGTTGTTCTACAGTGATTCACACTCAAACAAAATGTGCGCAGTCATATTCAAAGTAATATTGTCTTTGTTGCAACGAGAACAGACCGGTATATAAAGCGGCAAATAAGCTAAGAGCTGTGCGACAGAGAAACATGCAATGCTAGTTCAGTCCAGGGGGGGGGGGGGGGGGGGGGGTATTTTAATAGTTATAAACAGCAATTATCAAAGAAATATTTCAAGATTGAAATATAGATAATAAACAGTTAGTGATGGTAACTGCAACGCTCATCATTCTATTTAGAACAATCTATCAATTTGATATTTGTCAATGGGGTGACAAGGTAGACTGCAGGAGAGTAAATTGTCAGCTTCATTCGAAAATGTTGTAACTACAGCTTGAATAAGTTGTAGTTACAACATATTTTAACCATTTCCCAAACAAGACCAGGGTCCCGTATTACTAAACATCTTACGATCAAGTTTTTGCGAAAACTGTGTAACAAGACATCTGATTGCACGAGAAATCTGAGCCAATCAGGACTGTTGTTACAAGTAATTATGCAAAAATCGAATGTACGATCGTTAGTAATACGGGCCCCTGGTTTTCACATCTTTGATAAAAAAGGCTTGGGAAAACATTGAGGCAAAAGAAGAAAATGCTGATAACCAGCATTTTCTCCTTTTGCCTCAATATTTTCCATGCTATTCTATACACATACTTGATGTTTTTCCACAATTTATTTGTCTGTAGCAAATATATTTTTGAATTGGACACCCCTAGAATTTTGCCATTTGGGAAAGGGTTAAAATAGCCAACAAATTGGTGATTTATGTGTCACTTTTGTACTGGGGCATGAACTGTAATGAATTAGTCTAAGATCAATTTTCACTTTGGCATGGCTTTTATTGTTTTTGATTACAAGTCTGTGTAAAAGATCTATCTAAAGGCCCAAATTTAAACAACAGCATTTTCTAATAAATGTAAAAGATGTAGAGATTTTTTCCCTTTCTTTAGATTTATTTCCAATAGTCTCAAATTTTTCAAGGTCGGAATGTAAACAATGTCTGTAGGCCCCATCTCATTTATGAAGTCTTACCTTAAAATTGACCTGCACTATATAACGGCCATATCTCCAAATATATTCCTACCACATCATAATCCTTTCAAGAAATATTCATTTCAAACAATTATCAATTTCCCCTTTTGCCACAGTAATCCAAATTATGCTTATCCAAATAAGGTATCAGAATGAAGACAAGAGGACCATGATGGTCCTATATCGCTCACCTGAACCAAAATGATATAAGCAACACTTTTCTTCAATTCAAAAAATACTTATGACTTTGAGACTGAAAACGAACTTATGGTCAACAACATTGTGAAAATCGAACTCATCCAAGTTTTCATCGTGCCCAACATTGTGTTCAAGATTTGTCTTGTTTGATAAATAATTGTAGATTCTGGAGTATAAACAAGGTCGAAAAACAGCTGAAAACAGCAATTTTGTCAAATTCAAGGGCACATAACTCTCGACTTTCTAGTCAGATCAGGCTGAAAATCAAACTCATCCGAGATCTTATGATATCCAACATTGTGTCCAAGAATTGTCTTGATTGGTCGATAATTGTAGATTCTAGAGTGTGAACAAGGTCTAAAGCAGTCAAAAACGAAAATTTGATCAAATTCAAGGGCACATAACTCTCCACTTTTTGATCAGATCGGACTGAAAATCAAACTTATCCAAGATCTTATGGTCTCAAACATTGTGTTCAAGTTTTGTCTTAATTGATAAATAATAGTAGATTATAGAGTGTAAACAATGTCAAAAACAGCCGAAATCGGCAATTTTATCAAATTCAAGGGCACATAACTCTAATATTTCTGGTCAGATCAAACTGAAAATCAAACTCATATGAGATCTTATGGTCTCCAACCTTGTGTCCAAGATTTGTCATGATTGGTCAAAAATTGTAGATTCTAGAGTGTAAATAAGGTCGAAAACAGTCAAAAACGGCAATTTTGTCAAATTCAAGGGCTTATAACTCTCAACTTTCTGATCAGATAAGACTGAAAATCAAACTCATCCCAGATCTTATGATCCCCAATATTGTGTCCAAGTTTTGGATTGATTGATCAATAATTGTAGATTCTAGAGTGTAAACATCGTCGAAAACAACCAAAAATGACAATTTTGTCAAATTCAAGGGCAAGTAACTCTCAACTTTCTAATCAGATTAGACTGAAAATCATACTCATCCGAGATCTCATGGTCCAAAATATTGTGTCAAAGTTTTGTCTTGATTGATGAATAATTGTAGATTCTAGAGTGTAAACAAGGTCAAAAACAGCCGAAAATGGCAATTTTGTCAAATTCAAGGGCGCATAACTCTAGTCTTTCTGGTCAGATCAGGACTGAAAATCAAACTCATCAGAGATATTATGGTCTGCAATGTTATGTCCAAGATTTGTCTTGATTGATCAATAATTGTAGATGCTAGAGTGTAAACAATGTCAAAACTAAGTATTTTTCGCATTCAAGGGCAGATAACTCCTGCATTTCTAGTTCGATCTGACCCATAATCGAACTCATCCGAGATATTATGGCCATACATCTTTTGATCAAGTTTGGTCAAGATTGGCTTATATTTGTAGATGCTAGAGTGTAAACACGAAATTGTGGACGGACGGACAGACGGACAGACGGACAGACGGACGACGGACAAAAAGTGACCACAATAGCTCACCTTGAGCACTTCGTGCTCAGGTGAGCTAATAA